>JADLZL010000359.1:0-448975 GCA_015844335.1 Chrysopogon serrulatus | reverse complement strand
AATTTCTATCCATATATATGGAGCATTAAATGTTAGTGAAAAAAATAACTAATTACACAGTTGTGTTGTAAATCACGAGAGCGAATCTTTTAATCCTAGTTAGACCACGATTGGATAATATTTACCAAATACAAACGAAATGCTACAGTTTGCAATTTTTTCCAGCCTTTTTGCATCTAAACGAGGCCAATGTCTCATGATGCCTTTTGGAAAGGGAACGTATCTAGTGCAAAACAATTTTCCATGAAAATCTGTGCAAACCATGGCAAAAAGGTTGTCTAAATTCACCAAAAAAAATCACACATGTAAATGATATGATGATACACAACCATGTAAAATATCTTTTACAAATTCGACTTTATTTGTGAGATATAAAAATAGTAAATTTCAAGCTAGAAAGTTGTCCGGATGATTTGTTAGAAATTTGTTATTTTTATATCTTACAAACGAAGTTGAGTTTGGACAAGATATTCTATAAGGTTGTGTATCATCATATCATCTACATGTGTGATTTTTTTGGTGAATTTAGACGACTTTTTTATCGTGATTTGCATGAGTTTTTACGGAAAGTTGGTTTGCACTAGCTAGATACGTTCTCTTTTGGAAAAAACAGATAGATGCATTTCCATAGAACTAATTTAGCAAAGCTTTGCTAATGCTGACTATTGAGGGGAATGAATGAAGCTTCTTTACTCCTAAAATTTCCATGCTGTGATTTTTAGTATTTGCATTGTACTTTTGTAAAAGGTATGGTTCTTGATTTTTAGAAGGGTGGTGTAAATATCACTACTGATTCTTATATTCCTGTTCATCCTATCTCATAAGTGGCACACAACTTTTGTTTCTATGCATTTCTCAGTAGTTCAAAGATACAGGTGCCTCCAGGAGTTGACACAGGGTTGTGAATTTCGTATTGGGCTTCTTGTACTGGATTTGTACCGATGAGCTAGCATGCAGTGAGTATGCAGCTTACCTTCAAAAATAAGTGGGAAAGAAATCATTCACCAATTTTTGTTTTGTTGACCTGACTCAAGATTTTTGTGTTAGACTAGTTAATGATCAGTAAAACCCCTCAAACTGAGATGCATTGGACAACACCTCCACTCTGTACGCTCTATTAGTATTTCTATAGCCAGCACTCTTGTAGTAGTAAAGCTCCCTAGAGACTTACATCTGGTTCCATGCTTTTCCATTGGAACCATAAATCTGAAACGTTCTAGATCAGAAATGCTATGCCTCATCTTTTCGTAAGCATGTAACCAGCAGTTTAATTAGAGAATGACCTCCACTAACTTCATTTGCTTCATCCCCTCTCCATATGAAGCTTCACATATGGTCAACTTTTCTTATCAACCATTCTCTTGCATTGTGAATACAGTCAGATAAGATCGTCTTTGCGAGTTTTAGAGCCTCCGGACCTGTTTAGTACCCTGCTTCTGGCTAGACATGACTCCGTTGGGTGCGATAGCGTCGTGTATGGTTCCCTGGACGGATACAAGGAGTTGGCTAGCGGCATGCAAAAAGCCCCGCCAGACCTCATGGGAACAGATTTTGATTCCGTTTCTCACAAGCTTGGCTCATGTGGGTGTGAGCGAGGCACATTCTCTCACGGGCTTGGCTCATGCATGTGGGATTCTTCCTCTAACTATATTTTTAATGTTCTGACTAGTTAATTTGTTTCGTTGAAAAAAAAAAGAGGTTATTCTCGCTTCTAACAGGTGAACAGTTTTTAACAGCGTACCTGTGCATAAGGACTGGTGGGATAAGAGCAACTCCAGCCCAACTTGCAAATTGGGCCCCTAGTTTTTCCATTTGCATGCTGGCTTGCAAAAAATAGAGACCCAAATTTGCTTTCAACTCCAGCCCAAGACCCTATTGTGGGGGAGGGATAGGGTCCTCCTATTCCTAGGGGCCTGAAACTATATTTTGGGAGTCCTCCTAAAATAGGAGTCTAAATAGGAGGCCCATTGGAGTTGTTTTTCTATTTGAGCTCCTAAAAATTAGAATAGGGGCCTGTTTAGGAGGTCCACTGGAGTTGCTCTAAGCGCGCTGCATGCGTACCTTTGCGGCTGTGCATAAGGACCGGTGGGATGCATCATGGTAGTAGGCAGGCCACACAGACACAGCAGCTAGCTGATGGATCGTCTTGGCTTGCTACCATCCTGACAGTGGTTCGGTGCAAGACCGGATTTTTGGTTTGGATTCTCGATTTGGGCCAAGTGGTTTGGATGAGAATGGGCTGAAGATTTTATTGGACTGATTCAGTCTGGGGCAATAGCTAGAGTGGGCTGGATGGATTTGGAATTGGTTTCAGTTATTTGGGCCGAGAACAAGGTGAAGACCGTGGTTGAGGCCGGTGCAAAGACCGTGGTTCTTCTCTCCCGACACCAGTCCTTATGCAGAGTCTGGTTTTCAGTTATCTGTGGCAATAGCTAGAGTGGAAGCTAAAAGCTACTAGAAACCAGTCTCTAGAAAACAGGTTTGGAATAGTTTCAAACTGGTCTGAAGGGTTAGGCGCAGTCTGGTTTGGTTTAAATAAGCAGGTGGTTTGGCTGGGTTTGGGTTGAAGAGCACGAACGGTGGGCTGGAGTGGCCTCGCTGCGCGTTCCATCGGGGAGTTAGTCTGGTGCGGTTTTGGGCTGGTTTCCAGCCCATACCATACAGGATTGCTAGCTAGTGATGTGCACACGTGCACGTACGTGCAGTGTGGTCAAAGAGGACGAGGGACTGGTCAGTGGTGATTGGTAAGGGCGCCTGTCATAGGCTCAGGGCAGGCCAAACCTGCAGTTTCAGTTTGTTGTTCAAGGAAAGATTTTCACTGCTCACCTTTGACAAACGAGAGATGGGGATACCGAGGAAGCTACTTCGGGTGGGTTGGGTTCTCAGGCGGCATGCATGTCGTCGTCCCTGTCCATCATACAACAGTGAAATGCAACTGCTACATGAATGAATGCACGATCGTCTACAGTGCCGTCGTCTCTCCTCTGCTCATGCTCATGGCCCGGCCGGGTCAAGTCTCCCTCGCAATCCCTCCATCTTTTTCTGTCTGACTGTGCCTCTGTGTGTACTATGTGTGTGTGTGCGCGCGCGCGAGCGTGCGAGAGAGAGAGAGAGAGAGAGAGAGAGAGAGAGATCGCCCAGTCAAGTCCAACGCGCGCCATATGATATGATAGCAGCACGCACAACTGTTCAGTAGAGAGAGAGAGAGAGAGAGAGAGAGAGAGAGAGAGAGAGAGAGCGAGCCGTGATGTGAATCTGCATGATAAATGACGACGACGATCAATCCGGCCGGCCGATCCATGACATTAGCTAGTGAAGTGAGACACAGGCAACACTACTTTCTTCACTGCTAGTGATGCATGCGTGGAGGTAGCGGGACATGTATGCTATCGGTGTACAAGTACAAATAGCTACGACCTGCAAGCCATCAGAAACACAACACCGCTTCGTGTTCCACTAACTATTGCAAGCTAAGCTGCAAGAGATCGATCGATAAAGCTATCGAGCTAGCAGTAGCCGCAGTAGCAGAGCTAGATCTAGCACTAGAAGCTATAGCATGGATGGCTGGCCTGAGAGCAGGAAGAAGCAGCAGCAGGCGGCAGCGTCGTCGCCATGGAGCTACAGCAGCTGCAGCTTCACTTGGCCACCGCGATCCTACCCCTGCAGCTTCTGCAAGAGGGAGTTCAGGTCCGCGCAGGCACTCGGCGGACACATGAATGTCCACAGGAGGGACAGGGCACGGCTCAGGCACGGCTCACCTCCTCCTCCTCCACCACCACCACCGGCCAGGGCACCGCCGGCGATGATGATGATGATTCCCAACCTCAACTATCCGCCACCACATCAGTACCATCGCCATCATCGCCGCCCCAGCAGCAGCAACAGCAAGAAGGTGCTGCTTGATCATCGTGATGATGACAATAGTAAGCGCCTGTCGTCGTCCATGGAGATGGAGCTGGGGCTGGAGCTGGGGGTTGGAGTGGTGTGCAGCAACAATTGCAATACTGCTGCAGCCACTTGTACTACGCAGCATGCTCCAGCAGCAGCAGGCGGTGGCCCGAGGATGCTGACGGCGGCGATCTCGACCTTGAGCTCAGGCTGGGATTTCGACCTTGAGCTCAGGCTGGGTGTCTCTTCTTCATCCTTCCATCACACGCACGTATACTACGGCCGGCACATGATGTATGCTAGCTCTGGCTGTGCAATGCATGCATGCGTGGATCGGAATCGAGGAGCTAGCTATCCATAAATTAATTCGAGCTGAGCTGAGCCGGCCTATATATCTGTAAGTTGAAAGTAGTTGTGTGCTACCGTACCACAAGCTAAGATACATGAACCCACCAGTAGTCGTCTATCTCTATTAATTCTTTACCTAGTAGTAGTACATGCATGGCTGCTAGGATCAATTATTAGCCATATTTGTATGCATGTCTCTTTGATTATTCATAGCTAGTCGCTTGATCGATGTACTGACTCTATTATTAGGACATTAAAATTAAAATGTTGTGGCTTCGGTTCACATCTCTATAGTATCGTCTCTAAGTATATATATACGTTATTGTTTATATATAAACTAGTTGAATTCTCTAGGCGTTGCAGCGGTAATTTTTAGAATGTAAATTTATGAGAATGAAAAAAAGGTATTAGAGAGAGCAATGATGCATATATGTTCTAAGATTATTTATGGGTCATATGATGAAATAGAATGTGTGTCCGGCCGGCCTCTTCTCCATCCAGATCATCAGGTTGCCACCGTTGTCTCTCGAATCGGAGTCATCCCCACTGGTCGGATCAGATTTGAGCTTCTTGTTGGGGGCCTCATGTGCCCGGCCAGCGAGAGAGCGAGCACAAAAAAAAAAATTTAGATAAATGATAGAAACTATCCGGCTTCATCTATCCGTGGATAGAATCAGACCAAATTATTACAATAGAAAAATAAAAAAAACTGACGGGAAAAATTACATCCCCAACAAGGAGCTCGAGTAGCCCTAGACAACAAACAGACTTGCTCCGTGATGTCAGCTCCACTAGAATAAGATCACTAACGTGATGACAACTCTACTAAAATAAGATCACCAACGTCAAGACAAAGCCGCCAGAAACACGTTTATCAGGCTTAAAAAGGGTAATGAAAATGTTGGACACCGACCACCATTGAAGACTGGATGTTTTTTCTAAGACAACAGCACAAAGCACTTGGTGTAGATGCAAGCCTGCCCACCAAAAGCCGAGCTGTTACGCCATCGATCCACTCGGTTATAATTGATTTTCCGAGGCGGGCAACACCAACCGCCTCGGACACAAGGTCACAGTAAATAAGTGATTAACCGAGGCGGTTAGGGTGCCCGCCTCGGTTAATAAAATAAAAAAATAAAAAAAAACCCTAGGAGCCCAGCGAGCCCATCAACGGGCCCGCCGAGCCCATCCATGGCTGCAGCATCCGGCGTGCACGCCGTCGCTCGTCGGGAACACCCTCCACCGGATCTGGAGCTTGAGGTAGTGGAGCTCACCGGATCCGCCACCCACCCGCAAGATCTGGAGCTCGAAGTGGTGTAGCCAACCGGAATTCACCACCCACCCGCCGGATCTGGGCTCGAGGCGGTGGATCTCGCTTGGATCCGCCACCGCCGGGAAGAAGAGGGGCGAAGGGGCCTGGCCTGGCCGAGGAGGGAGGCCGCCGCGGGGGAAGAAGAGGACGGAGGGGCCTGGCCTGGCCGCGCGGCGGCCAAGCGCCTCCACGCGCCGCCACGCCCGCCACCATCGCGCCTGCGCGGGCGCGCCGCCGGGCCGCGGCGGCGGACCCGCGCGCGCCCGTTCCGTTCGGAGGTGCCGCGCTGCTGCGCGCGCGGCCGCGCGCTGCGCGCTGGTGCCGCGCCGCCGCCGCGCCCGGCCCGGCTTATTTGGTGCCACGCCGCCCCGGCGACAGCTGGTTGCTGCGCCGGCGCTGGTGCGCGCCACCGCCACGTGCTGCTACTCGGAGGGGAGGGGAGGGAGGCCAGTGCTCAGAGGGAAGGGAAGGAGCCAGAGGGTGAGGCCCTCTGACAGCTGGGAGAGGGAGAAAAAATGAATGGTTTAGGGTTTGCCTTCGTATATATACTCACACATAGTAATTGGGCTCAAATGGGCTTTATGGGCTCGGTCAGTATTAACCGAGGCGGGCCTTTATAAGACGTCCGCCTTCAAAAATAGGGGTATTTTTAGAGGCGGGCTCTTTTATAATAACCGCCTCTATTAATCGATTTTGCGAGTCGGTTTTTTTAACCGCCTCGGTTAATTAAAAATGCCCGCCTCTGTTAATTGAGGCATTAACCGAGGCGGTTTTTTAGGCTGCCCGCCTCCGAGAGCAATTTTAAAGTGCCTCGCAAAAGAATTTTTGTAGTAGTGATCGCCACCTCCATCTTGAGTTGCGCAGCAAGGTAACACGTATTAGGAAATCCTGGTCCTGACGAACAACAACTTCGACGACGCGCCAGCTGCGCCACCGCCGCCGGCCCGGAAAAACCAGGTTAGGTTTTCACCCAGTTATTGAACGCCCACAGGCGCAACAGCTTCAGCGACGCTTTCAACAAGGTGTGTGGCACAGTTAGTACCACCGCCGTCGGCCCGACGTAAGATGCCAAGCAGGGTTTTCACCCAAACTGCCGCCCTGTGAACCGGCCGCCGGGCATTGAGACCGGTCGCCGTCCATGTCTAGATCCAGCTGCCGGGGAGGAGGGTGTTGGCGACCAGATCCAAATCCAGCCACCGTCACCCAAGAAGCCCCACCCAGCAGCGCCGCCCACACGGCTGCCCCCCGGGCCCGGAGCCGCCAGAACCGCCCGCCGGAGGGCCAGATCCTCCCGTCGGCTAGCCGCCGCAGCCGCCAATGGAGATGGATGAGGGGAGGAGGGAGAACGAGAAGAGGGAAAGGATGATACTGAGGAAGGGAAGTGTGCCGCCGCCGTGAGAGCGGAGAGGAGCGGCGACGGCAGCCGGAGTGGCCCTCGGAGAGGCCCCCGAGGCGACGCCGCCTAAGAGACGACGCGGGGCATACATGCAACCAAACAGTTTCTCTCTGAATCCTATCACTAGAAAGCAGGAAAACCAAAGAAACTAGCAAAAATGCCCGTGCGTTGCGATAGAAAAAACTATCAAATATCTATAGGAACCGAAGACATAAATAGTGAATTTTTAAGTTTTGCCTTCTCTATAAAATTTAATAAACTTGTTTTTTATCTCTTTTTCTCCATGTCCTATCAATCAGAATCCATACACACCGCTTATTATTGCTTTTCTACTTGCTTCTTCCATCGCTTTGCCATCTCCCCGACAATTCTTGCAGCAGCTGCTGCACATCTTGCTCTAACCCAAGTGAGTTTGGCCACGCTACACCAAGTCAAGATCGGAAAAGCGCATTGGGAGTCTAGAGATAGTCGGACATTAGGGGACTCGGGGTTGGGTGGCACGCTTCGCACCTCCGGCATAGGTGGCAACGACATCCACCGGCCGAGGAGTTCACTCTTTGTTGGCCCTAGCATTGTCATGTCCATGCCCGACGGCTCCTCAAACTTTGCCTACATGTGCCTAACATGCAGTTCATCCCTAGCACCTTGGAGATAGTCAGTCGATGCCAGACACTTTGATTGGGTTGTGGCTCGGAACCTCCGGCGACGACGATGTGGTGGCGTGACAAAGCACACTATTGATCCCGGTGAAGCAAGTCGATGGTCGGCATGCTCGCATAGATGAACATGGGTGTCGGCACGGCAGGCTCTCCTCCTTCTCAGATCCAGTGCGATGCGTGGTAGGCATCCACACTTGGCACTCACGGCAACAACGGGCCCAGTGCAGTATCAATCGTGAGATCTAACCGAGAGATGAATCGACGACAAGATCATGTTCCTCAAATTATCAAAATAAACGATAAATTGGTGTGTGCTCGGAGATCTCGTATGCTCGACAATGCGGCAATGACCACTAAAGCAAGCATATATATGAGGTTGCAAGCATATGTGAGTTCTAAAATATAAGCCAATCCGTATGAAAAACAGGCTAGACAGGTATGAGGTGGGTGCCCTTTTGATTTTGGTTTTGATCTGTAGTTCGTCTCAATTATATTAATTCTATCTTATTTTTAATAAAGGAAACTTCTAGACGATAGGAAAATAGAAAAAAAAAAAAAAACCAACCCCAAATCACACGCTAGCCGACTGTAATATTAGTTTATTTAGTTTACGTTTTGATTCAGATTTTCTTTTTCTCTTGGCTCCAATATTTTGATTTTTTTTGTTAACTATTTTCTAGATACCGTATGTTGCTTTGCCTTTTCTTTATGTGAGTCTAGGTCACATACACGACACACTATGTTTTGGAATCAGACTTCGTATCGCGCTAGAAAAGAGTTATTCTAACCTACTCTAATTCGTATGAGCATGGATCATATAAATTTGGACAGCTAG
The DNA here is from genome assembly GCA_015844335.1 of Chrysopogon serrulatus. Classification (NCBI taxonomy): domain Eukaryota; kingdom Viridiplantae; phylum Streptophyta; class Magnoliopsida; order Poales; family Poaceae; genus Chrysopogon; species Chrysopogon serrulatus. The sequence continues at coordinate 440,537 of JADLZL010000359.1, read as the reverse complement.
GGGAGGTGGACAAAAAATAGATGGACAAAAAATAGATGGACAAAAAAAAAAAGGCTGAAATTTTGCCTCTTTATTATTAGGTAGAGATATTATTATATGTTCCTTTCCCATAAATTTTTGTTATGTCCCGCTTTACCTTTTGTATGGCGGGGAGAATTTTTTTCTGAGTCCTATCTACCTATAACTTATGTAAATTTTCAATTTAAGACTTATCGTTGTTGTTTATAGTACCTATATATGCCGAATGGTGGAGTAAGTTTTACAGTTACTTTTAGAATCGTTGAATGTAATTTACTGAATTACTCCATCCGATCCAATTTATAAGGCGCAATCAAACCTGCTACGGTCATGCAAATTACAAATTGATCATTCATTTACTTTATATTAAAAGTTTGACATTATTTGATATAGTATATTTAATCATAAATCTACTATATCAAATTTTATTATAATAGTTAAAAATTATTAACTAAAATATTGTTCAACAATTATTATAAAGTTTAAATCTTGTTTTGTCGGTTTGCCTTGTAAAGGGGCGTACATTTTACTTCCTCCATCCAAATTATACTTGTCTTATAAAAAAAATTATACAAAAATAGAAAAAAATTAAGTCATTTTTAAGAAATTTTATTAATAAAACAAACACAACAAAACAAATGATATTTTGCAAAAAAATTTAATAAGTCGAGTGGTTAAACTTAATGTTAAAAAGTTAAATGTTTTCTAAATTAAGAAAGGGGAGCAGCTAATGCACGGCCGGCCGTAATATAGACCGTCTGCACGACCTTGCCTTTTATGGCAAAGTGCAGTTATTATATTCTTTTTTCGGCAAGAGGCTAATCGCACGCGGAAGAAAATTTTTCAGCCTTACGTAACAGAGACTGCTCGAGGCTTATGCGGGCCGGGCCTAAATACCAACCATGGTTTATGCGATAAAAGACAAAACAGACCCAAACATATACTTTTACTAGCAGGGACCCGTGCAAAGCACGGTTTTTTTTAGCAGTATTCAGGTATATACTTTTACTGTTTGCAGTGGATATCTGTTATTGCCCGAAGTGGATTTTTACTGTTTTATAACGGGTATCGACTATTCATAGTGGATACCCGGTACTGTTTGTAACGGGCTTACTGTTTACAGGAATGGTTGCTGTTCCACGAACAGGATTCCTGTTTACTGTTACCGGAACAATGTTTTGTGAGGGGGCACAAAAATTGAAGCACCCGGAGCTTTAAGGTATATGTATAGATATGGCTATATGGCCACAGCCTGGCTAGCGTCAGCCTATGTAATGCAAGCTAGCTGAGTAGCCAACCAAACGGGTTGAAATTTTTTTTCCTTTCTATCGTGGAAATGGTCATCTACTATATCTACTTTGTCAGTTAGTGGCAATGGCAATCAGGTCTTCTATTCCCACAATTTCACAGGCTGCAGGTCCAGTTTTCTGAATTAGATCAGAATAAGGAGTAAAAGTCAATTAGTTTGAGATGAGAAAAATAAATGAATTTGAAGGTGACTAAAAAGTTTTCTTAGAAGTTTGGTCAAAATTAGCCAACTTGAGTAATGAGTATAAATGATTGTTTTTCTTTTCTTAGGACTTGTTTGATACCTACAATAGAAAATTATTTTAGGAGTCAGATTCTAGCAACTAGATTCAGCAAGAAATAGATTGACTGGAATTTGATTCGATTCATTTTTTCTATTTGGGTGTATACCTGACTAATCCATTTTTAAGCATCTGCGCACTGTCTCCAACCTGAGCGGGAAGAGACCAAGTCAAGAAATTAACCAACCAAAGCAAGATAGAATCTCTAGCTCTCAGGAGTCGACCATGTTCAGGAAGGCTTCAATACCTCTGGAAGTTTGCCAGATTCAGTCAGGGCAGTCACCGATGAGGCAACAAGACTTGACGAGACCTGTATGTAGCAGACAACTTTTGATGTAGTGATAAGAATTTTTGCTCGTGTCACATTGAATGTTATGCGATATATCGGAAAAAAATTTCAAATACTAAAAAAATATTATAGAACTCGTGAACCATAAGATAATTTTTATACTAATTAATCCGTCAAGACATATTTACTGTAGCATCACACATTATCAAACCTTCAACTAATTAGGCTTAAAAAAATTCATCTCGTAAAAAATAGTCACAATCTATATAATTATTTATTTTTGATTTATATTTATAATACCTCTAATAAGCACATATGTTCAAAGATTCAATGGACAACAGGACAAATCTTTTACTCCGTCCATCTTTTTTTTTAGAATTACACAGTACAACGCAGACGCTCACAACACGCACGCACACTCATCCCTATGAACACATGCACGCAAACCCTACCCCTATGAGCACCTCCTCTACCCCTATGAGCACCTCCGAAGGACTGAACCGGCAGATTTGGAGATTCTCGAAGTCACCACTGGCGCCTTATCGTCGACGGGAACGTCGCTTACCACTTAAAGCATAACGCCGATAAATCCTGAAAAATCCCAAGAAAGGTGCAAGCACCAGAATTTAATCCCTGGTGGGTAGCGTCCCACTGGAAAGTCCTACCATTGGACCACAGGCCCATTCGCTTTTACTCCGTCCATCTAAACACCCTCGACCCAAGGACGAACATCTTTCGGATCAGATCACACAGGAGGGGAGACAACGTAGTCAAGCAAGGCCCATTCTCTTGTTGGGGGCCCTTTGAGCAGGTAGGCGGAGGCCCACTTAAGCCTCTGGACGACTAGAATCACAACGAGGCAGCCACGGCTGTTCCATTTTGGAGGAATTTGGGCAGTTTTGATTCCACGGGCTCGTCACCTTGTTCGCCGCCGTCGCCGCCTCCCCGGCAGTCTTCTCAGGTTCGATCGTCTCCACGACCTCCGATTCCGTTCCTCCTCCCGACTCATCCCACCGCCGGTCCAGGAATGAGAACGCGACACCTTCTTCTCCTTCCTCCGATCCCATCCTCATCATAGATCCAAGAACGCGGATCGGATCCACCGATTGCGCGCGCGCTTGCACTTAAATCGCCGCTAGCTGTGCTGCCGTCGCGTTGATCCCCCTCCCTCCCTCTCCTTGCACTATCAGGTCGCAGGTCTGTCGCCGCCTCCGTCGTCCCCACGGCCACGACGGCAGCATGATGACGACGCACGTGAAGACGGCGTCGACATGCCCGCCGCCGGAGACGGCGCAGGGCACGCACGTGTTCGACATCCTCGGGTACAGCAAGCACCGGGGGATGGGCGCGGACTACTTCATCCGATCCGGCGTCTTCAGCGTCGCCGGCCACCAGTGGGTGATCTTCTTCTACCCCGACGGCTACGGCGAGGAGGTGGGCGGCTTCGACTTCGTGTCCGCCTACCTCCGCCTGCTCAGCACGGGCGGCAAGGTGCGCGCCTCCTGCGACCTCCGCCTCGTCAACCCGGCCACCGGGGTGTCGACGTCGGTGCACCCGACGCTGGTGATCATGCGGGAGCTGGACCCGGAGAAGGACAAGGTGTGCCACTGCATGTGCATCAGCCGCGGCGAGCTCGAGGGCACCTACGTGAAGAACGACCGCCTCACCATGGAGTGCGTGGTCACCGTGAGGAAGGAGCCCCGGGTGTCCAAGTCCAGGACGTTCCCCAGCATCCGGGTGCCGCTGTCCAACCTCAAGCGGCAGCTCGCCGACCTGCTGGAGAGCAGGGAGGGCGCCGACGTCACGTTCAGCGTCGCCGGCGAGACGTTCGCCGCGCACCGGCTCGTGCTCGCCATGCGCTCGCCGGTGTTCAAGGCGGAGCTCTGCGGCGCCATGAGGGAGGTGGGGATGGGGACGCGGCCCATCGTCATCGAGGACATGCAGCCCGACGTCTTCCGAGCGATGCTCTACTTCGTCTACACGGACTCCATGGATCACAACGAGGACCTCTCCAGAGACTACCACAGCAAGAACTGCGACATGGTCCGGCACTTGCTGGTGGCGGCGGACCGGTACGCCATCGAGAGGCTCAAGCTCATCTGCCAGAGCATCCTCTGCAGCAACCTCGACGTGCAGAACGTGGCGACGACACTGGCCTTGGCTGATCAGCATCACTGCGATAAGCTCAAGCATGCCTGCATTGAGTTCATGTGCTGTTCGAACAATGTGCAGGATGTCATGGCGACGCAGGGGTATATGGATCTTGCTGAAACTTCACCTTCTGTGCTAGCCGATGCAATGGCCAGGATGAGTAAGATTAGCAAGAAGGTGATGAAGGAGCACTGCAAGCCCAAGATGGATCCATCTGATAGTGCCTAGTTTTTGTTTTTTTCCTACTAGTTCTTTAATTAGTTAAAAACCAATAAGACTTAGCTATCAATTTTCAGTTTACTTGTTTTAGCTAGTCGTATATCTTAATAAATATGTACGTTATGAATTATTTCTTTTCCAGTGTGTTTGATGTTTTCCTACCAATTCAGAGACTGCTATTTGTTTCGAAAAAAAAAAACTGTGCTGTTTCTGTCCACGTTTATACTCTATAAATGTCTCTGCTACCTTGATAGTTGAACACTGATTTTGCTCAATTATAGATTAACATATATAGCAAACACATTTACTGAGCCGAGGAGGAGCATTATTGCACACTAATATGAATAACTTTCCAAAAGGATTTTGCCACTTAATTGGTTTCATATTATTAATATTACCAGGATGCTTGAAAACATAGAAAAATTATTTTTTGAGTGAAATGCATCATCACACGTCCCCAAAGTTGTCTAGAGTGTTACACAGGTCCCCTAAGGCCTTGTTCAGATCGAAAGTTTCTACAAGCTGAAACACTATAGCACTTTCGTTTGTATTTGGTAGATATTGTCCAATCGTGGCCTAACTAGGTTGAAAAGATTCATCTCATAATTTACAACTAAACTGTGTAATTAGTTATTTTTTTACTTATATTTAATGCTCTATACATGCAGGTACAAATTGATGTGATGGAGAGAGAGAAAAAAACTTGCAATTTGGAGGGAAGTGAACCAGGCCTAAGTCTCAAAATACAGCACTTCCGTGGACCTGACAGATAAGACTCATATCAGTCATATGCCAGCGACAAGGCTCATTTTTTTTTTTTCTAAAAAAATGGTATCTTTTTCAAAAGACCTTGGATGAAAACAATTTTTTATATGAAAATTGTAACTCCAATGAGATCTACAATTTTTTGGTTTTAAGATTTCCATTTGATATCGTTAAGATGGTAAACAAAATAATATAATAATGACGCACCAAGCAGAAAAATCATATCTTCTTTCTAGTGTGTCTGAAGGATACTTCTTTGTCTAAGAAAATTGTAGCTTTTGATGAGATTTATAAATTTATAGGCTTTTTGTCATATGAGCCGCTAAAATGATAAAAATATAATATAAAAATTATAACATATTAGTCATGTATTAGAGCTTGTCACCTTAGAAAAATAATCTCTCGTATAAGGTAATGGATAAAGATACCTTTTATATACAAATTATAGCGCTTGATGCGATATACCCCTCTATTTCAAATTATAAGTTATTTAAAGAATCTTCGAGAGTCAAATTTTTTTCAAATTTGACTAAAATTGTAGAGAGAAACACAAAGATTTATGACATTAAATAGATATATTATAAAAATATAAATAATAAAGAATGTAATGATACTCAGTTGGTACCATAAATGTTATTATCTTATTGTATAAACTTAATTAAACTTGAAAAACTTTGATTCTCCAATATTCTTGGAATGACTTATAATTTAAAATAGTCAAAGAAAAAATAAAGGCTTAGCCACAGTAATGGATAAAGATACCATAAATGTTATTATCTTATTGTATCTGCAAATTATAGCGCTCGATGCGAATGGGTGGGATCTACAAATTTATTATTATGAATTTTGTCATTCGTGATCTTTAAAATGGTCAAAAAAAAATAAAGGCTTCATATTATCTTTTGACCATATTCCAGGAACAGTGCCCGATGTGCATGCAACCAATGGCAGAGAGTAATGGCAGAGAGTGCCAGTCATTATAAGCTTTGATCTGCCAACCTTGCTTTCAGCCTTTCACCTCCCCATCGGATCCTTCTCCCTCGCGAATTCGCGATCGCCAGCCAGTTCGTCGAAACATGCCACTGACGGATTGGGCGGACCCGATCGCCGGTGATGCGCGGGCACAAGGCGCGCACATGCTCGAGGTCACGAGGTACAGCAGCCTCCACAGGCGGCGCATGGTCGACGTCGGCGGCCGCAGGTGCGTCGTCGTCGAGTCCGTCGGCTTCGCCGCCGGCGGGTACCAGTGGGCAATCCTCTTCTACCCCTACGGCGACGCCAACGCGCCGGGCAGCTCGGGGTACGTCTCCGTCTCCCTGGCGCTCGTCACCTGCCCCGCCCGGGTGCGGGCGTCCTTCAACCTCGGCCTGGTGAACCGCGCCACGGGGCTGCCGTCGTTCCAGCCCGAGGACACGACGGCGGTGTTCGACAACGCCGCCTGCTGCTGCTCCCGCACGTACCCGTACCCGATCCCCACCCCGGCCACCGCCTGCCGCCATGAACGGATCAAGCGCTCCTGCCACGGCGTGCCGCGGCTCATGAGACGCTGCGAGCTCGAGGCGTCCCCGGCGTACCTCCGCGACGACGCGGTCACCGTCGCGTGCGTCGTGACCGGCGTCACCGGGACGGCGCTCGTCACGTCCCGTGCCGCGCCGGAGGAGGAGATCAGGGTGCCCCGCGCGCAACCTGCATCTGCACATCGGCGAGCTGCTCGTGTCCGGGGAAGGCGCCGACGTGACCTTCGACGTGGACGGCGAGGCGTTTGCAGCTCACCGGATCATCCTCGCCGCGCGGTCGCCGGTCTTTGACGCGGAGCTCTACACTATGGAGACAGACGACGGCGCGCACACCGTCACGGTGCGTGAGATGCGGCCTGCCACCTTCAGGGCGTTGCTTCATTTCATCTACACCGACTCCTTGCCAGCCATGGGGCATCTGGGCATGGACGAGAGGAGAGAGCTGGTCCAGCATTTGCTAGCGGCCGCGGATCGATACGCCATGGACAGGCTCAAGGTGATGTGCGAGCACATCCTTGCCAGGACACTCCATGTCGAAAACGCGGCTACCACATTGGCGCTAGCCGATCAGCATGGCTGCGATAGGCTTAAACATGCTTCCATCCATTTCATGGCATGTTCTTCAGATTCTCAAAGTAAAACGGGTGATGATGTGGCTATTGAATTATTGAAGAAGACAATGTAATAGGTTTCAGCGAAATATGAGACCCAATTTTAACATAATCTCGTTCATTGTTTTGTAACTTCTTGAGTCATATATGAAGAGTTGGGAAGTAGATCCATATGCTGGTAGAAAGAGTAAGGTAGAAATACAGGACAAATGAAATGATACATTGCAAAAAACTTTATAAGCTGCAATCGGTTCCAAAATCTTCATGATATCTACATTCTACCCCTAAAATTTGCATGAGCTTTTCAGAATGATAGGAACAAAGAAAGCGAACAATATACAATCAGATAATTTGATCCTGTTTCTGTTCAGAAGCAAAAACGCGTATTGCTGTAGAATTAGAATGTAGAAGGAAATAATGTAGGATTAATTCATAGTTTTAGTGGTTAACTATTTAAGGTATGTTCTCACTTTATGGGAAGTTGAAGTCCCCCAACAATAAAGAAACTACTCCAGGCAAGTTGTAAAGAACATATTTTCTCGAATACGCAAAATATTTACCTATTATTATAATAAACTATAAGAATTTAATCATACAAATGATGCGTTTCGGACAAACGCCTTAGGGGTTCTACTGGATTATATTAAGATGTTAGACCATCCTAGCAAACAAATTCAAGCTTCAATATTACACACATGGTAAACAGACGAGGTTTAGGCGACCATGCAACCTAAGCGGTTTGCTTGCATCTCTGCTGCTCCATGTGCAACCCAGTCTCGATATCCAGGAAGAGTGCTTCCATCGGCCCAGCATCAAAGAGACCTTCCTAGGCCTTCTTCCCCGACAAGCTCAGTGTTGACAGACTTGTGGCCAATCCCATTTATTCACTGCATGAATGGACCACACCTTGCTTGAAAGTAGAGACCCAAGAGAGGCTCTGGCCGCTAGCCGCTTGCTCCGCAACGGGAGCACTGGCTTTGCAGGTGACGACTGCTTGTTAGGCTAACGAATTAGTGGAGAGTCACTTTTGTCAGCACTCGATCACTTGGTGAAGCTCCTTAGAGCAAGGGCAATAGAACAGCCCGCTCACCGGCGAAATAAAGGCCGACGTGGCTTCTAATAAATGCGATAGAGGTAGCCATCAGCACATGCAATCAATGTATCCATCAGACCAACATGCAACAGCGAATGGGAACGCAGCACCGACGTATACCGCCGGCTTTAGCCAGTGGTTCCTGAAAAACACGCTCCACACTCTCTCTCCTCTTCTCTTTCCGCCAGCGAGGATAGCCGGCTTGCAGCCACCCCATAATACTTGCTCTTAGGCAGCATGTGGCGGAGTTGTCACTGGCGTCATCCGGATGGCCAACCCCATGGTGGCATAGACTCATAGGGAGCAAGTCAGCATCTGCTGTGGGCTTTACTGGACCAAAGCCTAGTGGATAACTTGCCTCGTCCTTCGTAGATGCACCAATTCCCAAGGGGGACGGTCAGCGCCACCCGCAATTTGTGTGACCTGTGGCTTCCCTTGCCCGACAACAGTGAAGGTGAATTAGGGGGTGTTTGGATGGTGTGGAAAAAGTTTTTCCTGTGTCACATCGGAATGTCGGAGGGATGTCGGAAGGGGGTTTCGAATACCAACAAAAAAACAAATTACAGAACTCATCAGGAAACTATGAGACAAATTTTTTAAGTATAATTAATCCATCATTAGCAAATATTTACTATAGCACAACATTGTCAAATTATAGACTAATTAGGCTTAAAAGATCCGTCTCGCAAAGTTATCGTAATCTATGTAATTAATTATTTTTTTAGACTGTATTTTATACTCCATATATATGTGACAAGATTCGATGGGACAGGGCAAAACTTTTGCCCTGAAAATCCAAACACCCCCTTAGTTTCCACTGATGAATGGAGCACGAGGGAATGTCACACATCATCGTACAAGCGATAGGGTGGTCATCGCACTAGGTGGACACCTACATGAAGTACTAGGATCATAGGATTCCATGCAGCGCCGCCTGCTTTCATGGGTTTGGGATGGCTCAAAGCCTGCTAAGGAGATTCAAGATAGGATGACGTGATCTGTAAGGACTTGGCATCAACCTAGTTGTGTTAATCAGAAAGTTTCTCTATGTAACGACATTATAACTCTTCTATTGTAATTGACTAGGATTAGATAAACATGTTCTACCCTCGAGACTATATAAAGAGAGGAAGACGCGACTCTTGGAACAATGAACTGGACGTAAGGTATTAAACTTCTGAGTGCCCTGAACCAGCTGTCTTTAACGTTTACTGTTGAGTCCTACATACGCCAAATCTCACCAAGCATCGTCTCGAGTAACTCCATGAGGGGTTGCTAGTCATAAAACACCGACAGCTGACGCGCCAGGTAGGGGCTATCGGCGAATTTGTGTTCGAGAGCTCGATGGATCTCAACGATACCAATGAAGTTCATAGCGGGATCAATCTTTATCTTTGGATCGTGGAAGTGTGAGGCCGACTGGGATGGCCAACTTCACGCACAACTCATGGATCTCGATGACCCAATCCCAGCAATGACCCAACAAAAGGGCGTGGAAGATCTTGCCGAGAAAATCTAAAATTGTTCGATCACTGATCCAACTCAGAATTGAAAATAAATTAGGACGACTCCTCTGAATCGGTTTCAAACTCAAACCTTCAGGACCTGACTCCCACTCGGACTACGCAATTCAGCATCAGTATACGAGAAGTTGGTGTCAGATATACCTTTTCCTGGACAATAAATTCCTCTCACTGGGCCTCCGCAAGGCTTGGTATTCACGGCTACATCTGACGGCATATCATGCATTGGCCAATGAACAAGCACTCGGCCTTCGGAGTTGTCGATACTATGTCACAACTCCCATTCTAGAAAGATGCTAGACTCCCCGTAGTCAGCAATGAAGGTTCCACAGAAATCCTATCAACAGCATCTAGCGTAGAATCTAGCATCCATAGTACCCTCATCTGCTCAAGTTCTTCTCGAGAAGTCTTCATGATGGGAGGACAGTGCTAGCTTCTTGTTGCCTCGGTTCTACCGGATGTCCTCTCCGTTGGGTGCAATATCCGATGAGGAGGTAGCTGCTCCAACGAGTCCATAGCCAATCAGGAAAAAAGAGAGAAGCGTAACAAACATCCTCAAGTGCACATGGAGGTGGCCTCAGGTAGGGGTCGTCTTCCAAAGAGGTTGCCATTGGAGATGTAGACAAGTGCCCCAGCAAATGCCCCATGGTCTAGCAGACAGCGAGTGATGCCATGAACTCCTCTAGCATCAGGTTCTCTATGACGTTGCAATGAACGTGTGGTGTCCGGGTACACTGTCAACATCAACGGATCGGGCTTGGAAGGGCACTATATTCACGGCTCGCCTTGCTGGTCAATTGTAACCGTCCGGGGCAGTGGTGGTTGTAGCGACAGCAGCCGGCGCCACCGTGTTGCTTTCACTCCTCGTTCATCCCTGACGTCTCCTACATGAGCGTTGACATCCTCCACCAATGCACCTAGCTTTACTCGGGACAGCTCCACCCGAGTTAGGTCGATCGCCCTAGGTCAGTGGCTGAGCACAGGTGGGGTGGTCACAACGGCAGATCATTGAGAGTGCTCTCTCGACTCGCCAGATCCACTAGGTCTGCCAGAGGCCGCCACCCGGTGCGCGAAGGTGCGGTTGAGGCATTTCCCATATAGTTCTACCAGAATGCAGGTGGAAGGTGGATGATTCATCATTTAAAACTCAAGGAATATTTTAAATTGAGTGGATGGTTCACTGTTTGAAAATTGATGAAAATTTTAAATTGAGGATGGTATAGGATGTAGCACCATAATCAACAACAATAACAACCAAGCCTGTGAGTCCCAAACAAGTTTGGGTTGAGACCATCTTAATTATTCAAGTTAGATGTAGGCAGTAACATTAAAATCCTAAATTCCCACTTGTAATTTTAATAAGAAAAAATACAAAAAAAATCCTTTTTCTGTCAGAGCTAGATGAATATTATGGAAAGCTTTAACTTGCAAAAAATAAAACTGAACTAAAAGAGGGGTCAAAACTTGAAATTGAGGATGTATCACTCTGAGAGCAGGGAACAAATGTTAGGAACAACTCTGTTACTAAGAGTTGAAGAGTGTTGTACTATTATTAGATTTCAACTGCCACAAAACAGAACAAACATGTTAGAGTTGATATGCTGATTAATCCCTCATTAAAATAGCAATGGTATATGCCTTTGTTTAATTAGTTTGGTGCAATGGCCAGCTGTCATGATAATGGCACCAGCTGCCACAAAACCGAGATTGAATTCTCAGTAAACTGAAATATGTTGTTAGATAAACAGGTATTTTGACAGGACATGTACAAAGAAAGTAAACATCTCATCAGTAAATATACTCCATCATTCGAGGATCAAAGTTGTCCTGACATTTTATAAAAGGAAACTGGTTTGAGTAGTTTCAGTCTTTGCAGAATTGCCGGTAGCACTAGACCTGTGGAAACTTGCTTGACTTCTCCAACGCCTCCAGCAAAACTGAAGGGCACGACCTTTTTAAGTGAGCATAGCTTTGGCTTGCCACCACATTATTATCGATCGTATTTGAGAAGGCAATAAACTCGATTGAAGCATCTTTTAGGATGCATAAGTTGTGTCATCCTCCAACAACAAACTGCCAAAATGCACCGACAGGTCCGAAAGCGGCTCTCTGAACACAGTGAAAGTCCTGGTTTCGGACACCTTTTCTTGTTTGACGACAGTGACCGCGTACTCGACGGTGAGGCCATCATCTTGACAGACAGTATTTGACTTAAGTTTCTTATTGTCTGATGGGACCCATGAAAGTAAATTAGTGATGCTAATTCTCGTTTACAGGAGCCACATTTTTTTCTAGCCTCACTGCTCGTTGTGGAAGATCTAAGGCATTAGTGTGAGGATCCATTTGTCAGCGCCTATTGACAAGGCTGGAGGCAGAGTACACTAATGACGAGAGGGACAGAGTACACAATTTTCAAGTACAGGAGAGGCAAGTCATCAAACTCTTACCTTTTGATCAAACAAGCCAGTTTTTATTTAGCTTTTACAATTCCACAAGTTACAAACCCTTTTACAATTCCACAAGCTACAAACGATTTTCCACAATCTACTGCAGATCAAACAGACTCTAAAACACCTATGTATTACAAAAAAATACAAAAGAAAAACAAAAAACAAAGAAGAAGAAGAAGAAGAAGAAGAAGAAGAAAAGGAAGAAGAAGAAGAAGAAGAATGAGCCCAAGTAGCCCTTTGTGTGAATAATTCACGGATGAAATATAATACACGACGATGCGGCATGATTGACATCTTAAAGCCTATCCTCGTGTCGTGGCAACCTTGTGTGCATGCTAATATTATTATCTACTCTTTTATATTATATATAGGAGACCTTGTATACTTTTTTTTGTAAGAAAAGAGTGGTGTGCGTGGAATGATTGCACATCTGTATTACCATATACATCAGTTTCAGTATCCTGTGTTGTTGAGATCATCAGATGAGCCCTTTGCCATCGTCTTCCTCCTCAGAGGCGACCTCGCCGGGGGCAGCAGCTTCATCAGCTCCAGCGCCGGTGGCACCACCAGAATTATACCACCTCGCGCACAGCAGGTAGCAGAAGAAGTTGAGCACGCTGAGCGCGGCGAGCACCCAGTAGAAAAGGTCCAGCCTGTCCTTGTTAAGGTCATTGTCGCCGAGCCAGCCATGGCGGCCGCCCCTCGCCGTGACCCGGTTCACCAGTGACACGAGGACGGAGCTGAGGAAGAACCCGAACGAGAAGGAGCAGTAGAAGAAGGCCATGAAGAAGGCCTGCATCTGCGTCGCCCCGGCGGTGGCCTGCTGGTAGAAGAACTCCATGAGCCCGACGTTGGTGAAGAGCTCCGACACGCCGAAGACGAAGAACTGCGGCACGAGCCAGAGCACGGGCAGCTGCCGCCCGCCCACGGCGGCGGCGTCCCGGCGCCTGCGCTCGACGGCGGCGGCGGAGGCCATGGACAGCGCGACGAGGGAGAGGCCGACGCCGATGCGCTGCAGCGGGGTGATCCCGGACCACGTGCCTGTGAGCCTCCGCATGAGCGGCACGAGGAGGAGCTCGTAGGCAGGGACGAGCAGCAGCAGCATGGTGTAAGGGATGGCCTGCAGCGACGCCGGCGGGATGTGGAAGGAGGAGGAGGAGCCCGGCGCCAGCCTGGTGTCCATGACGCTGCCCTGCTGCACCGAGAACGTCTGCAGCTGCGCCAGCACGGTGTTGGTGACGATGGTGCACGCCACGATGGGCAGCACGGCGAGCAGGGTCTTGGTCTGCTGCACCTCTGCCGCCGTGCACAGCCGCCACTCGCTCTCTGGCACCGTGTCCGCCGCGTCCCTGATGCACGCCTTGTCCAAGAACCTGCCAAAGTTTTAATTGGTCTGGTGTCTGAAAATACCCTGAGAATGCAGATTGTGCACGAGCTAGATGTTTACCTGAATTTGTTGGCATGGCGGAAGTCGCTGTCGACGACCGCCGGATCTCCGGCTGCAGTGTGGGCAGGATTGGAGGAGCCGGAAGGGCAGATTTGCTTCCTCTTGCTGAATGCAGCGACGAAAACCTGACGAATTTTGAATTGCACAGTCAGGCAACCTTTGCACAACGAAACTTGCCAGTTCAGACATGAACTTGGAGGCTTTTTATGCATTTTTATAAGTTGTCTGCTTCTCACCCTTGCAATGGGAGTAAAGATGACGCTGCCCCGCGGTGGCTTGTTCCGGTACAACACGGCGCCGGAGGCGAGGGTGATGAGGCCGGCGCCCAAGGCGGCGGCGGCGAGGCCCGAAGCCGACGGCCATCCCGATGCGCGTCTGCGCCCAGACCACGGCCGTGAGCGCGACGACCTCGGCGACGCAGTAGCCGAAGTAGGAGAGGTTGAAGTAGGTGGAGAGCCTCTTGTTGGCGTCCTTCGTCTCCGCGCCGGCGCCGGCGAACTGGTCGCCGCCGTAGGTGGTCATGTTGGGCATGACGCAGCCGCAGCCGAGCGCCACCAGGTAGAGCGCCACGAAGAAGATGGCGGCCTTGGACCCGCTGGCACGCTCGCAGCTGCCCACCATCGTCAGCATGTTGCACGGCGCCGACTTGAGCTGGGTAACATGGGCTTGTACCGCCAGTAATATCAGGCCCTGGTAAAAGTAAATAAAACACACGATGAAAATAAATAAATTAATCTGAAACAGTTGTTCCAAAGATCCTTCAAAACAAAGTAAATAAAATTCCTATGACCGTTATATAGATTCTTCGTAGCTGGGTTCGTGAAAAGTTCAAAATATTAGGTAGATCGCCATAAATAAGATAGGAGAGCCCATGGAAAATCCTATCGAGTAGAGTAGCACTGCTTAAACAAACACTAGCGCCGGTCCTACCCAGCACAGTGAATCAACTACAGTACTGCTACACCCACCAGTGTTGCGTGTTTGGATGGAGGCACTCCTTTGTCCTCTCGTTAAAAGTAATTTGAACAGTTCTAAATTTAATCAATTTATACAAAACAGTGTTAACATTTATGATACTGAATCAGCATGACTACATTAATCTTGAAATATGTTTTCTTAAAACATTTGTTTAAATTTATAATTGTTAGTAATATTTTTCCTATAAACTTAGACTTAAATAAGTTTGTCTCCATCTGAATTCATACGTACCATTTATATTGGCAAGTGCAGTGTGACCAAAAGTAGTTCCTTTTAACATGTTTTACAAATTTTGATCGTTATAGGGTCACTTAGCAACTGAACAGCATTTCAGAATTTCAGAACTGAAAACATAACTAAGTTTATATGCATTAAAAATAAAATACTCAATGCGTACAAAATTATAAACAACTCTAAATTTGCTATAAGTCCATGTTTTTTTTTCTTTTTTTAAGAGTCAAAACATCTCAAGTTTCTATAGATAGAATTAAAAAGATCTATGACATCAAATAGATATCTTATAAAAACATAATTAATAAAGAATGTAATGATACTTATCTGAAATCATAATTTGTATAATTTTATTATATAAATTAGGTCAAATTTAAGATACTTTGACTTTCAAAGTAGATTAAAATGATTTACAATTTGGGATGCAGGGAGTACTTCTAAGCAAAGGTTTATTTAACTGGACAATAAAAATCAGTAACTTAAAACGCATACTCCGTATATCACTAGTCCTAGGTCGGTGATGATTAACTTCATGTGAATAGTTTGAACTTGTAGCATTATTATGGTCCAACACTATGGTAATAATCAAGAAAAAACAAACTGATGCAATTTTTTTTACACATAAGTTGTGATGTCGTGGAATCTGCCTCCTCTCAGAACCTGAACTTGAAATTCAGCTTGTGGGTTGGAGAGCAATCGAAATAGTTTGAGCAGTAAACCGAGGATAATTAAGTTTTTGTACCTCATCAGTTATTATTATTATTATTTTTATATATATATATAGATAGATAAAGTGGGGGAGCAGAGATGATAGGTCTTTTTTGGAAAACTAGAAGTACAATCTGTAACAGGCTAACAGATCAATGATGCAACGAACGATTTGGGCCCCCAGCAATGAAAACTCCTCGTGGATACAGCTTGCCTGATCGACCTGATTATACTATTATTATTACTGGGCCCTTCCCTTCCCCAGCATGGATGGAAAACTCAATGCCATCCGCCAAACCAAACCAGTACCCACACGCAAAAAGCTAGCCAGCAGGTTGCAAACTTTTGCAGAGAGAGAGAGAGAGAGAGAGAGAGAGAGGGGGGGGGGGGGGGGGGGGGGTTGGGTGGTGGTACCCCCGGGTACCAGGTGTCCAGATCCAGAATTCCATCCGGATGGACCACACACCTCGTGAACCCCAATGTTCCTGTCGGAATCGAATCCCGCTCAGGCGGTTTGAACTCAACTGGAGATCGATCGATCTCTTTGCTGGCAGTTTGCACTGAACTCAACAAACATTGGGGTGTTGAAAGCCGAGTCGGTTAATTTGCTGTGAAGAAAATATTGTTTAAATATCTAATAAGCTCGACTGATTTATTGAATTGAAAGCTTGATGTTGGTGGGTGCTTCTTATTTTTTTTTATTTGATTTGATAAAAGAAGAGGAGACTGGTACTTAGTACTTGGGTGCTGAACGCAGATGGATCCAAACTCCCAAAAATCCCGGCACTTGTTTTCGTGCAAACTACTAGTAGTAGTAAAACCTACTGTACTGTGTGGTGTGGAAGCATGTGAGCGGGAGTTCGTTGCTGTCTGCAAGCAGCGACTTGTGGTTTTTAAAAAAATGTTCCAGGCTTTGTTGGTCATGCTTGGTCATGGTTTTTTTTGTTTTGTTTTTGAAACAAATGCTTGGTCATGGTGATGGGCGTGTTTTCCGGCCCATGCATCCATGCCCATGGCCCTACCATGTTCTCATGTTTCAGACTTTCAGTTCATCTCCCTTACCACAAACATGAAAAATTGAAAAAGCAATGGGTCAAAAACAAAAGAGAAAAAAAAGGGCAGCTGGCTGGATGGTCCATGTCCGTCCATGTCGTCGTCGCTGTCCATGAGAGCGATGCTACATAGGATAGGAGTGCGAGTACGACTAGCTACTACTGTCTACTACATACTACTGTCCAATCCAATCCAATCCATGAAGGAAGGAAGGAGGAAGAAGAAGAAGAAGAAGAAGAAGAGAGGGACGACGAGCTGAGCTGAGCTGTGGTGTACGTACCGCGAGCTCGACGGCGGCGAATGCCAGCAGCGTCCAGAAGCAGCCGGCGTAGGAGTCGGAGAGGAAGCCTCCGAGCGGGGAGAGGATGAAGACGGTGCCGACGAAGTTGGTGACGACGTTGGCGGCCTGCGAGAGCGGGAAGTGGAGCTCCCCGAAGACGAAGGTGATGAGGTTGCTCCCCACCGCCGCCAGCGCCATCGTCTGCGACGCCTGGAACACTGCAGCAGCATATCTCAATCGCATTGGTCGGTCGGTCGTCGGCGAGAGGAGAGGACAGGACAGGAGCAAGCAGAAAGAAGGGTACTACTACACGCACCTAGGATGAAGACGGCGGCGCGCATGCCGCCGTGCCGCTGCCGGCACGGGCGGCCGCGCCAGTCCACGACGGAGCTCTCGGCGGGCGCCGCCAGGGATCTCTCCGCGTCGTCCATGGCTCTTCTCCTCCGACCTCTCTCACTCTGCCCTTCTAGCCTTCTTCTACCTCAGCTCTGCTTCCTCTCTCTCTCTCTCTCTCTCTCTCTCTCTCTCTTCCTTCCCCCTTTCTCCCTCCCTTGCTGGAGCCGGAGTAGAGAGAGTTGACTATGACAGCAAATGCAAATCTGCAAATGCACTCTGAACTCTGAAGAGTTTCTAGTCCAAGCTGGGATTGGGAAGAAAGCTTGAGGGAGCCAGCTGGTGCCGGGTGAACGAGCAGGATTGGATTGGACTTGGATTGGCAAGCAAAGCAAGCTCTCAGCTGCGCTGAGGGTCAGCAGCAGCAAGCTTGAAGCTTTATATGCAACGCAGCCGCGGAAAGAACAGCCAAGGCGGCGTGTGGTGTGGTGCGGATGCGGACGCGGATGCGGATGCGGTTGGGTGGTTCCTTCTCTTGTCAGTCAGGACGTAGTATAGGACGAGTCGTAGACTACACACCGGCGGGCGGCGACGGACACGGCCAAGCAGCTTCGCAGAGCACGGCAGCGGCACAAGCGCACGTCACGTGCAAAGGCAGCGTCGGCCGTCTGTCAGGTAGCAGTTGAGCACACACACGGACAGTGTACGCGCGCGTGTTCCGGCGTTTCGTCTTTGCTCCGGCGGTCCGGCCCCGCCGCTCTCTGCCTCCACCACTCCACAGGTCTTCCCCACAACTCCGACCGCCCAGAGAAAACGCTCTCCCTTTCACATTGTTTACTTTTGACGCCATCGGGGTTTGGGACTGGCTGACTGACTGACAGACTGCTTAAAAATACTCCCTCCATTTCAGAATATCTGTTGCTTCGGCCTTTAAAAAACAAATGCTTAAGAATTTTTATAAATATTAAATATCATCGATTAGTATCATAATTAGTATCATCGAAAGATCTTTTTGGATCTAGTTTTTTAATAAAATTATTTAGAGATATAAATATTACACGTATTTTCTATAAATTAAGTCAAACTTCAAGGCGACGTATCCCATGACGACACTTATTTTTTGAAACGGAGGGAGTAGTGACTGTCCTCTGCCTTGCATTCTCTCTTCTGTCAACTTTTGAAAAAGAAAAAGAGGTATCCCTCCTCACTCTGTCCATTGATGTACTACTACTATTAGTGTGTAATTAACCTAGCGCATGTTCTTGCATTCCCCCCAACAAAGAAATACAGTACTGTCAACTGTGGAGCCATGCGTCCACATCGTGTTCCCGTCCTTTTCTTTTGTTTTGTTTCTACTACTAGTATCTACTAGTACTTATCGATTATAACTCCCAAAAAAAAAAAAACCTACTACTACAAGAAAAGAAAAACGTAATCTTTGGTCCCACGGCGGTTGTGCCTCATCTGTTTTCGAAGCACCGATAGGTGAACCCCCTTGGGCTTGGACCAGTCAATCATGCCTCCCGTGACGTCCCTCTCTATCAGCGCCTTTCCCAACCTATAGACAGCTAGTACACCCTCTGGAGTCTGGACCTCCTCAGGAAGGCGAGGAAGTTGCGGAGGACTGGACTGGAGGAAGGAGACGGTGGTGACATTGATCATAATGTTGATGATGGTGTGTCTTTCAAGCGCGTGGCGCGTCGCCTGCGTAAATCTCCGTGGAGATGCTCCTTCCAACGCTCCCTTCCTTGCCTCCCTCGTGCCCAACGGCGCCACCAATCCTGACATGACCTTACTTTCGTCGATGAGCATTTCGTATGCCGGGGATCGTTTGGGGCCACAAATTCTAAAATTTAGAAAGCAAGTAATATAAGCCCAGTTATATTTAACAAGCACAAACCTAAGTATAAACATAAATAAATCTAAAACTAAGTTATATATGATCTAATGAGTTTCAAATTTTTACTACAGTTCAAGAATATAATAATAAGCTTACCATAAAAAGTTCACCATAATTCAACCATAGAAACTATGGCTATAAATTGTTTATTTAATTGTAGAAAAACATAGATCTAAAATTACGACAAAAACTTTATAGTAAAACATACCATATTATATGTTCATTTTGTAGATATACTCATATAGAGTCCTTTGAAGATTCACCGAACAAATAAAAAAAGAAAAGGCAAAACTGTGTTGTTGTAGCAAAGCTACTGTCCAAAAACTGCTTCAAGAGGTAATTTAACCGGTTTTGAAAAGTTCAAAGGATGAAAGAGATGTTTTTATAGTTAAGAGGGTTAAGTGGTCTATTTCTGTAGACTTTTTTATATAAAATTTTTAAAATCAATAGTCAGACAAGTTTAACTTAAAACAAAATAAATATAACATTTATTAAAAAACAGGGAAGTATTTAGAGCCCAAAAACAAAAAAAAAAAAGTACTTATAATACCTCATCGTAGATGGCATTCAATAGTTTCGTGAGCTATGGATAAAATGCCTTGTTTGTCCTTCTGTAAAACAAATCCAATCTACAACTTAGTAAACAGTTGTTGAAGGATCATTTCTCATGTATGAGCATCTCTACCGGCTCCATAGGGAGCATCCATTACTGGAAATCAGTTCTTTGCCAAGTGTGCGGGCTCAAAAAGGCTTTGCCGAAAGTGCTGTACTCGGCAAAAGACCTGAAAAATAGCAATTTTTTTTTAATTTGGGGAGGGCCCCATTAGCTAATGCTAATTCATCTTCATCCAAGTTGCAAGTTTCAAGATTTTTTTGCAATCTGGCGGCCGGTGGGATTCGAACCCATGATCTCTCCCTCACGCGAAGCCTTCCCTACACTATACTACACACTCATATGTGTTTATATTCCGTTCGATTTTTCAAATATTATACTAAATCGAGTGAAATTTGTTTGTTTAAGGTCCTAAACGAATTCAAATTAAAAACCTGTCAACTACAAAGTTTTATAACTTTTTGAGATCTACAATTTTTATTTAGAAAGTTTCTCTATCTCGAGGTCGTTTACAAAATTTGAATTTTAAAATTTTAAATTTCAAGCATAGTTTTCGTTGACAAGATGATTTCAAATAAAAAAGATGCCAACTACAAAGTTTCTTAACTTTTTGAGATCTACCATTCTTATTTTGACTATTTTTTTTTCGAAGACCTTTTGAAAAATTCAGATTTCAAATTTATGAAAATCGACCGTACTTTTACGCTAGCAAAACTAATTCAAATTAAAAAGTGTTCAACTATAAATTTATATAATTTCTTAAAATCTAGATCTTTCAATTTGGTCATTTGGTCATCCAACATAGCGGTAAAACATTATTCATAAATCTTATATCTCTCTCTTGTAGTTTCACAAACTACGAGAGAGATATATAAGATTTATGAACAAATTTACTTTCACTTTCTCAAATGAAGAAATAACCAAAATAAAAATTTTAGATCTTGAAAAATTATACAACTTTGTAGTTGAAAATTTTTTCATTAGAATTAATTTAGTGCTCCAAAATATGCTTCTAAATATTCTTTGCAGAGTGCATAAAAAAATACTCGGCAAAGAGCATGGTTTGCTGAGTGTTTTTTTGGCACTCGGCAAAAAGGCTCTTTGCCGAGTGTTTTTTTTTTGCCGAGTGTTTTTATTTGGCACTCGGCAAAGAGGCTCTTTATCGAAAGTGTCCGAAAAAAAACACGGCAAACCATGTGACACTCGGCAAAGAGCTGGATTTCAATAGTGATCATAGCTATGCCAATCACATGGGGAAGAGGAGCAACAACTCCCTTCGCTCTATTGAGAAAAATCCTCCACAGTAAGGGAGCCAAGAACGGACACAAAAAGCTAAGAATAATTGCTTCACCCGTTTCATCCTTCGTTAGCACGGTCCCCACTGGAAACGGTAGAGTTGTCGCTATCCGCACTCGTCATACTCCAAATTCATCCTCTAAAGAGAATATTCTCTCCCGGTCGGTGAGATTCTTTCCTCCAAACCACTTTCTCCCCGCACCCATCCATACTCCAACTCATCCTCTATCCGTGGGTCCCACTTGTCCTTTTTCTTAAAAACCCGTTCTCTCTCTCTCTCCCTCCCATTCTCTCTCGTTCTCTCTCCCACCTCGCAGAAGCGCTGGCCTCGCCCTCTCAAAGGAGGGAGGCGAGGCGCAGCGCCGGGCGGAGCAGCGCGGGCCTCGGAGCGAAGCGCGGGCGGCGACGGCCGAGCTCGGCGATCGCGGCTGCCGGGAGGGAGGCGAAGCCTTGGGCGCCTCGGCGGGAGCCAGCGCGCCTCGGCGGCCCGCGGCGACGGCCGAAGCTCGGCGACCCACGGCGGGCGCGTCGCGGGGAGGAGGCGGAGTGCGGGCTTCTCGGCGGCGGGGGCGCGGCTCGCGGAGCTCCTCGGCGGCAGCGCGTGCGGAGGCGCCGGCGGCCGGCTCACTGCCGCTGCGGCCGGCGCGCGTGCGGTGGGCCGGGGCGGCGCTCCTCCTCCCACTTTCGTGCTCGTAGCGCGACATCTGCGGCGAGTCTTGGCTCAGCGCGAGTACACGCGTGGCGCCTCAGCCTTGTGGCGGCGGCGGCGGCGCTGGCGCTCGACGCCTTGGCCTTGGCGCCAGTGGCGGCTGCCCAGCGAAGCGCGGCGGCTCGGCGGGCGACGCAGCCGCGCGAGCACGCAGCGGCGCGCCAGCGGTGGCGCCACCCTGCTTCCAGGCGCCGCCTACCAGCCTTGAACGCGCTCGGCGGCGGGCGAAAGCGGCAGGTGCTCGCGGTGGCGCTTCGGCGCTACTTGGCCGGCGGCCGTCTCTCCCTCGCCTCTCTCGCCCCCGCCCGGTCCCGGCCGACGAAACCCGAGCGGCCCGGACAAGCCTTGGCCGGCGAGCAGCGGTACTTTCCCTTCAAGCGGCCCGACTCCTCCCTCCCTCCCGTCCTACAAGCCCAGCTGCGTGAGGCCCGCGCCCGCAGCTGGCGCTCCGGACGGCAGCGCTACCACGCCAGAATGCCGGGCCGCTCGTCCGATTCCGGACGCCAAGCCTTCGGCGTGCCGGACGCCGCTGCCAGGCGACTCCCGTCCGGGAAAGCAGCGTCCCCGACGCCCCGGACGTGAGTGCGGATAGCCTCTCGAGAAATGGTGAGCGAGGTTGCAAAATTCATGGAGATGGGGCAGACGACGGGACGCAAATGGCGAAGTTGCACAGGCATGCAGAGAAAAAGTACGATGATGGGATGAGAAGGATCAAGCTAAGATAAAGGAGGAGGAGGTGGAAATAAATAAAAGAAGAAAATAAAAAGAAAGAAAGAAGAAAGACGGCTATTCCTTAATCCTTATGAACATTCATTACTACACACAGAGGGATTTTTCAGAGACAATTTAAAGGCCTTGTTCAGATTGTAACTTTCTGCAATATGAGTAATCAGAAGCACTTTCGTTTGTATTTGACAAATATTGTCCAATCGTGGCCTAACTAGGCTCAAAAGATTCGCCTCATGATTTACAACTAAACTGTTCAATTAGTTAATTTTTTACTTACATTTAATACTTTATACATGTGAGTACAAATTGATGTGATGCAGAGAGAGTGAAAAAACTTATGAAAGTATAGTAGGTGAATCTAAACAAGGCCCTGTTCATTTTTGTTTCAAGATCTGGGACTGTTGGAAGCTATCGCAAACACCCCTGTAGTCAATTACGAAATCTTGGCCTGGCCCCACCACACAGATCGCAACAGGCTTGGACTTCATGGCTCCGCTCTGCACGAAGCACGATGGCACGAGTTTTCTCCCAAATGTACCGCCGCAAAATCCCACAACTGCCGTGGCATCGCGAACCTCTCCCTCTCCGTGACGCAACAGGATCTTGGTTTTA
This sequence comes from Chrysopogon serrulatus, assembly GCA_015844335.1. NCBI lineage: Eukaryota > Viridiplantae > Streptophyta > Magnoliopsida > Poales > Poaceae > Chrysopogon > Chrysopogon serrulatus. The sequence goes on along the minus strand of JADLZL010000359.1, from coordinate 417,423 downwards.
TGCAGTCGAGGCCCACCCACCTCTCGGCGCCGCCAGCCCACCACCCGGGCGCGCCCGGGTGACCACGACGACGACGTCGTCGACGATCGCGAATGGCAGGATAATTACCACGGCGCGCGTCCTTGCTTGGCCCGGCGACCCGGCGTCGTCGCTGCTCGAACGGCGGCTCCGGCGCGGCGTCCACACCTGTGACCTGGCATGGCATCTCGTCTGCATGCGGCTGCATGCATGCTCCCTTGCTTGCGTCACCTGCTCACAGTCGCTGCCAACACGGCGCACTCTTGCCCGACGCGTACGTACATCCGCCGGGCCGTCGCCGCACAAGCCGGCCGGTCGCACTACCACGACCGTCGTGTGAGCTAATGCATGCACGCGAGATCTAGATCTAGTCATCTACTTATTATCGTGCATGGTATTGGTATATACTTATTGTCGTGCATTTGTATGACGTCAAATAAGTATACTATAAAAAATATATTTCATGATGTATTTATTGATATTAGTTTAATATTATAAATAATTAAATATTGATTTATTTTATAAAATTAGTTAAATTTAAAATAGTTGAGTTGGATAACTCTAAAAGTTATAAATTTTACTTTAGGATGGAGTAGATGTCATCCACAACCATAATAGACAAGGACATATGGTCGCTTAACAACAACCTAAATACGTGCTAAAAGGGATAACGGTGTATGTCTTTTTATCCTCTCGTCTTCCTCCACTCTCCATCCATACCCATCTTCCTCCTCTTACCCACCGCCACCTAGACCATAGCTTGCCCCCCCGACCGCCTCATGGGTGGCTTACTTACACTGGACCTTCCAACCCTTACTAATCCTAATCGCCGAGGAGTTCATCGGCGACTTCTTACCCTCGGCCATTAGTACCGCCCCATCCGGTTGTCTCCCCACCACCCGCTCGGCGACGCCCATCAACCCGCCACCACCGCCGCACCCTTCTCTTTCTAAGCCCACTAGACACATAGAAGGCTAATGACCCTAACCACAATCGCAACCGCATTCGCCTTGGCTACCCAAGCTCGTGGGTAGGCCAGCCACAGCGGGGGCAATCGTGTCTTAGCACTTGGACCCCCCGAAGCCCGGGCCCACTCCCAAGTATGTACACTATAATCCATAGTACACTCTGGTCCAATAGGGTTTGTCGATTCCCGTTGTGCTGCGGCCGATCTCCTTCCTAGGTTCAACCTCTCAACTATGAGGGTGGACTACTCAACTCTTTCAACTACCAAACCATCTATTTTATCCTTTGAACTTTCTAAAACCAATCAAATTACCCTCCTCAAACGGTTTTGGGGCGGTGGTTTTGCTACAGTAAAATGGGTTTGCCCTTTTCTTTTTATTTATTTTAGCTAAATCTTTAGAAAATTATAGTAAATTACGTAAACATCATAAAAAGAGAAATTTAATTTTGTTGAAATTCACATGAATAGAGATCTACATAGTGAATATATATGTTATGCTTTAGTATAATTTTTTTGTAACTTTAAATCTATACTTTTCTTTAATTAATTAGAATAATTTGTAGCTGTATTTTCTATGGTCTAATTGTAGTAAAATTTTTATGATGGGTTAACTATTGTATATTTAAACTATAGTAAAAATTTCAGACTTATTGAATCATGTATAACTTAGTTATACATTTATTTATATTTAACGAGCATAAACCAAAACATAAATCTAAATAAATCTAAAGTCCGGCACAGCGTCCACGCCAGGCATGGCATGGCATGGCACGGCGCATTCTCTCGGCGTCCATGCTCGTCTGCGGCTGCGTGCTCCCTGCTTGCGTCACCTGCTCGCACCCGCTGCCAACACACCACACTCTTGCTCGACGCGCACATCCGCCGGGCCATCGCCACGCAAGCCACGACCGTTGTGTGAGCTAATGTACACGTGTGAGATCTATTTATTGTCATGCATGACATTGATATATTTATTGTCTTGCATTTGCATGACGCCAAATAAATATATTACAAAAAAATATATTTTATAATGTATCTATATATTAGGTTAATGTTATAAATATTAATTTATTTTTATAAAATTGGTTAAATTTTAAATAGTTGAGTTAGATAACTCTAGAAGTTACAAACTTTAGTTTAGGATAGAGCTGTCATCCACAACCATATGGACAAGGGTAGGTTGCTTGTCTAAAGACATCCTAAGCTAAAGGTGCGTCAGAAAGGGATAACGGTGCACGTGCTTTTCTCCTCTCGGCGTCCTCCACTCTCTCTTCATACCCATCTTTCTCTTTTGGCCCTCAGCCTTGAGCACCACCTAGACGATAGCTCGGCCCTTGGTGAGCCTATTGATGGCTCACTTACACTGGACCTTCCAACTCTTACTACTAATCCTAATCGAGAGGAGTTAACCTGACTCCTTTACCCTCGTCACCAGCGCTGTCAATCAAGTTGTCTCCCACCAGGTACTCGGCAGCACACTACGACCACGTCGGTCAACGTCCATCAACCCGCCACCACCGCCACACCCAATGACCCAAGTCCCTGAGACATATAGAAGGCTAATGATCCTAACCGCAGCCGCATCCACCTCCTTGGCTGCCCTGGCCTGCGGGCCGTCCTCGCCACACCCTCCCGGTTTGGATTTTGCCAGCTTCCGTCACGTGTGCGTCGCCACCCGCGGGCCGCGGGCAGTCTTGGCCACCCCTCCCGCTTCGGATTTCGCCGGCGTCCATCACGTGTGCGTCGTCGCCTGGGGTAAGCGACGAACATGTGCCGAATAAGAATTTGGCCCATCTGACGATGCATCTCCGCGATTCACCACGGCGTCTCCCTGTCTCCGCGCAGCTCGCGCTTGTCACGGACGGCCGTGAGGGCTGATACGTACGTCATTCGAGTCCGATCTGGTGACGCTCTCTGCAAGGTTATTAGAATCTCCGTTTCGTATTGGCCGTATGACTCCGAAACGGTACGTTGTGTATAAAATCAACACATCATCATACATACAGAATCCAGTTCAGAAGAACGAACGCCCTGGCCAGCTGATCATTATACTGTCGTCGTCATCGGCTAGCATCGACGCCTGGCGGGCCGCCGGTGACATATAAACGCACATATTGACATGGCAAAGCGAAAGACGACGAGGTCGACGTGCACGCCGGAGATGGAGCAGGGCACGCATGTCTTCGACATCGTCGGGTACAGCACGTACAAGGGCATGGGCAACAACAGCTACATCTCATCGGGCACCTTCTCCGTCGGCGGCCACGACTGGGCCATCCGCTTCTACCCCGACGGGTACATCGGCGGCTACGCCGGCGGCGGCGTCCAGCCCTTCATCTCCGTCTACCTCGAGCTCATGACGACCAAGGGGCGCCATGGTGCGCGCGTCCTGCGACCTGAGCCTCGTGGACCACGCCACGGGGCTGCCGACGTCGGTGAGCTGGACGGAGCTGAAGCTGTTCATCCACGGCGACGAGCTGGCGCCGCTGACCACGGCGTTCATGGACCGCGACAAGCTCGAGGCGCCGGCGTCGCCGTTCCTCCGCGACGACCGCCTCACCATCCAGTGCGACGTCACCGTGCACCGGAAGCCACGTGTGGTGTCGGCGACCGAGTTCCGCGGCCGGATCGAGGAGCCGCCGCCGGACGCCGCGACGAAGCTGCTCGGCAGGCTGCTCGAGACCGGGGACCTCGCGGACGTCACGTTCCTCGTCGGCGGCGAGGTGTTCCCGGCGCACCGGATGGTGCTGGCCATGCACTCGCCCGTCTTCCGGGCGCAGCTGTACGGGCCGATGAGGGAGGCGAGGGCCAAGCGTGTCGCCGTCCAGGGCATGGAGCCTGCCGTCTTCAGGGCCATGCTGCATTTCATCTACACCGGGTGCTTGCCGCAGACCGGCGACATCTGGTGCGACATCGACTACGACATGATCCGGCATTTGCTGGTGGCTGCAGATAGGTACGCTTTGGACAGGCTGAAATGGGCATGCGAGAGCATGCTCTGCAGGAGCCTGAGCGTGCGCAGCGCGGTGGGTACGCTGGCATTGGCATTTCAGCATGACTGCGTCAGGCTTAAAGATGTTTGCCAGGAGTTTATTGTTAGTTCGAGTGCCACGTATAAAGCTGTGGCGGCGACCCAGGAGTTCCGGGACCTTAAAGAAAGTCGCTCTCCGATCATAGCAGATATCCTAGAAGACGCATTGGAGAGGTCAAGCAAGATCCATAGGAAGTAATTATATAAGCAGCTCATCTCTCTAGCTCAATCTAACATTGCTGTTTTTTTTTTCTTTTCTTATATAAACTATATATAGTATTATTATGTTAGAAGATTGCCAGATTTAACTAAAGAAAAGACACTAGTTGAAATTTGTTGAACTAGTGTATACCTGAAGCTTCGTTCCACAATATTTATCTCTAGTGCAAGTGAGTCTCTCATCCACGCGTTGCCACTTCGATTATACAATACCGATATACCATGGATGCAGCATGCATGTGCTCTTTTCCTTTGGGTTCATTGTTGTATTTTTTATTTAAAAATTTAGAACAGAAAAGTGTTTGCGCGCGGTTAAAATTTTAAGCCTCGCATTGTCTACGCATACCGGACGGGTCAGTATGGAATACCAAACAGTTCAGTTTGTCCACCCAGATTGGATCCAAAACATGTTTAACATGCTTACTTTCCATGCATATTTGATTTATATTAGGTCTGCTTTCATGTCGATTTGTGATGTATTCAGACTTTATCCCCGAGATAAACCTCACAACTTATTAAGGTGATCCAATCAGCCAAAGCATACAAGCTTTACTACTTTTCTATTTCTTTATTTAAACACTACATACTTTTCCAACCCTTATTTGTGCCCTCTTTTCGTCTCCACATCGACCCGAAATGTTCTACCCTTTTGGACCTTATAACAACCCTAAGTACACCAGGCCTGATAGGGTCTCTAGCATGTGTTCTTGAAGGTTGTGTGGCCATGTTTTGCGTCAACACATTTTTTGGCGACTCCACTGAAGAAGAAACCAAAGCGATCTACTATAATGGCCGAGCAGAAGCGAACCTTGATGGAACCGATGAATATGAAGAACATCAAGCAACTTTTTGAGGAGACCTCATCAAGCCGTTGGAAGAGAGGACCAATACACTGCTGCTCTACCATGCTCTTGCATGCTTCTGTGTACATCGAGGCGGCGGGGGGGTGGTTATGTGGTCCACAAATCAAGAAGGTCAACTTCAACTCTCCTCCTACGAGATTACATTTGATATAAAGATTGGTGCTAGTAATCCTGTTAGGTCCATAAATTTTTAATGTGATTCAACTGTAGGTCCGTACTCCTTTGTTTGGCCCTTAATTAAGTTTTCAGTCCATAAACTTCTTTAAGTAGTTCATTGTAGGGGCAAATATCTCCATCAGACAGAATAAAAACACCACTGGGTGCACGTGTGAGTGGTAAAGCTTGCAGTCCCATCCACTGCTATCGGTGAAAGGATCTAGGATGGCTTGGGGTTGAATATCCTGTAAAAAATGTTCCTTCAAAGACTAAGACACCACAAAGCAAGCCCCCTAAATAATTCTAGTAGCAACGATGATGACTACTCTAGGGCACACATAAGCTATCGAGGCAAGCTAACCAACTATCTGGACTACAAAAATAAAGCAACTACTTGAACGACTAAAGTACTCGGCTAGAGAACTACTCAAGCAAATACAACTACACAAGCACAAGATATAATACAAGTGTGGAGAGGGAAAACCAACAATGGGCAAGAGACATAAGAAATTTTCACTTAAGGTTTGTTTGGTTGCTTGTCGACAACCTACTATAATGTTGAGGTGAGTCATTTGACTTTTGCTTTGCAAGTTAAACGAACACTCAAGCTTTAGCCCTAACAGGACCTCTCGCACAAAGCCAACCAGTGCAATGAAGGCACTTGAACAAGCCTCTTGATTACAATAGACTTGCCATTTGCAAATCTATCGTGGGCTGAGCACAAACCTCCTCATAATCACTTGATCAGAGCCATCAAACAATCACTAACAATGTGTTCAATGATCCAACTAGCTCTGTGCCATCTAGTTGGCAACAACCACAAAGAGTAAATTGAAATATCACTCTAGATCAATCCTTAAACATGCAAGTAAGTTGAGTGTGTGCTTGAGCTCTCCAAGTGTTTATGGACTTGTAGAAATGGCCAAGCAAAGCCTAAACGGCGAAGCCAGTGGTGGACCTAGGATTTTAGCACAGGGTCTGCTGCATAAAAAATTTTCTTATGCAATTCAGTAAAACAGTTTCCAATTCAGTAAAACCATATCAATTAATTTTCATAAAAACATAATATGTTATCTTCTAATACTGTTGATGAACTGTAAACTAATTTCTAACCACTCATTTGGCTAATCTTCTCGATGCACAACTAATGTTGGAGTGCAAACTTTGTAAAAGCGGACACAACACTACCAATTTCCATGTCATGCATAGCTACCAATTTCCATTCCGTTTCATGATGTATCTCACAAGACACAACAAGGGGATGAAAAAATAGCAAAATTAAGAGTGAATTATATTTTTTATAGTTATAATATCTAGAGGGGATAAAATTAAAAAATAAAAATAAAGACAAGATCTCATGGGACATAACAAGAGGGGATAAAAGATAGAAAAAACTAAGGGATGAAGTATATTATCTCACGGCACAATAATATGATAAAGAACTAGAAAATAAAGGACGGTATATCACATATAGTTATCAATATTGAGAGGGGATAAAAGATAAAAAAATTAAACTACTTGCAACTGAGATTTTTTTTAAAAAAATTAGGGAACATAAATTGGAAAATAAGAACAAAAAATGCTAGTTACTAATATTGAGAGGGGATAAGAGATAAGAAATTTGAACTATTTGCAGCTAAGGTTTTTAAAAAAATGTAGGGAACATAAAATGGAAAATAAGAACAAAAGTTGAAATGTAGGGAACATAAAATGGAAAATAAGAACAAAACTTGCAGCTGTAGAGGGTTGAACCGGTGGCCTCTTTGTTATCATTACAAAATTACAAAATCAATAGACTAACCATTGGACTAACAAGATGTATTTGTAATGGCTGTTGCAAACTGCTCCATAACAACTTATAATCTAGTACTAAATAGTATAAGGTTGCTCCACATGGTATGCCATAGCTAGATCACCTAGCATACCCTGTGGGTCTGCCCCTGGGCGAAGCAACCCCTCTATTTATAGCCCCCACAAGATTCTAGATGCTAGGAGGTCTTGGTGGGATGTCTATACGCTCACTGGATAAGTCCGGTCGGCACTATACAACCACCTCCTAAGAAAGGATTAATGAAATCCATTGGTCCGGATCAAACTGATCTAGTCATTATACGAAGCTTTCTCCTGATCAAATCTGATCTAGCCATTGGTCCCACACATCTTCTTAGATTTATGATTTGATTAGTTAACTAAGTAACCCAAAGTTAATGCTTGTGGTACTACTCAAACTACATAACCAACTCAGCGAGAGGCCCTTTTCGCACTGCATTCCTTTGTGTTTTGCTCTTTATCTTCTTCGTCCAAACCCTAAACCCTAAATTCAGCATAGGATGCAAGACTCTTTAGTTTTGATGAGATTGCAACACTTATACGAGGCGTATTTAGATAGAACTTGGTTTTTGTAAGGTCCTATATAATGTACAAAACTTTAGAGCACTTTAGCTGTCTTAGGCTTCAATTAGGAGGCCTAAATGTTGTCTAAAGTTTAACCAACCTCCAAAATTTTAAATAACATAAGTGAATTAAAGTGATCTAAAGTTTTAGGCATGTAACTGTAACCAACTAAACTTTGGACAATAGGTTTTTGGCTTTAGTTTTTAGGTGGCCCCTCTTCGGTATAGCATGGTCTCTTCACCTATGGAAAATAAATTAAGGCATATTCTGCAAAAAGGATTGAAACACATGAACGATGATAGATGAAACATATATATAATACACGTTTCCTAGAAATCAGGTGCCTGAATGTTCAGGCGATGTGCATGCGTTAACCGTCTGCATCAATATAAAATAGATAGTGGCTGCTGGATATTAATCTAGTGACTGCTAGCTAGCTGTTGCCTGAAAATAAAGTTAGATTTCAGGCACCTGAAATATAGCATATCCCTAATATAAAGTATTTTTGAGAATTGCTGCAGATAAGATAAAGAGTTTTTGGTCATCATACATAAAAGTTAAAAATTTAAATTACATAACAGCACTGAAATAGTGAGATTAGCTGTAAATGTAAATCTAGTATAATAACTAAAAATCATTTGTTTGATGATTTAGAGCAAGACAGGCCAGGCGAAATAGAAGGAAAGCAAAAGCAACGGACTGCATTGCACTCTGCGAGGAGCAAGGCCTGACGACCGAAGCAAAAATAATAAGTTGCACTCCGATAACTTAAACAAAGTTGTCAACATTACCGAGTTGTTCAACAAGTAATAACCATGAGCTGCTCACTTTTTAGTTTTTATTTACGCTTGCATATCACTGGTCTTGAAATCAAGTGCATCTGCTAGCATATAAGGGTAGTTTGTTTTGAGATCCGCATAGCCTGGGGTTGCCTTGACAGCCTCCATTGTTTTCGGATCGGTGATAAGACGAAAACACAAATCCTTGAGCTTAGGGCAGTTATAATGATAAGCTAATGCCAGCGTACTCGCTATGTTCCCCGGATCAAGAGTGTCACAGAGGATGCCCTGGCATACCAATTTCAGTCTGTCCACATCGTACCTGTTTGCAGCCACAAGCAATGCTGGATCACCCGGTTGTCAGTGTAGCCCCAAATAGCATCCTTGGTGATGTCACCGTCAGTGTCAGGCAGGGAGTCAGTGTAGATGAAATGCAGCAGTGCCCTAAAGACATCAGGATGCATGTCGTCGACGGTGACGTGCTGCGTCTCCGCCTCCCTCATCGGCCCACACAGCTCCGCCCTGAACACCGGCGACCGCGCGGCGAGTAGGAACCTGTGCGCCGCGAACTTCTCGCCGGCGACGTCGAAGGTGACGTCCGCGCCGTCGCCGGTCTCCAGCAGCCCGCCGAGGTGCTCCGCGATGTTGGACGGCGGCGCCTCGAGCCTGCCGGCGAACGCGTTGGTGAACACGACGGTCGGCCGCTTGACGACGGCGATGTCGCAGCGGATGGTGAGGCGGTCGTCGTCGCGGAGGTAGTCGGATGCCTCGAGCTCGGCGCGGTCCATGAAGCCCGTCTGCGGAAAGAGCATGCTCTGGTCGCCGTACCGGAACTCGCTCGGCTCCGGCGTCCGGTGGATGGACACCGGCAGCCCCGTGGCGTGGTCGACCAGGCCCAGGTCGCAGGAGGCCCGTGCCTTGGCGCCCTTGCTCATGAGGGCCAGCTGCACAGTGATGCAGGGCCGGACGGTTCTTCCCTTGTCGACGGTGTAGGCGTGGTCGGGATGGAAGCGGATGTTCCAGTCGTAGCCGCCGACTGAGAAGGTGCCGGAGGTGATGCAGAAATCGCCGCCCATGGCCTTGTGGACGCTGTACCCCAAGATGTCGAACACGTGCGAGCCGTGCTGTATGACAGGGGTGCACGTAGACCTCGTCGCCGTCGCCGTCGTCGTCGAGGTCTGCATCGTTGATGTCCTCGTCCATGTCTGAGTATGCCCTGCCATCGGTGATCAGGACGACAACAGGCGGCGGCGGCGGCGGCAACCGTGCTTCTAAACTTGTCACGGGAAAAGGTCTTGGTTCTGATTTCATATATACTAGTACGTGGCGCGCGCCATCGCGCGCTAGGGCTTGAGACGGTCACTATCACACGCGTTTGTATACTAATCCGAACACAAGAATTTTGTAGTGTATAGAATTTATATTAGGGCGTGCGGGTTGGTATCTCAGTTATTTATTTTTTTAAAAAAACAACCAATTAAGGATAATGGCATATAAAACAAAAGCATAGATTAGTATAGAGATTTAAAATTACAAATTTAACACACACATTTGCCCCATAAAAAACATATCCATACATGCCTAAATTATTGGAATTTCATTACGACAGCAATGTAAATTGGCTAAGGAGCAAGATAGCATAAAGTAGGGTAGAAGCACTAACTCTACAATAACCATAGCACCATACATCGGCGATCATGGGTTCAACCCATTTACAAATCCAACACACACATTTGCTCCTAAAAAACAAACATTAATCATCAAAAGCATACCATAAAAACAAACACTAATCATCGAAAATATACAGTGTATTTATTCATACATGTGTAAAATATTGGAATATCATTAAAATCGCCATGGTCAATTTGTCCAAGCACCAAGATACTTCAAAATAGGATAGAAACCCTAACTCGACAATAATAACCATAGCACCATACATCAGCGATCATGGGGTTGAACCCAAAACAAAGAAAAAATGATAGTGGTGATATCAACCTAGAGCTGCAGAGTAGAAGAGAGCAATGGGGCTACCCTCTGAAATCACCTGGACAAGAAAAAAACAGAGCAACACTAATTGGATAAGAGTTCATAGAGGTTTATTTTTTTATTAAGTTAGACATTATCATATACAGGGTGCTAACCAGTGACATTTTTTCTCATAGGCAACACTTACTATGGAAGGCCTGCGTAACCAAAAAAAAAAATGCACTAACTAATCATGTTTCCTAGAGGCATGCAAAATACAACCAGTGCTAAGAACCAATTTTTTTCCTTCTGCAGTGTCACTTGTCTCATATAACTAATTATATCTCAATCGATAGTAGTAATTGAGTCAAAGAGGATGAGAAAAATCTGAGGTGCTGAATCAAAGTAATAAATATTAAAAAAAACGCTTACTTTTTTTTTTAGTACTTCTTGAGAGCATTGTAGTCCTTGGTCTGTTGTAGTTCCCCAGATTGGTATAGTCCTTGGTCTTCTGTAGTTCTCTACATTGGTATTAGAGAATAAGCAGAAGATTTGTTTTATCTTATAAATTTGAGCAATTAAATGTACCTTAGTGGCATTTAACAAAAGAAACCAAAGTGTTTTTGCAGCTTGAAGGCAATTGGATCCTGCGACATGGAGGCGGGCAGTCAGTTTCGAACCCCCTCCCCCCTTTTTTTTGCGGCTATAAGAAAAAGATCAATGCAAGGGCGACAGCAAACATATATGGGGGAAAGTTATTTTTTATCAAGCAAATCCTGTGACTAATAGAAGTAAACTCTAACTGCATAAATCATATGAGATGGTGTAGAAAGTAAACTTACCTTTTTCTTGTACAACTCAATGACAGCTGATTTAAAAAAAGTCTAGAACATTGAAGGAGTGAAATTGGATGTCTGAGACGCTGGAGTGACCAAAGAGTTGCGTAATCTTTGGCTAGGAAATATGCATGGTTGTTAGAGTATAACCGAAACTGAAAATACACCTATGAAACAAAAGAAATATTACTTAGACAAACAGAATGGGTTCAAAGAAAGAAGAGAAATTTAGAGAAAGAGTTTGGCACAGACTCAGTCCTTGCACAACAGTTTTGGATTCACTTATCAGTGACCGTGCAAAACATATGAAATTATTAGTATTACTATTATTGTTGATCTAAAATACTTTAAAAGGTACTTTGATTGCCCACTTTGTGTAGGGTGACAAAGCAGATACAGATTATTTTTCTTGAGTATTAAATGAAAAATAAATAGCCTACCATTAACAGGAGTTACAGAGATGATGTAAAAAATCTCGTGGAAGCCAAAGAACATTATAGTCAGCTGCATGGAAGATCTGCAGCATGGTAATATGGGAAACAACATCTTCATCAGGTAATTGACCTATGCTATCAGCACTAACATCAGGTAGGTAGAAAAAAATGTTTATTTGTTAACTTTAATAGGAAAAAGAATTGTGAGAACTTTAAGATAGCCTAATGAGAAGAAATGGTATGGGAAACAACATCTCCATCAGCTAATTAACTTATGCTATTAGCACCAACATGCTATTAGCACCAACATCAAGAGGGTAGGAAAAATGTTTATTTGTTAACTTTAGTAGGAAAAAAAGAATTGTGGTAACTTTAATATAGCCTAATGTCATGAGAAGAAATGGTGTCACCTTGAACTTTAGTCTGTACCAAAAACAACATTTGTGGGGGTTCCATGAAATATTTAATATTTAAGTTTCATTGATCATACACACTGAAACAATAATAGCTGAAAAACAACACCATTAATGCTGGCCAATGAAAATATATGGGCACCTGCTATTTTATATCCTTGATTAGTACCATGTAAAGTATAGACACATTGTGAAGCAAAGGAGTGCAGCCCAAAACTGGAGATCGGAGAAACATGTAAAATAGAAAGAGGAGGGCATAGCATACCTAAATTCAACAGCCAACTTTTTAGTCATCCAAAATGAAGTAACTGAAGAACTTGGTGAGCCAATGAAACTATTATACTGCTAGAAATTTAGTAGAACACCTCGTTAGAAGAATTTGGAAAAATCCCTGAATCTCCATTTTATTTGTAACATTCCATTACCTGATAACTCTTGGAAGTTGGAACCCTGATATCCATACAGAGATAAATGAGAGCATGAATACAATATTTCATATTCCAGGTGCTAAATTTATGTGAAATGGGACATCAATAACCACTTGCTATTGAGAAGCCAGTTGTCACCATACATTTCAGGGATTATCCAAGTACAATCTAAGTATAATTGTTAGGAGAACACAATAGAATCAAGATATCAATTGAAAAATGATTACATAAGTCTGGGATTGACTGAAACCAAAAAAGGTGCATCACTGACAAAGTGCAGTTTGCTATAACAGCCGCTTCCTAGCCTTGTATTCAGGTTTTTCTTGAACCTTATCAGTATTTACCATGCAGCTCACATGAAAGAGTCATTGTCTTGTTAAGATTCAAATGGATATCTTTTGTTCATCTGCTGATGATAATAACTGTGCTAACATTTGTGTCGTTTCTATACTGATGGTACTTCAGTACTTGGATAGAAAATTTGCAAGTTTCTTTCCCCTTTCAGGGAACAACAAAGAAAATAAATTAATTTGCCCCCAATACTTCAAAAATCGTAAGCTGGGACCTAGGATGGTCACATACATATCCAATAATCGACAGAAAGGCTATAGCTTGCAATATTTGCCTGGATATTATTCTTTTTTTTTAATTACCAATGGAACATCAGTATACAAGGTTCATCTAACTGAATAAATTAGTCTGTATTTTTCTTAAATCCTTTAATCCCAAAGTGCCAATTGATTCATCTATGACTATAAGCAAGGGAATGCTAGTAATAAGAAAAAGACATGGGAAACCAAACATGAGGGGCAAACTAATCATATACAAACAACTAATTAGCATAAAGATAGTGTGATATGTCCAAATCCAATGTTCGTAAGAAAACCTGGAATAATTGACAAATGGAAAGAAAAATGAACGGTAATCTCCAAATGTATTAGTAGAGATTAGATAATTAGAAAGACTTCACCACTGCTACATGGCGCCACCGCAGCTGAGAAGGGTGCAAGTTTCCATTTGTAGCCTGAGCACATGAAGAAAGCAGGGAGTCTTCAGCATTTTTTTTTTGTTTTTTGCATTCCATCGAACACCTGAGAGGCACACAAAACATGAAGGTCAAAGGAAACATGAATCGAAACACTTACCGTGCACAGGAGGAAGAAGAACGCGAAGGAGGAACAACCTCAATGCTCGCGGAGCAGAAGGGGAAGGGCGACTACGGTCTGCTGGGCCAGCTGCCAGCATGCGAAGAGGCAGACACAGAGACGGCGTTGGCGCAAGGGCCGCCCCTCCGGCCGTGCTTGGCTTGCTCCGTGCGTCGCGCAGGTGGACGGCAGCGGCGGCGGAACCCCGGCAAGGGAGTGCTCCAGCGAAGGCCGCGCAGTTGAGTCGCTGACCGAGGCAGCGGGGCGTTGCACATCACAGCAGCTGCCCGTCAGGCGGCTTGCGGCTGGGAGCGCCGCCGGCGCCGGCGCCGGCCACTCGCAGGGGGGGGGAGGCGCCGCCGCCTTGCCCGGCCTTAGCGGCGGCTAGGGTTTCTTGGACCGCACGCGGACCACCGGGAGGACAGCGCCGAGGGAAGCCACTGCAACGGCCACCGGTGAGGCCAGCCGCACAGCTCCGTGGGCCGTCCGGCGGCGTTGCAGCGCAGGCGAGGAGCCGTCACCCCGGCAGTGACTCGCGCGGTGATGCGGCGGCGCTGGGTCCTGGCTGCCACGCCGCCACATCGAGAGAGGGAGAGGGAGAGGGAGAGGGAGACAGGAAGATAGAGAGGGGAGGAGGCCGCCAGAGCGGCGCCACCCCGTCCGCCGCCTCCACGGGAGAGTCGAGAGGATAGGGAGAGGACGAGAGGTTTTTCTTTCTTTTTCTTTTTTTTTTTTTGCGATGAGCGGTTGGCACGGTGGTAGATATTTTGGCCGGGTATATACTGTAGAAGAGGGGGTTACGTGGCATGGCCGAAATCTGGCCTAGCTTCGCGCGATTGATAATAAGAAATTAAGATGGATCGATGTGCGTTTTCAATTCGGACAAATCCATCCAATATGAATCGAACACGTACGTTACTCTCTATACGCAGTCACCGGCTCCGACTAGGAAAGACGCAGCTTAATCCAGTTAACCCACAGCACAGGAATTTTTTTATTTTTAACCCATTTTCCAAAGAATTTTTTAAAAAAACTGGGTCCGAAACTTTATTTCGTGTCTAACCTGTTTTGTAGCGCCATAATAGAAGGCGCTACATAGCATGGGATCGCGCCATGCATGGCGGCGCGATGCCCCCCGCCAAATGGCTAAGTTTGTCCCGTGCCGACGTAGGCGGGCCGACGTCGTCTGGGCGCGCCAAAGCATGCATGACGCGGTCCCGCATCATGGCGACGCGGCGGGTCGTGCCCCCCCGGCTCGCGCGCCCCCGTTTAACCGATCCGCGGCCACTTCTCGATTTAGATCGAGATCGAGGCCACCGCCCGCCTCGTGCCGCCATTCAACCGCTTCGGAGCCGCCCGCCCCGCCGCCCGGTCTCGTGCCGCTGTCGCCCGGTCTCGCCTCCCTCCCTCGGCCTCCCTCCCTCCCTCCCTCGGCGTCCCTCCCTCCCCCGCGTCCTCCCGCCTCCCTCTCCGGCGGTGGAGGTCGGCCGCCGCCCGCCGAGGCAAAACCCGGCCGGCCCCGGCGGCAGGCGCACCGCCCGCCGCCCCGGTCGGGGGGCCGCCCGCCCGCCGGCGGCGGGAGGCTAGACCTCCCTCCTGCGTCGTCCCTAGGGGAGGTCGGCCCGGCCGGGGGAGGTCCCGGCAGCCGCCTTCGTGATTTCTGCCATTCCCCGGCCGACCCGGCTTTGCAATGAGCAAGGTGATTTCTGCTCCTAATTTTTTTATTAGTGTGTACTATTTAGTTAGTTTTGTACATTCGATTAGAAATATAGTTAGTTTATATATGTATATATAATAGTTTTAAAATAAGCTTAGTATATTATATATATATATATATATATATATATATATATATATATATATATATATATAAAATATATTGATAGGGTTAGTGTCTTTAAAATAAGGTTAGTGGCTTTATATATATACATATGTATGTTTATACATTAGTTTATTTATAATAACATATATTGATAGGTAGTTAATGTTATCATATGCAGAGTAAACAGTAAGTGATATATAGGAGTTATTTTGGTAAATGTAGTTAGTTAAGTATTATGTGTGGTGAATCAATTTTTTAGGCATTGTTTTAGAAGCTCACAAATTAACCTCGATGCTTTGTGTAGATGGATTATGTAGTTCGGTTGTTGTATGTTGGCACAATTAGAAAACAAGATGGTGAGTTTGAGGATATGGAAGAAGAGATGGAGATGTTGGATGATCCCCTAGTTTTAGTGACCTACTGGGTGCGTGTGAGAGAGAAGTTTGAGGGTACATTTTCATTGAAAGGGAGGTATGACAGCGGAAGGAATAGGGCACATTTCCTTATTTTTTCGTTGCGCAAGGCCAAAGATTGGGAGCGCTATGTAAAGCTGGTTGCAGCCTCAAATGTTGCAACGGCGGAGGTTGTGGTGGAGGATGCCTTTAGAAAGTAAGAAGAAAATGAGTATGCAAATGAGGAAGATGATGATGATGTTGATGCACATTCCTCACCTGTCAATATGGATTTGGATGGTCACATCTCGTAGGAAGTGCCATATTCTGCACCATTTGCTACCCATGATGTAGGCTGCATAAGTAATGACTTCGATGTGGATGAATTGGAGGAGAGGGACGGGGAGCAGGTAGCGGAGGAAACATTTTATGCTGCTACTGACGGTGATGATGATTATGATGATGATGATGATGATGATGACAATAGCAGTGATTCAGATGGTTCTGATGAGGAGGAACAAGGGTTTGATTGTATGAATGCAACCTTGCAAGGTCCAGTACAGAGTCATGTGCCCGGCATACCCTTTCCTGCAGTACCGCTTAATGCTTTTGTGCCCCATCCTGTGGTCAGTCCTTGTGCAGTTTCACATGACAGGCTGATGGTTCAGGGTAGACTTGTACATGATGTGCCCGATGCAGAAACACCTTATGATAGGTGGGAAAGACAGACAGAAGCACAGAGGTTTGTTCCACCTGAGCCGTATACAGCCACGGAGCTTAGGCAGCTTAGTTCAGTGAACATTCCATTTCGGGTCGTCCCTAACTACAGAGATGTGAGTACGTCGCACATGGCAGTATGCGACACTAGGTTGCTGTCCCCCTGAGGACCGCGCCACAGCTAGGGGCGCTGTCCCCCGAGGACCGCACCACCGCTGGGGGCGCTGTCCCCCCGCGGACGGCGTTGCCTGTGTTCCTGCTACCATGACTTAGTCATGGCGCACCCGTACGGAATTGAGGCTTAGGTCCCTGCTGCGCGCTCTTTGTAGACAAACATTTGCACTATGTACACTAAATAGCCATACGATTAAGTTTTTCGAGAATGTAGGACATTACTAACTTGAACAACATCGTAGTCCGTGGTAAGTTCAACAACAAATCATGCCAATACAACAAAATACGAAGATGTCCTGTGGCATATACTGAAAACTAACATCATACAACACACAACATACTAATGGAGCAATCTACTAAGTGCCAACATCAGTAAGCTCGTCCTCGGAGTCCCACTCCTCAACCGCAACCTCCTTGCTACGACTACTCTCGCCTATTGTAGCCTCAGCTGCCTTTTGCCTGTAGTAAGCGGCCTCCTCTTCATCGGCGGCCTGAGACATGAAGGTGTCATCTTCTGCCTCCGCCTCCAACTCTCTCTCCGCTAGAGCAATGCAACTCTTTGAAACGACACTTCCGAAAAATGGCCCGCTGCAAGAGGTTAAATTAGTACGTGCTCCAATATGTGAAATAATTAATGAGAGACACTTTATACTTACTAGAGGCAAGTTCGAACAAACAAACTCTAATTGGGTCTTCGGATTTATTACTGCTCGATCTCCGCAATGGCAGCGAGGTGGGAATTCCAGTCTCCTCACTGCGTGAAACCACTTCTGCTCTTTGGACATCGGCGGGGGGTCGGGGGGAGGTGCAACCCAACGCTCGAAGTGCTCACATGGGTGATGATCGTGCCAGTAGTTGTTGAAAAGAAGAAATCTTGGGTCAAACTTGTCTGGACCTTCGATCCACTGGAAGAAGAAACACCTCAAATCCTACATATCAATTTTTCAACACATCATTAGTGGTTAGTCCAAATTATAGAAATTGAAAGCAATGTAAATAAATACTTATGCCACAACTACTGCATGTGTAGAAGCAACGAGCCGCTGTGTCTGGGTGTCTAGATTGGGACACGTTGGCCTCACGTCCACAGTCACAGATAGGGACAGGGAGCTCAGGTGGCACTGGGGCATCCTTGCTAGATACGTCAGGGTAAAATCTTTAGTATGACCCCGCTTCCGCCAAACCTCTTCTCGATACCATTCTCCCAATTAATAAATAAACATCACAAGTACATCATATGGTATACTTATAATTTATTTAACCATTACAAACACAATGTACCTAAGAATCTAGCAAATGACTAATATTGCTATAAAAAACAACACTTAACCATACAATAGGGTACCATAGGAAAGGAGAAGTGCCAAAAACAAAGATCAAAGAATGCGAACCTTTCCCACGGAGGAGGGATGAGAAGGAAGGTGGAGGGAGACCGTTCAACTTGCAGGAGGGAGGAGAAGGTGCTCCACCGTCGGTCCGGCCTTTGAGGGAGCCCGAGAGAGGAGCACGGCGGCGGCGCACCCGGCCTTTGCCCCCAAAAACACGAACTGAACGACTGAAAGAGAAAGAAGGAGCAGTTAAACAAGGGGGTGTGCCGCAGCTGTGGCGCGGTTCCCGCCACGTTAGCAGGCCACCTGGGACCGTGCCATGCATGCTGGCGCCCCCCCCCCCATGCCACGTCAGAGGCCCATGTCGGCACCCGGGACGAACTTAGCCACGCTGGCAGGGGGCATCGCGCCGGCTTGCATGGCGCGGTCCCATGCTATGTAGCGGCTTCTATTATGGCGCTACAAAATAGGTTAGACACGAAAATAAGTTTAGGACTCTGTTTTTTAAAAAAAATTCTTTGGAAAATTAGTTAAAAATAAAAAAAAATTCCAGCACAGTCACCATGGCTATCGGGATGGGCTAGGCGAACCGCTAGGCCATGGGCCATGCCCACGGGCCTTGTGGTCATCCAAGGGTTTTTTTGGCTTTAGCTTTGTCTATCATAGGCTTTGTTTGGTATGGCCCACTTCACTAGCAATGTCATTTATTTAGGTTTATTATCTTCATGAACAACTCTATAGGGGCGTGATTGGTTCAGAGAAATTAGAAGTCTGGCTCGCACCAAGGAACCAGGCTGTGCTGGGTCAGGATGAATTCATGCAATACTTGTTGTTTGGTAAACTTAGGTAGTGTTTGTTGCTGGGACCAAATTGTGCATGAACCGGAAAATCCTGGATGACCCCATAGGGCCCTCCCGTCCTAATGTTTGGTTGCTGAACTGTATGGATTCATCCTGAACTGAACAATCCAGATGCACGGAATATTCTTGAAAGATGCTGCACAATCCGGTGCGCCTAGAAACACCGAACGACACCGTCCAAGCGGAATGATTTCACTCGCATCTCGCCTCCCTCCCTCAGTGACTGTCGGCCTGTCGCTGCTGATATGCAAAACACGCGGGTACTACTGTCCGTGCATGCATAAATATTTGTATATGGGTGTAGAGAACCTAATCGTGTTATTATGCTTTGGCCATGGAAAGTGGACTCTTTTGTCATATATGTACTGTAGCTTTGGTTGTTTGGATGGATTGGATCATTGGACCAATATTGGTACTGTCAAACGTGATTGCAGGAGGAACCTATTAATAGTATAATGTAGATGATGAGTTGTGACCTTTCTTGCTTAATTTATTTTTATTATTATCAATTTTTATTGCATATATGTCACATATGTAAAATGCTTAGATGATCTTTTTTTTTTGACGAAATGCTTAGATGATCTATACAACCAACCAAACATAATATTGTACTAATTCATACCATTCCATACAACCATCCGAACAAAAACCACGCATCATCCTATACAGGTAACCAAACAATCAATCTACACCATCTCATAAATAATTATTCCATCCATGCTATGTCCATCCCGAATGATTCATCCTATTCACCTCTATGCACCCAACCAAACACTACCTTGCGCCGTCTGCACGAAGCGCAACAGGCTGAGCAGAAACGAAACTTGATTCCGTTTCCTGGGAGCCTGGCTGCGCGCCTCCTGTTGCATCGCCAGGGCCAGGTCCAAGTGAAGAACCAGCCAACCAATCACGAGTGAAGTGCATCCAACCAGCCAGGCCAGACCAAATTCCCTGAACCAATCACGCCCTAGGTGAAGTTGGAGCCGTTTTGGCAAATTGTTTGGCAAAACAATTCCACATATAAAGTTCCTTAAAACATGTTCTCACAAAACACCATGCAGGACGAGACGAAGCCAGGTGAAGCCACTATTTTTAGCTACATCCCACCTAAAAGCTCTGTGAGAGCACAATTTAAGGGGCTTCGTAGGTAAAGCCATTATTTTACCCTATTTAATACAAAATGGCTTCAAACGACTCCTGAAGCCGGTGGAGGAGCCATGGCAAACAAGACCTTAAATCAAACTTACATAGCACAAACAAACCTCTATAACATTGAACTAGTTTCTGTAGATTCTTCACTCAATAAGTGTTGATGGAGCATTTGTTTGAATTTGTCCTAATACGTTATTTAAAGATTGGTCAAAATTAGAGAAATTTATCCTATGACAAAGCCAAAATAAACTATAATAATTTAGCAACGAGGGTATAAAAATGATTAACTTCATCACAACATGACATTGCCACCATAAAATTCATAAATGTGCAGATATCATGAAGAAGAGATAGTATGTAAACCATCTCTTCCGTTTTTACAACAAAACATCGTTCTTGTGGGCTGTACCATGCAGGTTCACAAAACTATCCACATTAAAATAAATTACAAACAATAATCATACTGAATGTACACCCCACAAGGCAGATATAAAAGCTTAGTCCAATTATACACTCATCATATCTGAATGACTGAATCGTGTGTAACACCACAAGACACAAGGAAAAAAAATGGAAAGGCTCCAAAGGAAAACTACAGCCTTTCCTGCTGGGCTAGCAATAATCAAATCCAGAATCAACTGTTGGATTTCAAATCATACATTTGAAACTCCATAAATTCTATTAGCACATTCCATATATTGGAGAAGTCCTTGTACTTGCTTACAATAGTGACATGGTAAAGAAACCTTCATTGCTAAGTTTATAAAATCATAACACTGTCAACAACACAAATTTTTTTTATCAACATCAATGAAATGATCAGTGCAAAATAAGGATTTACCGAGCTTTGTGTTCTGCAATCTTGCATCTCATTATCCTCATAAACTCCACCAGAGGACATGTGAGTGCATTTTTCTTCTCTTTCTAATTTAATTTGGCAAATTAAAACTATTTGTTACTTCAAATATCCCTTTTTAGGTAGAATAATATTAATTTTGGAACTCAAATACATCTCAAATGAAAACATGTTGTACAAGAATGAAACCAGCCAAAAATAACTTGAAAGTAGTTAATTTATGCATAGTGCAACTGAAGTATTGAGGCAAAATGTCACAGCATCACCTTCAAACACCATACATATATATACCATCATGTTTCTTATGATGCAAGCTGTATTCTTATGATGCAAGCTGTATCTCACTACGCTACTCTTATAAACTCCAAGCTCCAAACGAGAACACTACTGTAGGCCTGGAATTCAATCATTATTTGCTAAATGCTCCCTCTGTTGTTTATTTATCACAATTGAAGGGTGGATATCTACTCCTAATAAGTTTTTCTTTCTTTTGGTCATAATAAATGCCCCCTTAAACTAGCTAAACCCCAGCGACCACCAGTTCTGCAAAGACACCAGCATGATTTAAGCATGGGCTATTTTCATCATTTTAAGTGTGGCATTGGCCTTTCTGCAAAAGAGAAACATGCCTGCTAAATAATTCAAACAGAGGAAGTCCTATGGTTTTTGGATGAGACACATTAAGTTCCGTATTTCCTCATTATTTGTACTCATATTTTTCTTGTACTCGGATTAACTGAACTGCAGAAATACAACCGATTATTATCAGTAACAACACATTCATCTGAATTTCATGGTGCAATAGCTATAGTAGTGGCATCATAAGGGCCAAACATTGTAGTAAAAATCAACTCTGCTCTGTGCCAGTGTACTGCCAATCCATATCCTAGAGCACACATGTCAAACTAATCATATGTAAAGATGTAAAGACTAGACGAGTCTATGATCTAAGAATTAGAGTAACCATTTGCAACAAATCCGTTTACCACGACCCTTAAACTATATTTTACGCAACTTACCTGCCTTCTCCAGTACCTCAACCAAGACAAAGGGGCAAGATCTCTTGAGGTTCGCAAACCCTTGGGTTTTGGCCACATCATCCATTTTGTTAGACGAGATGATAAACTCAATGCAAGCGTCTTTGAGGCCGCTGCAGTTATGTCTGTCAGCTAGAGCCAGTGTGGTAGTCACACTCTCCACGTCAAGGCTCTTGGAAGGGATCTGTGCACAAATGAGCTTGAGCCTGTCCATGGCATACCGATCGATCGGCAGCAACGAGCAGATGACGAGCAATCTCCAAGCTATCGTCCTTGCTGAGATCATCCATCAGCGGCAAGGAATCGGTGTAGATGAAACGAAGCAGGGCCCTGAACACGGCCGGCTGCATGTCGCCGATGACAATGCGGTCCACGCACCTCTCCTGCATCTGCCCATGGAGCTCAGCCCTGAAGACCATCGACCGCGACGCGAGCACCGTCCTGTGCGCCGGCAAGCTCTCCCCCTGAACCTCGAAGGTGACGTCGGCCCCGTCTCCTTGGTCCAGCAGCCTGCCCATGTGCTCGACCAGGTCCGACGGAGGCACGTCGATCTCCGGCACCGTCCGGGCCTCCGACAAGCGCGTCTCCTTGACCACGGTCACCGCGACCTGGATGGCGAGGCGGTCGTCGCGGAGGTACTGGGAGGCCTCCAGCTGGTTCCTCTTCATGAAATGGCGCCTCGACCAGATGGTGTGGGTGTGGAACTCCACAGTGCGGGACTCCGGGGAGAACCACGGCTCGCCGGTGGTCTGGTTGATGAGCCCGAGCAGGCACGACGCCCTGACGACGCCGGCGTCGGCCGTCATGAGCTCGAGCCCCACGGCGACGCAGTCCTCGGCGTTCTCGTCTTCCCCGTCGGGGTAGAAGAGGACGGACCACTCGTAGCCGCCGACGTCGAAGGTGGCCGAGCGGACGAAGCGGCCGACGCCGATGCCTCTGTGGAGGCTGTAGTCGGCGACCTCGAACACGTGCGCGCCCGGCGCCCCGGGACGTCTCCACGACGCACCTCGAAGCCGTCTTCGGCATCGGCGGGGGAAGCGGAGACGGCACCAGCGTGGCCGGCGTCCCCGGGGACCGCTGGAAAAGCGGAATGTCATACTGCGGCGGCGGCGGCGGCGACGTTTGGGTTCTGGATGAGTTGGGATTGCAAACGAACGCAAGGGGAGTGTGGTGACGGGAATGTTATGGGCCAACCCAAGAGCGAGCAAACAGTTTTGATTCACGATGTACTGGCCCAATACGCAGAGAAAGTTTGATTGGACGCGGCAATTTTTCTCTATAAAACTGCATTTTTCCTACATAATGAATGAAATAAAAAATTGTTTCTATCTACTATATATATATATATATATATATATATATATATATATATATATATATATATATATATATATATATATATATATTATCGGCCTAAAATTGCTTGTTAAATCCAGCAGATTCAATATCTCTTTTTGGACTTATTCCTCTTTTGTACTAGACAAATTCTCCACGCGTTGGCGCGGGACACTCACATTACAATTGGTATAGATTTTAAATTGGACACATGCTGGCATACTATGGTTATGTATTTGGTACTTGTATGCAGCTATCGTATTACATGGTTGGGATCTCTCAAAACTAAATTTAATTTGGATATATGAAGTTAGAGTGAGCTCAGAATCAGAAAGTCGCTTTTGAGAATTGAACCAGGGTTCCAATAAAGTGCAAAAGCATATAAGGGACATTTGAGCTAAAATAGAGAAAATTATCAACGGAAACATCAAGTGCCCATGATTCGGTTGACCGCTAAAATAGAAAAGAACAACTAATCCAAACTTTAAAATTACCTGATGAGATTAACATAATATGTCATGCATATCGCTATAGTAAAATAATAAATATCAAGTCACAAAAATAATAATTATTTTCCAAGCTCATATGCAAGGATTCATATATCTTAATATATAGGTTCTAAAAATGCACAGATTTTATGATAGAAAAAATGAACTTTGAGAAGTAGTACCATGAAAAGGACATTTTCTCTAGCCAGATCAAAAGAACAACCTAGTTTCATTGTTGATGCTCCGACTAATTCGGAGATTCGAAATTATATGCATGCAAGGATATAGAACACGTGAGAACTATGGCCATAGTTTAAAGATCGCTCTCACCCTCTTCTGATTTCTCTCATGTGCTATCAATTAAACCAAAATATGACAAGTGGGACCGCTGTTAGTAGTTGATATAGAATATCAGATGTAGAGGATAATGGGTGTGGAATAAATATATATAGAGAAGAGAATCTTGATGACTAGGATGTATAAATGATGGAAATAGAAGATTATAAGTGCGGATAGCCTTAGTAGCCAAAATATCCAATATAAGATTATAAAAAATTGATATAAAAAGATAACATATTATATATAAACATGAATGATTGAGTGCTATGGTGGTAGTACGTCGAAGTGTGTAGCGTGAGGCTGTGGGTTTGATTCTTGGAGGTCGCACTATTTTAGGATTTCTTTTTATTTCTAGACAATATTAACCTGGCGGTTCTTTGGACAGTATTAACCTGGGGGTCGTCAGTAATTTACTGTGACTTATGTATGGTTGAAAGATTCTAAATGGCTAGAGGGGGGTGAATAGCCTAATTAAAATTTCTACAAAGAACTAAACAAACCGGTTAGTATGACAACAAGCGAAGCAAGTGTTGCACTAGCCTAGTGGGGGTTGCAAGCCAACCTAACTAATTCTAGCAATCTTAATACACTAGGCACACTAAGATTAATGTCCTTAGCAATAATCTATACTACACACCCTAACAAGCTACTTGCACAAAGTATAGAGGTGATCAAGGTATGCAAACCAAGCCTTGTGGATGAAGCCAATCACCGTCTTGTTGATATGATCAATAGCAATGTGAGGAGCCAATCAACAAGAAAACCAATATGATCTCGAAGGATCAATCCATACTCAAGAGGGAGACTCCGATTTATCCTCGAGGTTCACGTGCTTGCCAACACGCTACGTCCTCGTTGTGTCCCCCTTGACCATGTGGTTCGGTGGCTAATCAGTATCACACACCAAGCCTCACAAGGCGCTACAAGAACCTACCAATGGCTAGGAGTTGAATGACACTCACATTCCAATAGAGTACCTTTTGCAATCTCCGCGGGAAAAGGTCAAGAACCCCTCACAATCCACCGAGGTGAGGCCAAGAACAATCACTGGCTTGCTCACACCTTTTCTCCGCTGCTCCAACCGTCTAGGTGGTGGCAACCACCAAGAGAATAAGCAATCCCGCAGCGAGAACGATCACTAGTGCCACTAGATACAAGAACTCACAAGCAATGCACTAGAATCTCTCCCAATCTCTCTTTGGATGCAAGCAATCAAGCAAAATGAGAGGGAGGAGGTTGGCTCAGCTCTAGGGTGCTCAAGAATGATCAAAATGTGCAAAGAGTTGCTCCCCCAAGCCGACCAACTAGCTTATATACCTACCACTCAAACAAACCAACCGTTATGCACTTGGTGGGGCTGACTCGGGACCATCGGACGCTCAGATGCCTGGCATCGGACGCGTCCGACGCCTGTCCTCGAGCCACGGATCGTCGCCACGTGTCCCTATTTGAGTTTAGCCGTTACCCGTGTTGACAGCCACTAATGTCAATTATAACCCATCAATTATCATCAAACTTGACATGAAATGAACCATAGAGCATAGGTATAGGGTTTTGATCTAACGAGTTCCACGAGTTTTGGTGAATCTATGTGTCTACAGGTACATACTGGAAAAGCTATCAAAGTTGATCAATATGACAGTATGAAAGTATCTCAAATGATGGATTAGAATACACCATTGCGACGGGCTCGTCGAGACGATCGAAACGGACATATCATTTGCCATATTTGAAGTCCCGGATGAAAAGATATCGTACCTGGAAGCGGCACCTGTGCAGGAAGGATCTAGAAGAGACTAGAAACCACCCCGCGGAAGGTGGGACCCGTCACAGGGGGAGACTGGCCGGTCCCACATCTAGACCGGTCGGTCTGGGTTTTTGGCCGTTTTGGCCCAACTTTGGCCCACGGGTTCCACCGCCTTTGAGGAAGAATCTCAGCCGCCCGCCAATGTCGGTTTGATCCAAGGGCTCACGTTAATCGCTTCTCCCTATAAAAGCAGCCCCAGACCCCAGGGGGAGGTATCCCCTGAAACCCATTATTCATTGGGATCCATTCGAGAGGCGTCCCTTGAAAGGATCATACTCTCATGGAGATCAACACACCGGGGAGATTAGGGCTAGACTCTTCAATGTAATAGTTTAGCAACTTGAGAGCTAGGGTTGAGAGGCTTCGTTCCGGATCTCGCTGTGGAGCCTTGGAGGTCAGGTATATCTTTGTATCTATCTTTGCAAGACTTATGCTTTAGTATAATTATCTTCTCTATTTACTTCTATGCCTTATTTGTATGATTAGTGTAGTTATTTCATCTTAGCATAGGATCTCCGCCTGTATTAGGTGCTCTAGTTATTACGTATGGCTAGAGTAGTAATCGATAGTGTAGACATGGTGTCTAGGCTATATTTTACCTGAGGTTGCGTCCAATTCTTACGGTTAGTTGTGGTAGCCCATAGGGGTGACAGCTCTATGTGGCTTTCATAGTGATCGTGTGATCCTTATGCTCGCGCATATGCATAGTCGACTGTATTGTATTGGTGAACCATTATTTAAGCTACAATAATCTATGATCAAGTTTGTGGTGTGCAAGACTGATTTATGTGCTCTCTAATTGTGGCTCTACTCTGTTCAAGTAAAACATTGAGCAGCAACACAGGTGGTTATTAAGCTAGTTGCCTTACATTCCAACCAATTTCTAGTTGTTTGTCTTCATTCCCAACTGCCTGCGGCGGCTGCCTGTATATCACTGATGACTATCTTGGATACAATTGTTTCCTATGAGGATTGGAGGGTATAATATTTCCCTATCAACCCCTTCCAATTCCCATGGAGAATTATTGATCCAAAGGTTCCCTGAAGCTCTTTCATGAAGTGACATCAAGGTAGACCATGCAACTAGGTTGCTGTTATTTTAGCATGCAGATGCCCCTCTTTTTTGAATTCCATAGCACAAAATCAACAAGGGTTGTAAGGCCCGAGATACAGATGTTTTCTTGTGTAAAAATAAAAACAATGTAATAAAAACATATTCTGCTAACACTTGCAGCTCAAAACTAAGCATCACAACTACAAGCTATGGCTTTTCAAAGATCAAATCAGACTGAAATTGCTGCGTCTTCAGAAACCATACTGATCCACAGGGCAGAAACCTAGAAATAACTTGTGGATAGCCTCATTTTTTAAGTGCATTCATCCTGTCCCTCAGGTAGTACAGCTTAGCTCTCCTGACTTTCTTCCTGTCCAAGATCTTGATTTCTTTGATGTTTGGCGAGTAACTGAACCAAAAAAGGGGAAGTCAAATCAAGAAAATAGTCCAAGCAAAATAGTTGATCGGTAATTATAAGAAAGACGTGGCCATTCAATAATGAAAGATGACAGTGGCAGGTTTCCATTCAAACCAATAGAATAAAATTTGGTGAAACCTCAAGCCACTAGTATCGTATATGCATTGTCATATGTAATGATCTATTTCCATGGTTCTGGTAGCTCTAAATATTAAAAGTTGAATGCTGAACGAAGCACAAAGATCCTGATAATTTTTTTTTTTTTAAAAAACATATATACTGCTACTTATAGCATCCTTTCAATGTATCTGTTTCCAGGGCAAATGCAGAGCAAGGAAAGAATATGCTCAAATTCAGAACAACAGAGGTACGAGCATAACTGGATGTGTTTATGAAACTATAATCTCCACTCCTACTAGGATGTGTGATAACAGGGCACAAGCAGTTATGTCCATCATTCTGCAAAATTGCTAATCCGCCTATACTGTTCGGTACATCATCATTAACTTGCTTCAGGGTCACTAGCTATGTGTCACAGCATAGTTCAGAATATATAGTATTCATGGATTTGGAACAAAAAGGACCAAACCTGAGCACAGTTTTCCCAGTTTTGCAAACATCCAACTACATTTCTGATGCAGAAACCACACATCTATCTATAGTTTAGCTGGCCTTTATTTATCAGAGTATATTGTAAGACTATGCGCAAACAGAGGACAAGAACTCCGTGTCTGCCATCGTAACGGACAGGAAGAAATGGTCCACTAAATAGTAGAAACATGAATTTTAATGGAGTAGAAACATGAATTTTAGTGGTTGCTGAATAATTGTCAGGTATCAATGAACAAGAAGTTAATTCTGGCAGCACAAGGATATTAAAGAATCTATATAAAAAGTACTTCAACCTCAGCATGATATGTTCCAAAACAGAGTATATTAAAACTATAAATTAGAGTAAAGGAGCACATGTTTCGATTGGCTTACAGTGGAAACACAGACTCAAATCCAACACCAGATACTAATACGCTTATACGCAATCTGAAGGTTGTATTGATCACAGTGTTACGCCTTCCTATCACAATCCCTTTAAATGTCGACTCGCGCCACTTGTTCTCAGGAACTTGCTGTTCATTGATTCACAAGAAGGATCAGTACCAGAAACTTATCCGAACAGCGCTACAGCAGGAACGTGAAGAAATGATATTACCAATCTCTTCTGTTCAGGCTCTGAAAGCAGAGCAAAACACAAGGCACATGGGTGCATCTCAATAATAGCTATTATTTAGTTATAAAAAATACTAGCAAGGGAAAAAATACTGTCCTTCAGAGAAAGTAATGATGGATAGTTTATTACCTTCTGGAACATAAAAGGTAGCATAAGGATAGACCGTCTTGATGAGTACATTGTTAGTGATCATCTTGAACTGCATAGTCTCAGGCCAAACCACGAATATGCCCACCATAGTCCGTAGAAACACTATATTGCCATCCTCACCAATCCCACTTATCCAAACAGGAATGGAACCGACACGAGGCTGCGTCAATGGCAATTCAAGGAGCTTGCCTACCTCAATTTCTCTGCGCAGAACCCATTCTGCACAGCCATCAAAGTCGGCAACCTCCCGTGCCCAGAAGTGCAGGCTAAAATTCTTCACAGCAACGAGGCCAAGCTCGCCGCCCTCAGACCTCACTACACGGATGTTCCGCTTGTAAACTGAAAACTTCTCCGGCGGCCTGTCGACGAGAGCTAATCTTTGGTCGCCCAATCGGAACTCAAGTATGCTGCTCTCACCAAGAAGCCAATACAGGGCACCCCCAACCAGGGCGCCAGGCTCCTCGCTGAGCTCACACTGTGGCGATGGCGTCGGAATCGAGACCCGCTCGCCCCACGACGCGGTCCGCGACGAGTACACGCAGGCCAAGGCGCGACGTTGCCTGACGAACACGAAAACCACGTCGAAGGGGCAGGAGCGGCCGGCGGCGGCGGACGGGGAGAGGACCGCGGCGTTGCAGTCGGACGCGCCCGCCCGCACCTGGTGGGGGACGGCGACCTCGCGCCGGCCGGCGATGAGGGGTCCCACACGAGCAGATGGGACCAGTCGCGGGAGCGGAGGAGGGCGCGGCCGTGGCGGCAGTCGGCGAACCACCACATGCCGTCGTCGCCGTCCCTGCGGAGGTCGCGCACCGCGGCGGCGATGCGGATCCCGGGCGGGCCCTGGGCGGCAACGAAGCGGTCGGAGTGCGGGGAGTTGTGGAAGAAGCCGAGCACGGGAGGCGTTCGATGGAATTCCCGAAAGCGGCGGAGGAAGCCCGGGTCGCGGACGAGGCGGCGCCAGCGCTTGCAGACGAGGGAGGCGCGGGAGAGGGAGGGCGGGAGCGGCGGGAGGCGGAGGAGGATCAGGGAGAGAAGATCCTCGTTGTCCAACGGCGGCGCCGGGGCCGCCTGGGAGCTCATGGCGTCGCCCTGCTCCCCTTCCGTATGGATGGATCTTTTCTCTCTTTGCCTTCTGTTGTGGAAAAAAACAAGGAAAGAAGAGGCCAAGCAAATCCTGGGCTAGAAACCCACGCATGGGCTGGCCCTTGTCAGGCCCAATCCCGTCCTACTCCTTTCAAGCCTGGCCCACGACCACGAGCAGGACGAAAGCAACCAAAAGCCACTCTCACAGTCACAGGCAGCCGTAACGTCACCGGCACCACGGCAGTGCGCGTGGCTCCTTGCTCGCCGCCGTCGCCCGCCACCGCTCACCGCAGTGCGCCATTGTTGCCGGCGCCCCGCTACCCAATCTCCGGCGCCGCCACATTCCCTTCCACCACCCGCCGTCATCCGGCTCCGTCCCCACGGTCCCGCCGCCTCACCCCGCTCGCTCGTGGCTGACCAGCGAACGACCAATCGGCCGGGAAGCTTCCTCTGGTTGCCTTCTCAAGGTAACTGATCCTCTCGCTGTCCTCCCATCTATTCCAAGGCAGGGGCATTCGTCGAGTACCAATGCGATTTGTGCTTTGGATCGCTTTTAGGCCTTCATTAATGTAATAATCAATAAATCGTCTTAGGTGGCCTAGGGTTGACGCTTGATTTGTGCTGTTGGCTGCTACATTCGACCTGTTGATGCAGTATATCTCGAATTTTTTTTTGGGAGGAATGTTGCTTCTGGTGAGATATATTGCATTGGGTTCACATGCCTTATTAGTGTAGGATGCTTTGGAGTTTTGATTCTATTATTATTTTTTTGGATGAGGAATGTTTACGTACTAGCTATTTTCTGTTGATCTGCAAGTTTCATCATTTAGAGACCAGAGACAATAAAATTTTGCTGTGGCCGAGCACTAGACTGCTAGTGTTAGCCATGGCCATCGTTTATGTCAGTTCAGCGGGATTAGTTAGTTTCCACTTGTGGATTCCAGTCTTGCACACCTTCAATTTTATGCCACGCATATGTCAGTGTGATCGATCATTTCCCTCATTGCGTCACATGCGCCAGATTAAGTTACTCATATTTCTGAATTGAGCATAACTTGGGGTGATCATTTGCCTGCTGATTTGGTTGTTTGCTTAACAATCTGTGTGATCAATTATTTATTTTCTCATTTTTCTTGGTATATTTCTTCACCGCTACTGCTACAATGGCCATATATACTTAGTGGTACGAGGCATATGCATTTGGATAATTATAATTTATATGTACTACTTCAGGCATGCTAGCAGTTAGTTCTTCAAGCAGCACTTCTGCTGCCGTTTGGTTTAGTGGGTTTGTATATCGCTATAACCATGATGTTTTGCAAACTGCTGCTATTTGGTACTGTAGTATGATGCTAGAATGTGGGCATTGTCTATCCTAACATGCTCGTTGCTTAGTTTAGATGCAGGTCTTCGTGAAGACTCTAACCGGGAAGACCAAGACCAACACTGTGAAGGAAAAGATCCATGACAAGGAGGGGATTCCCCCGGACCAACAGCACCTTATCTTCGCTGGGAAGCAACTTGAGGATGGCCGCACGCTTGCTGATTACAACATCCATAAGGAGTCCACCCTGCACCTCACCTTGCGCCTACGTGGTGGCATGCAGATTTTCGTGAGGACCCTTTCTTACAAGATATTTACCCTTGAGGTTGATGTATCTGACAAGATAGAAACCGTCAAGGCAATGATTCAAGGTGAGGAGGGTATTCCCCCCGACCAGAAGCTGCTTATCTTTACTGACAAGCAGCTTTTGGACTGGCACACACTAGCCGATTATGGCGTTCAGAATGAGTCCACCCTGCATCTTGTCCTTAGGAAACCACGTGCAGGTATGAAGATCTTTGTGCAACTGGGATACACCGATGTGAATATCACCCTCGAGGTAGAGTCATCAGATACGATTGCCAATGTCAAAGAAATGATTCTTGCTGAGGAAGGCAATCCTCTGGATGAGCAGCAACTTATCTTTTCTGGCAAGCGGCTTGAGGATAGGCACACACTTGCCTATTACAATATTCACAATGAGTCCACCCTGTGCCTTGACTATAGACTGCTATCTGATAGCTTTCAGATTTTCGTGAAGACCATTGCTGGTAACTACATTACCCTTGACGGGATGAATTTGCGTCACAGTGTTGGTGATGTCAAGGCAAAGATTCACAGTAAGGAGGGTATTCTGCCGAGCCAATATCATATCTTCTTTGCCGGCAAGCAGCTTAAGGGTCAAAACAAGGCGCTGCGCTATTATGGTATCCATCGCAGGTCCACCCTGTACCTTGGGCACAACCTGCATGGTGGCATGCAGGTCTTTGTGAAGACCCTTACTGGCAGTACCAAGGCCTCGTTTAGTTACACGCAAGTTTCACTGAAAGTTGCAAGTTTTTCCACTCTCTCTCCATCACATCAATTTCTATCCATATATATGGAGCATTAAATGTTAGTGAAAAAAATAACTAATTACACAGTTGTGTTGTAAATCACGAGACGAATCTTTTAATCCTAGTTAGACCACGATTGGACAATATTTACCAAATACAAACGAAATGCTACAGTTGCAACTTTTTCCAGCCTTTTGCATCTAAACGAGGCCCAAAATTTTGGATGTTGAGTCCTCAGACACAATTAACAGTGTGAAGGCCAAGATTCAAGATATTGAGGGACTTCGCCAGAGCAGCAGCGACTCATCTTTGTAGGAAAGCAGCTCGAGGACAGGTGCACGCTGGCTGATTACAACATCTAGGACGGGTCAACCCTTAGCCTTGTCCTCCGCCTGCGTGGTGGTTTCTGATTTTTGGACTTGTTCTGGTGGGACTGGTTTGCATGCAGAGATCAATGCAAGGAGTCAGGACAGTCATTTTTAAGGTTGGAGCCATTATATATATACTCTGTAGCTAGCTACAGAATATCATATTCTGTAGCCAGGCCAGACGGTTGAGCCACCCTGACCCGGCCGGTCGTGTCATTCAACCCGCAACGCATCCCCTGTCCAGATTTTACGCGCATCATCATTACCTGATTGTGCTCACCAGCGCATTTACTAGTGGTCGTAGCGGTACTACACAGAAACTAGAAAGTAGCATTTACGTAGAACCTTTCATTGGCATTTACGAGAACTTTCCGATTTGTTACTAGAATACGTATATGTGCGTAGACTACTAGTACTAGTATGGCTCTGGTACATATTACATATTTTTAATAATATCGTAGTCAGTTACCGCAATACTATTATTGTATGGTAATCATTGTGCACTATTTAATTATGGTAGATATTAGCCATACGATCTTACAGTGATTTCAGGCACGTGATTACTGGATTTTGACAACACGAGTTACAAACAATTTAGATTGAGATGAGATGATAAAAAATATCTGAGTTACGACAATGTGGAGCCAAGCTGCTCTGAGCAATCTTTGATATGAATAAACAATTTACGATAAAACAGTGGATCAGATTTACGATAAAACAGTGGATCGAATTATGGAGTTTATTAAAAATAAAGTGGTCTGTTTTATGATAAATAGTGGATCGGATTATGGGAGTAAATTGACAATAAAAAGTGGCTCAAGACTGAGTTACGACAATTGGGCCTCAGGCCTCTCCGAGCAAACTAATTTGTCTAAGTGGTTTATAGGAACCAGTTACTATAAGGATGAGACTAATTTACTATGAAATGTTACTATAATCGAATGTCGTTTATAGGAACCAGTTACTATAAGGATGAGACTAATTTACTATGGAATGTTACTATAATTCGAATGTTTTATTCCAAATTTCAGCATGGGCCAGTATTCATAATTTACCAAAGTCACATTTTTTATAAAAACTAAAAGAATTTAGAGCCATCTTCAACAAGTTGATGATACACAAATTTGTAGTACATAAAACATTAATACATTTGTTTACCCAATCAAATTTACACACAAACAAAAAAAGTACGGGAAAAGAACAGTAGGTTTCTATGTAGTTTTAACACAGATCATCAGTTAGTTCGAGCTGTGTGTGGTGCAGGTTCTGCATAGAGCTTCAGCTTCTTGATCTTGTCGGTGGTTTGTGATGCATTCAGCAGTGCAGCTTTCACCAAACCTGAGGTACCTTTTTTCTGTATTAGTAATAATGATGCACAATTAAAATGAACAAATTAGCTTGCATCTTCCAATTAACAGAATGAAACTAAACCTTGAACAGTTCACACATGTCATTCCCTACGAGCAAAATTACTAGTAATGAATTGTATGCATTTACCATAATAGTGTCATAATAGTGTCATCCATTTAGCACAATGTCATGGTGAAGCAAGCAGTAAGAAAGCCATGGAATATACCAGAAATAAAACGCCAAAAAATAAACTGTACAGCGACACACACTAGTACAAACCAAAAAGCAAATTGCCACCATGCTTATCGAGGGATGCGGATCGGTGCGGGTCCGAACTCGAGATAGTCACCGCCGAGATGCAACGGGGCTGGGCCGCCGTCTCGTGCCTCCTAATGAGCGAAGCGCCGCCGTGGGGGCCATGCGCCGGCCAGCCACCGCCGCTGAGGTGAGGGCTAGCCGGAAGGGGAGAGTCGCACGGCCGCCGGACCACGTGGGAAGCCGCGCGCCCGCGGACGGGAAAGGGGCTCGTCGCCGTCGGTGCCGCCATCGGTTGTTGCGGTGGTCGACGCCGCGGGTGAGGAAAGGGCAGCAGGCCGGCCCGCTGGGGAAGAAGGCCGCCGCCACCACCATCCATCGAGGGAAGGGAGGGGCGTCGCGGCCGGATCCGCCCGGAGGCGGGTGTCGCCATGCCCAGATCCACCGGATCCGCCCGCGAGATACCGGAACGCGAGGGCGGCGAATGGAGCGACTAGTAAGCAATGTGATTAACGGGTGTGCTATACTCCTATATCCAATCCAATTTATGAGGCCGAAGGCGTGTTTTTTACGGCCAGGGCAAACCGCACGGAATTAATATAATTAATTAATCCATCAAGTCTCGCTTGGTCTGTGTGTTTTTGCCGCCGTGAGGTCTGGTCGATCGATCGGATGGTTGATCCTGGCTGAGAATATTCTGTAGCCCGGCTATAGAAAAACACTTATATATATATATATATACACATATATATATATATATATATATATATATATATATATATATATATATAGTTATTCTATACTATACCCTGGGTATTGAATAATAATTGGTACCCGATCCCACCCGTCGCCTATTTCTCTCTCCGTCTTCCCTTCATTCTTCATTCTCATTCGGATTTTTTTAATCAAATCACGATAGATCGTGGGCTAGTCTCGCGGAGACGCCGGTTATTCCTCCGTGCCGCCTCCGCTCGAGGTCAGCTCGGCGCCGCCCTCGCCGCACGAGCTCAGCTCGCCGCCGCCCCCCACCAGCGCCGCCCCCCACCGGCGCTGCCCCGCCGGCCGCCATCCTCAACTACCCCATCACCGTCGACCCTTCTCATCCCACATCACTGGCGCTGCCCCTCAACCTCCTCCCGTCGTCCCCCACTCCGCCCCTTCCTGCAGCGGCCTCCAGTCTTCCTCGCCGTCTTGCGCCGCCCCAGCGCACCACAGCGTGGCGTTCTCGACGTCCCTTCCCCCCCTCTGGCCCTTTCTCCCTCTCGCGCACCGCGGCATTTGGAGCTGAAATGGCCTCAACTTCATCCCGGACGCCCGATCTGCCGCGGCTGCACGCAGCCTACACCATGCTCCAGCTGGGAGCACTTCTTCTACGGCTGGGGCTGTGGAGGCATGATTGCGGGTAGATAGCTGGAGTTCTCTTTGATGGTGTTCGTCATCATTTGATCTCCATGCGGACATGGTGTTGGCACTCTAGGCTGCTTGTGTTGCTCCATCTTCCCACGCCGTGGCGTTGCTCTCCTAGGAAAGTCCACGATTGAATCTTATGTGGTGGAAGGTGGATCCGTGGAGGACAGGTCCGGCAGCTCCCTGGTCTGGTCATGTTTATATTCTGATTTAGGGAAGTTTCTTTTTTTCTCAACTGAATTAATGAGATTTCTTACACATTTCATGTTGCAGGATGTAGCAGAAGTTGGGAGCAGAAGAGGCTTCTGATAGTTTGGTACATGCTGCAGTAAAGAAAAATGGTTCCATTCTTTTACTGCCTTCTCGCATCTTTGTAATTTGTATCAATATAATCTGTTTAGTTGTTTTACAATGTACTTGATTTCTAGTGACTGGAATATTATATAGTAATCTCATGACACATTTAGTTTTGTATGCAATTGCTAAGCTAAGGACTGAATTTAAAATTACCAGTGAAGATTCACATTTTCTGATCTGCTTGTTTTTTTAGAATTTCTGACGTTAGCACATTGCTAAGGTCCTCTAAAAATGCATCGAGCTGTCCCAAATTAGATATTATATATGTTTTATGTTTTGGTGTACATGAACTCTAAATTCTTCTAAATTTCTATTGGTGCCCTCTGCACTCCCTGGCCCATTGCTCAAATTTAGCAACATGCACGTATTTAATTTGCAGCACCACTGTCAGCTCCGATGTTTTTGGCTGTTACATCCTGAACATTGTTGCAGCTGGCCTCTGCACCTTTGTCAGCAAAAGGTTCTGCAATGGCTCAGCAGTAGTTACAGGAACTTGGTCTCATATTTGTACTCCTATATAATTTATTAACTACAATTAGGTATTTGGATGTTCTCTAAAAGTGATGCACATCAGTAGGAAATTTCATTGATTACAAGCAAATAAGATGTTTAATTCATTATATGTGGAGCCTGTATCATTGGACTTTACGGTCTTTTGAGCTTTACAAAATCCACATACACCTACACATCTTTTTATTAATTTGAGCATGTTCTTATCAGAGGTTGTTTTTAGTTCAGTAAATAGGTTTCAATTGTGCCATGAATGCATATTATCATATAACATGTATATCCAGAATTTCAGCAAACACAACTCACATCCATGTGTTTGTGCTGACACAGGTTTAATTTTGTGAGAGTGGAGCATCACACTAGGCAAGTTGTAGCCGTAACAATTCAGTAGCCACGTAGCTGCTGGTTTCATCTGCTTGCATATCCAGGTAGCTGTGTACATACTGCTCTGTTTTATGATTGATACAGTTTAATTCAGCTTGCAGTTACTTGTACTAGCTCAGATTGCAGATTTTAGACTTATTATATGACATAGGACATGCTCTAGAAAACATTGGAGCCAAATTTCAAGAACTATTTATTCTAGCATCTTTGTGTAACCGTAAAATTTGATTGTTCAAAGCACAGTTTTCCAGTAAAAAATTCAATTTATAACTATTTATTCTAACCATACAATTCAGTTAAAGACTGCAATATTGTTATATTTGGTCCACAATGAAAATATGGAAATATCGTGTTTATTTCCAACAAAAAATGCATATGACAAAGTTATTGTATTTACATTTTGAATTTCTTGTTTATTCCATAATGGAGATTAGTCCATCTCGATAGGGATCTGTGGTTCGCAAGCAACAAAATAGTACTGTATGACAATAGGAATATGGTAGACCTCCAACATGGTTCTGCAAGGTTCAATTATAGTTCTTTGCATTTAATATTTGATTTGGGACTACTTGATTTCTCTGGTCTCAGTTTATCTCTTTTACTGTGCACAGTCAAAGGAGATAAGGACCTGCAGCAAAAGTTCATGCCAATTCTGACCTGAGCTTTTGTGGTGTCCTATAGCTGACAACTTACTTATATGGAGGTGTCTTCCTATTTCTGACATTAGGTATAGTATTGTTTGGATGCTTAAACCCCCCTTTTATATCAGTTGACTTCATTTTATATACTCTTAACGTGAGGCAAAATTTCCTTAAGTTATTTTGTTTCTGTTGATATATAATTTAGGCTACGAGCATTAGGCAATTCACCTTCACACAGGGCTAAAAAATTACTGTTTTTCTAGGCATAAAATTTATCACTAAATTATAATTTTGCAAGCTGGGGCAAATAACAAGAGGGATTTTTCTTCCTCTTTATTGAACTGGATATATCGATCAAGAGTTTATAAGTAAAATTGTACAGATGACTATGATTATAGGGAGCAAGAGCTTTTTTTAGTTCTGCACAATGGTTCAGTGACCCTCAAAAGGTGCTTGTGTACAATCAATTTTGGTGTTTGCTGCCTGGTTTTCAGAGGAAAAAAGGTTGTTTCTTAATCTAGCTATAGAGCATTACAGGAAAATAGATGTTTTAGTCCATAGAGATCCATGGTGAGGTTCTCGGTACTGCTGCTGGTCATTAGTGCAGTTCTCTAAATTTGTGCTCAGTTTATTGATTTCTTAAGGGATATTTCCTTGCTTAATTGAATTGTTTAGTAGCAGTGTCACTTTGTTCATGGTTCTGTTGTAAAATAAAATGAATTGTTCATGGCCTCAAACCAATTTACACATGAACGAATGAAATTGTTAAGTAAGTTATAGACTTATACCCAGTTTTTCTTGCCACTACTTCAAAATTTGTGCAGTAACCATCTTGATAATATACTCAGCCTTTTATGACCACGGTTGGAGATGAAGCCACTGTCTTGAATTTTTATTGGAAGTTACCTGTACACTTTCATTACCAATGAATCTTCATATAGGCAGTGTTGCATGGAACCTGTTTGATCAATTATACTAAACATGCTTGCTGTAAAGACATCTTCTACTTCAACTTCGTATTCCATGTGCATCTGAAGGCTCATGTTGGGGCATATTACTATGGTTCAAAAGTTGGAGAGCCACCTAAACAAGATAAAAGGCTGGATTCGACTGTTTGCTTATATGATTTTTATTTGTGCTCATATAATTGAATCCTCTTACGCCTGTTGGTATTATCTTCATTATATGCAGTAGTTTAGGATGCTCTGTCGACTTTCAGATCACTGTCATCATCATCCACTGCATTCCTTTGCACTGATATCAAAATTTGGCATGGGAAGAGTGGAAATGAGTTGGTTGCACGAATCAGTTCAAAACTAACATGTGGCTGACATATCCCCAAATGGTCGCTTCATGGCTGCTGCAGCTTTTACAGAAATGTCTTGCAGTTTTTCACCTTTTTAATGCAAGTTTCAGTGACGGCAGAGTATTATTCAATCTAAATAGAAGCCAAGAAAAACTTGGACCATCCTGCTGCAAGGTGTGAGTTATTTAAACTATTTTTAATTGGATTTTAGGCTCTTGTTTAGTTGGTGTTTGTTGGATTAATAGATTATATTAAGATGTTGTTGACTGCTACCTTCTAATGAAAAGTACCTCTTTCAATTAATCTTTAAATTTACCGTATATTTGATAATGTGCATCAGTATGACGTTTAATGCATAGTTAGAATATATCAATTTCAGTATAGTATTGTTTCACTGTTTTGATAGAGATTTAATGCATAGTTAGAATATAACAATTAAGCATGGGATGGGCGTTGTTGAATGCATTCACTACCAAGACACCTGGATATACTCTACCTTTGTGGCATTCAAATGTCCTTTTCAGCATCTAGTTGTTCGTCTCCTGCATCAACATATTATTTTCTGATTTATTAGAAAATTAAATGTGATCATGTATCTGACTTATAACTTCAGTTTATTTCAACGAACATATATGTTGCAACATAACCTGTGTTCCCTCTTGTAGGCCAATCATACATACTTTTGGTGTGGGGTTTTTCATTGTTCATGATGTGAAAGGATTTGTAATCCAATGAATAACTACCATGGTGATAAGCTTTCTTGTTCATTGCACACCTACATTCTAATGCATCCAGTTTTCATGCTCATGCTAGTGTACTTGTTCTTAATCTCTCCTGCTAGTTTACTTGTTCTTAATCCTTCATGTGTGATGTCTATTGAGCTCGGATCATCCATGTTTATCATCATGGTTATTATTTTTAAAACCTTTTTCCTTCTCTAGTTTTATATCCAATAACAGATATGCTTCTGCAATTATCTCACATCGATCTGGTTTCTGGTTTGGAGCAAGTGATGAACCTCAGATAGCAGGTGACGAGCAAGCAGGTCAGCCAAACAACCACTAATGCAGACAAAGCTAAGTGTTTTACTTTTTACCTTTTGACTCATCCATGAAACCATAAGGGATGTGGCTAAGAAGAAATTTGGTCATAACCATTGGTGCATCTAATAGAAAACAATAATTGTGGTGAAAAGAATTGAAATGTTATGGTTAAGGTTAGTCTTATGGATTTGTCAGATTTCTCTTTACGAATCATGAATTTGGGAATTGCATTAGTTCTTTGGGTTCTTAAGAGTTTAAGGACCATCAGGCTCCTTAAATTCTTGATTAGTGAATGCCAGATTGAATCGTGATAATTTGGCATGGTTTGTCTGAGATAAAATAAATATTATGCTTTCCCCTGTTTTCTGATCATGTTTTGCTACAGTCAACCTAGGGCAGATGCAGCATTTGGAGTCAACACTTCCTGCTGCTTGGCGACCAAGACAGGTTGCTGAATACGCAGGCAGGAGGCAACCCAGAGGCCACAGCTGTGCTCCAATAGAGGTAAAAAGTCATTCTTTTATGATTTGGTGTGTTATATAACAATAATTTGCACTCAGATGAAAAAGAAAAGGTCGTAGATATAGACAGACTACTTTATTCTTCGTGGTTTGGAGCTTCTTAGTGTCCTAGAATGATTCAGTTTGTTTCACATTCTTGTGTTCCCCGTTCTAATTAAGTTTCAGGCACAACTAACCGAGGACATTTGGTGCAAAGACGATTCCAAAATTGTTGGTACCAGTGGCATGGACAAGTTCTACAAGTACTAATAAGAACTGTAACAGTGACCACCGTGCAACAGAGCCTGCCTGGAGTCCTGCTCTCCCCATTCTTTTTTGTTTTTAGCAATCTTTCTTTCCCCAGTCATTGTATCATGATCTATCAGTACATGTATTTTTTTCTTCTAAATTTAACGTTATCCATTTTTAATCACAAATATCACTGGTTCATATTCGTTGCTTGTAATATGCATTGTCATCTATAATAAGAAAGAAAAAAACGCAGAGAAGACAAATAATAATCTTAATCGAAAAACAAGATTTTGCAAAACCTATTTGTGTGGAAAAATAACACCAGTACGCATGAAAAAGAAAAAGAGATCAGTTGCAAAACTTGTTCGTGTGAAAAATAACAATAAAAAAATAGAGATGGCGTGAAAAATAAAGAAAAAACAGAGACGGCCGTGGATGCAAAAGAACAGGAAAAAAATAGAGACGGTTTTAAAAAATGGAAAAAAAAAGCAGACGGAATAACTGAGAAACGGAGATGGATAAAAAAACAAATACCATCGACGATGCAAAAACTGTTCCGTGAAAAAAAGGGGAAAACGATCCAGGAAGACGTACGTACGGAAACCGGTGCTAGGAGCGATCGATGGGTGCCGTCGTGCCGCGGTCTCAGGGCCGGGCGCGCCAGAGGTCGGGTACCGAATATTATTTAGTCCCCTGGGGACTAATTAGCGCATCCCTATATATATATATATATATATATATATATATATATATATATATATATATATATATATATACTTCCATCTTCAAAACAACATATTGCGTATGTGTTTATACTTGTTTATCACTTTGAGTATGTTTATATACTCATACTAAGATACTTCAAATCTTCCTATGCGAAAAAATTTTAAAGGAACACATATTTTTAATATATTACGAAAATACCACCGACCGTAGTATATAAAACAAGTATAACCATATACTCTATATATGCATACATACTTGACATATATACTACCATAGATGGTCTAGTATGATTATATACTTCATGTATATACACTTCGTTTGGTCATATACACCTTAAATCTAGAGATATTAACATGGGAGTAACTACTCCCTATGAGTAGGATGGAATTTTCCTATATATATATATATATATATATATATATATATATATATATATATATATATATATATATATATATATATTTTTAGTTGACAATGTGAAGGCAAAGAGTCAGGACAAGGAGGGGCATGTCCTGGCCAACAAGCACCCCATTTTGGCAGGCAAGCAGCTCGAGGATAGGCTTGCAAACTAATGGACTACAGTGTCCAGGACAATTCCGACCTCCTCCTCAGCCTCCGCCTGCTTGGTTGATTTTGAACTTCTGCTGCTGAGTCGGGTTTTAGGTCCTTCTGTGAGCTTGTGAGGTTATAACAAGGACACGTGACTGTGATTGTTCGACCCTAGAGCTAAGCTTTCTTAAATTGATGAATACTCAGAATGGTGTGTCTGAGGTGCTTGTGTTCTTCAATCTTTAGCACGTTGATCGATGCAGCGATCTGGTTCTGGTCTGCTGGCCGTTAGAGTGCACGAATGTGAATCATGAAATGGTTCTCATGTTAATTAATTATTGTTAAATACTTGTCTTTATGCATGATAAACTGCTCAGAATGATGCCACTGTGTACAGGGTACAGCGCAGGACCGGGTGGCTTCACGGAAATTCTCAGTTTGCTCCTCCAGCATGGCTTCACGGAAATTTGGTTAAATTTGAAATTGTTTGACTTAGGACTAACCTAAAACATCACTTATTTTAGGATGGAGGAAGTACATACAAATTTAGGTGTTATTTTACTTTTCATAATAGCAAAAGTTGATTATTAGATGCAAATTTAGGTTGATACTTTATGTTTTTTTTTTTTTTAAAATGGCGTAGACGGGTAATATTTTTAGAAAATACTCTGTTCATTCCAAATTATAAGTCAAAATGACTTTTTTGGGACATCAATTTTGCTATGCATCGAGATATAATAATATGTTTAGATACATAGCAAAATGGATGAACAAAAAGAAAATTAAAATGACTTATAATTTAGAATGAAGAGAGTAAAGAGACCCACTAGCTATTATTAATAATGATGATTAGAATCTACAAAATTAAAAGATTAATGTTTCAAATTTAAGCTATAAGCGATGCACGGCTGCTCAGCTGGACTGACCGGCGGCGTGCTGCATATATATAGGCACGGCTAGTGGCACATATTAGATAGAGAACAAATTGTAATGGTGTGGCCCGAAATAGATAAATTGTAGCGGTATACCTCAGTGAAAGTCGTAATAGCATCAATCTAATTAACCCTTATTTTAAAAAGGAGAGAGGGTAAAACAAAACAAAACAAAACAAAAAGCAAAAGGCTGATAGAATCAGCACCACGATGCATATATATCTTGTGAGATGAAAATAAAATAAAATAAAATAAAAGCAA
This sequence comes from Chrysopogon serrulatus, assembly GCA_015844335.1. Taxonomy (NCBI): domain Eukaryota; kingdom Viridiplantae; phylum Streptophyta; class Magnoliopsida; order Poales; family Poaceae; genus Chrysopogon; species Chrysopogon serrulatus. The sequence continues at coordinate 374,318 of JADLZL010000359.1, read as the reverse complement.
AGGGGGCAGCTCATATATGCATGCGAAGCTTTGCAGGAAAGACAAATAAAGCGGCCTCCAAATGCAAGAAAGAAGAAAAGCAGCGTCCATGCATATAACAATGCAAGCAAGGGATCGTGCCCCTGGCTTGTGAGTGTGCTTTTGCATTTTGTTGCCTTATCACTCATTGAATCGGCAAGAGCCCACTGCTACTTCATTCCAATTCCATCGGCGGCTTCGTCTTCATCTTCCACAGAAACTAGAGGTGTGTACATTATTATTCATTTAATTGCTTTTGCAGTAAAAAAAATAATTATCCATTTGTTTTCTTTTAAAACGAGTCGGTACTGCAACTAATATAAACCCTCTTGAATTCGAATCGATATCCCTGCTTCGTCAAGCGTCCAAGCATTGGATCATTCAATTGATTCCAGAGTCCAAGCATCTTCATCTCGATCCGTTCCTCTTCCACAGGAACTGAAGGTATGGCACGTTGCCAATTTCGTTACTAATTCAGAAACTGATTAGTGTTGTGCTGCGTGCATGCTTTCTGCTGCTTTGCACTGCTTGCCGTCTCGAAATGAAATAATAATGTGTGCACGCCTGCATAAAGGAATGCACTGCACGTTGGGGATCGGATAGGCCTTCTTTCGATGATCACCTGATCGATATGATTGATCCATGGTCGTCAGCGTGTGTACTCCGCGTTGATATATAACTTGTTCCTCTTGTACAGTAGCAGAGGAGTTTCATCATGGCACAACGGAAGGTACCGCTACTCCCATGTTTCAATTATGCATACATATACAATTTCCTAGCTACTTTGTTTTCTTTAGCAAATTCCTTATATAAATGCCGAGTGCATCTTAACTAGCTAGCTATCCCCACATTTCAGAGAATCAAGGCAAGAGATGTTGTTGGTGCCAGAGAGGAAATACTGAATCTTATTCAGTGAAACCTCAAGAACAACATAATCTACTTTGATGGGTGGAACGGCTTTGGGGCAACTGCGGTTCTTAGATCCATAGCACAAGCAATTCCATCTATGAAGTCTCCTCCACAATTGTGCTTTGGCAGAACCATTTACATTGATTGCTCAAGGTGGGAGAGTAAAAGGCAATGCAGAGAAAAATAGCAAAGCAGCTGAGACTTGATCGGAAGACCATGGCCATGTTTGAGGAATAGGACGAGGAGGATGACTTCAATGAAGTGGACCATGCATCAAGGGATGTGATACGACAAGTTTCAGAAATGATTCACCAAACCCTGGGGGCAAGTAGATTTATGATGATTTTTTTAATGGGAGTACCAGTGAGGTTTCCCTAAGCGAATTTGGCATTCCAGGATATTATGGCACAGTAATATGGACATTTGGAAGAAGGTTCGTGACTATACATGGGTTCCGTGGGAGTAGGACCCTTACCCTTAGTATTGAGAGACTAGCAGAGAATTTAAGACACACCGGCCTTTTCATTTACACCTTTGATCTACCCATCCAGTTATCAAACTCACAACTTAATGCACTGTTTCTTGAAGAGGCTGCCAACATAGTTTCTAGCTATCCATTTATGAGGGACATCAACTTAACGGTGGTCATAGATTGTTGTCGCTATGGATTTTTTGTGTACCGCAATTCTCACAGCACCATTGGATTAGATTGGGCAGCGCATGCTCCCAACTTTTGGATATGCGATGGGATCGTTCAAGGAGACACAACAAGGGAGATTAGCAATGCATTAGATTCAGAAATAAATTTTGTGGGTGATGATTCTCTGCTTGGTGAGGTGTTTGCTAAGATGACGGAACATTCAGAGTCTTCTCATCTGCTAGTTGGAGATGAAGATGAAGATGAAGATGATGGCAACATTGATAAATATAAAAAGAAGCCTTACCGTTGGATTTCTGTCACCTCAAAGAATATGGTACTTAAAGACAACATGAAAACTGTACTGGCAACAGCATCATCAATCTTCCTATCATTTGACAAGAATATTAGTACACCTAGGTTACCAAATTCCTTGTTTAAACAGTGCAACAAACTTGGCGTTCTAATTCTCTCTTGTTGTACCTTCAGTTTTGTATCACCTCCAATGTTTTAAAAAACATAATTAAACACCGCTTAATCGCGACTAAGCGCCAAACGACGTTTAGGGCCTGTCTTGCCCAATTAAACGCTAAGCGCGCCGACGGGGAGGAGGAGCGGCGGCCGACGGGCGCGTGTGTGTGTGGGCGGAGGTCGCCGGGCGGGAGGAGGAACGGCGGCCAGCGGATTGGCTCCGCCGCCCCGCGGGTGGACACCGCCGCCCCGCCCGGATCAACCCCCGCACCTTGATTCGACCTCCGCCCGCCCCGGATTGGAGCTCCGCCACCGCGGGATTCCACCTCCGCGCCATCGATTTGAGGTCCGCCACCGCCGGATCGACCTCTGCTGTCATCGATTCGAGCTCCACGCCGCCCGAATCGGCGCCCCCGACGCCGTGGCGGTGGTGGTGTGCCATGGAGCGAGGGCGGATGGGGATGTGGGCGGTGGAGGAAGCATGGGGATGGGGATGCGAGGCGAAAGGCCGCGGGAGGGAGGCAAAGCTGGAGACGATGGTGAGGAAGAAGGCCACGAGCTTTCGTCGGCCGGTTGACGGGGATGGGACAAGGATAGGGCCAGTGGGGGCACGGCAGGAAGGGGCGGACGTGTAGACTGTGAGGAGCCTCGGTGGTTCCAGAAGGCTGCTACGTGGCTGTGATCTTTGTTTTTTGAGAGCAACGTGGCTGTGATCTGGACTAGGGATTCTAGAAGACTGCTGCGTGCCTGTGTGTACATGGTGCTTAGATGGGCCGTGAGCTTTCCTAAGACAATGGTCATCAGACCAGTATTATTATTATTTTTATTTTATTTTTTAAATAGCGACTTCCTCCGGATCGGCACAGAGCATATGCGGCCAGCAAGAGACAGGATGGCCGGGTCGTGGGCTGAGTTGAGGCCCGTACAAGATTAGGTGGAATAGTGGCGTACTGCTCCCGTCGTGGGCCGTCGTGGGCGTCGAGGCCTCGTACAGTAAGGCCCATGCTATTCCAGGGTGTGCAGGTCTCGTCCAGGGGCAGTGGAAAGTAGAAGAGTAACTTACTTATAAGGAGGTATATAGAAAACTAGGAATACTGTAATCTTCATGTACCATAAGGACTAACCAATATATATTGTCTTTATTTAGATGAAAATACAACTATACAAGCCATATGACATCAGATATGTCAGCAGGGTCCTCTTCCTCACTATGATTCAAACATAGCTGCCTGAATTGGTCTTGGCAGGAACATGTGCTCCATAAGGTATTTGTTTATTCTGCAGCTTTACTCCTAGTCAAAGTTGCCCACGTTACCACAACAAACACATAAACTCTGTCATAGAGGTTGTCAAAGAGCCGGAAATAAGCATTTCTCCATGACGTCATGAACAACAGTACACAAAACACCATCCACAGCCCCACCACAAATCCCAATATAAGACCAAGAAACAAGGACAAGGGTTCATGTTCATCCTTGTTGTTTCTGTGATAACCATCGGTGGGTGTATCATTTCCTGATGAACAATTCTTCTGAAGAGGGGGCCCACAAAGTCCATAATTGCCGATGTACATAAGTGATGGATTGTCCACACTGAGGGTATCTAGTTGCCTACCTGAGGGTATCCTTCCAGACAAACTGTTGTAGGACAAGTTTAAATAGCTTAGTGATGTCAAATTTGATATGGTTGGTGGGATTTCACCAGAAAGATGGTTCTTGGAGAGATCAAATGATTCTAATGACTGTAATGCCCCAATTTTGTTAGGAATTTTTCCAGTCAGGTGGTTGGACGATAAATTCAGATTTCTTAGTGCATCAAGGGATGTGATATCCAAGGGAATTTCACCGGTCAAAGAGTTGCTTGACAAATCAATGCTTATGAAATATGCTAATGTGGTACCATACCTCAGAAGTTGCCCTTTCATAACTATTGGCATGATTTCTCCAAACTGACCTGTTATGGTCATGGCTACTCCAGAAAATTGAGGATCTCCATCTGGGAAAGGAGCCATCTGCGTACCGGATACAGGCCTTGAGCCCTTCAATGTCATAGCTGTCAGGCTCGACAGATGCCTAGGTATAACACCAGATAAGTTATTGCTTGATAGATCCAGGTATTGCAGATTGCCAAGATTTGTGATTTCTGCTGGAATGTTTCCTGAAAATGTATTGTGGCTTAGTCGAAGAAACTGTAAATTTGTCAGCTCCCCACTCCATTCAGGTAACCTTCCAAACAAGTTATTCCATGCAAGATCCAGAAACTGTAGGCCTGTGCAATTCTGCAAAAATGCTGGGAATGCTCCTGACAAACTGTTATTGCTTAGAAGCAGGAATTCTATGCATTGACTGGGTTCACTATCAAAACATTGAGGAATTTCGCCCTCCAAAAGATTGTTTGACAAATCTAGGTCAGACAACAGATTCAGTTTGCACAAAGATCCTGGGATGCTGCCACCAATTCTATTTGAATACATAAGCAATGTTTGCAGTTGTGGACCTCCAAGATTCAAAGGCAGTGTTCCTGAAAATGAATTACTGGACATGTCTAAGATAGAGATATTTCTTGGTAGCGGTGGTATTGGTCCACTAAGCAGATTGGAACTGATGTTTAGCTCTACGAAGGCCATGTCAGCTAGATTTGCCGGCAAGCTGCCACTTAACTGATTGTTGGAGAGGTCGATATATATGGCCTGTGAAAATGTAGGCCAGAACCAATCAGGAATCTTGTCCGTTAGAACTGTACTTGAAATATCAAGTTTAGTGATCTCTGGCTGCCACTTAAGCCAAGCAGGAAAAAGAGGACCCATTCGGCAAGATGCAAAAAGTGCAACCTCCAGGCTAAAGATAGGGATCCAATTTGTATCCACTGACAGCTTCAAATTGGTTGAAGATAAGTCTAGTTTCTTTAACCTTATTACAGCTGCAAAGTGTTCTTCCCTGATGATACCACTGAAGTTGTTGTTGCTTAGAACCAACGAAGTCAAATTAGTGAAGGCTCCAAGTTCCGTAGGCACACTTCCACTGAGACGATTATTGGACAAATCCAGGGTGATCAAACCAGTTAGACGCCTAAACTCTGGTGGTAGAGGTCCAACAATCTTATTATAGGAGAGGTCGAGGTTGTGTAGATGTGTGCAGTTACTGAGCTCTGGTGGGATGTTTCCAGCTAGGTGGTTCTTGGAAAGGTCAAGTACACTCAATGTGTTGAAGCGGTCTATCATAATTGGAAGTGTTCCAGTGATATTATTATAGCCCAAATGCAGCTCCTGCAATGTATCCTGTGCACATTGCGGCAACCTCTCCATTAACACTGCTATGTCTCCATTCATTCCATTGTTAGTGAGGTCTAGGATTTCCAAACTACATAGATTCTTGAAGTTTCCTTCCATGACCAGCCCTTGATTAAGACCGAAGGACAAATCAAGGACTTGGAGAGATGTCATGTTTTCTAGTGCATCATGAAATTGGCCAAATAACCTGTGATAACCAAGGTGGAGGTATCTGAGGCTCGTAGCCTTCCAAAACCAACTAGATGCAATTTCGTGGTCAAAATTATTACTAGAGAGATCAAGCTTATTGAGATTTGTGAGATTTGGTAGCAGAAGTGATTGGTTTGCACTAGCAAGCGAGCAGAATGAAAGGTCAACGACTCTCAGAGATAGAATCCTATTTAGCACTTGAGGCCAGTTAGATACTTGTGAGAGATTGACATTGCTCATGCCAAGGTATTGTAAAGGTAGATGTCGTAACCAGGTGATGTCTGTTGAGTACATCCTGGAACCAAGATCTTGGGATCCAAGATCAAGGCACTGCAACTCAGACAGATTGCCAAGCTGAGGAGGCACTTCACTGCTAAAAGGTATACCAGAGAGATTCAGATATCTCAGACTCTTCATCTGGCCCAAAAACAAAGGTACTGTTTCTTGACGCCCTGTCAAGCAATTCCAGCTGATGTCCAAGTGTTGTAGTTGTTCAAGGAAAAGCAGGGAGGGACTTATCTCGCCGAACAGAGAGTTTTCGTTGTCGCATCCTGTGACGGAACCGATGCCTGGATTTTGATTGCCAAGGTCAAGCTTGAGGATGCGGCCGGTATGGTTGCTGCAGCTGACGCCTCTCCACCGGCAGCAGTCTTCGCCGTGCCATGAAGCAAGGCGGCTGGTGGGATCAGCTGCGATGCCCTTCCTGAAGGAGAGCAAGGCAGCCCTCTCAGTTGGGATACAGCCACTGCCATGGGAACCATGTTGTTCAGCTTGAAGCGCAGCGACTGTCAGGAACAAACTGGTGGCTATGATGAGGATCAAGAGGAGGACGAGCGAGTGATTGGTTGTTCTGGGATGCATACTGGAAAAACAGTGTAGCAAGCAAGTTGCTGCTAAAGCACATCTGTAAGCACAAGCGGTTATATATAATATAGCATATTGGTATGTCAGTCGTGACTAATGGTAATGGGAACACAAAGGTAGTGTGAATAGCCATTCGACCGCGTTGAAGGAATGCAAAACAGTCCAAATTTTGGTGCCCCGTGGGCCCTGTCGTGAGTAACGAAACCGCCGTTCACAAAACAACAAACATCGTCCGTTATCTGACAGCTAGCGCTCGGACCAAGTCATCAGTGGCCTACTCCCTCCAGTTTCAAAGATTCGTTTTGGAATTAAAGCGACACGCTTTTCTAAAGCGTAACTTTGATTTTTATCTTTATAAAAATATATATTAAAAAAGTGATATAAGTATATTTTTTATAAAAATATTTTTCAAGACAAATCCATTTATATGGTTTTCACATTTCTAAACTCAACCAATTAAAAGCTATTTATAATTTATATTTCCAATGTTTAATCTAAACCTTGTTCAAAAACGATATCATTTTAGGCTACTGGAGTAAGTATGTAACTTAATACAGTCACGTGGTAATGTCCAAGTTAGACATTAAGTTGTGATTTTTTACTTTTAAAGTTATTTTAGCTAATGCAAGTACATTAGTGTTGCCTCGTAGGCAGTCTCATACAATGTCACGTAATTTGAAGACAATTTAATAAATAACATGTAAAATTGTTTGTCTTTTAAGTTGTCTAATAGTAACTCACAATTCCTTAATTTATGTACAGAATAAAAGTAAAGTTTTGCGTTGTATGACAACAACTCATATATAATGACACAATAGTTGTCTTATAGTTTGAGTCTTAGTTCCTAAGGTGATTGTTTCGTGAAATAATAACTTTTTTTCTCTCTGACCTTATTTACTCTACATCAGTAAAAATAATACATGACACTACCTGAGATAGAGTAAGACCACTGACATGTAGCAATGCTATTTGTCTTGAATAATAGACCATTTAAAATAACTTTTTATAGACCTAACACTTATCGCGCTAGATCATGGATCACAACAAAATCACTCTACCGTCCCACAATACAACTCACTTTATCATGGCACAATGCATTGGCGCCAACTTGACAACACGCTAGACGCCAACTTGACAACACGCTATACCACGCCGAGGGGGTTTAGCTTATTTCACACGGAAAACTTGTCCCCTATATTTTACAATACCACTTATTGGACTAGCCTGACAACTTCCAACCTTGATAAAATCTTTTTTCTTTCATATGATATTCGGATAGATATGGTCGAGGTCTTAGACGACATATGAAGGAGAAACCAGTTGTGCAGAAAAGCTTAACACAAAACAAAGGAACTTAGAGACTTCTTCTCAAACATATATGGATCTGGTGTATCCCCAAGTTAAAGCCTATTCAACACAAAGATCTATAACACTATTAAAAGTATTTCCATCTATGACAAGTGGATTGGACCAGCTCCGGTGTCTCTCAGGACTGGCCTAGACCCTACAAGAATTATTATCTATATTGACCATGAAGTGGGGCTCCAACACACCTGTCAGCCATACTATTTCCCCTTCCTCTTGTCCCTTTCTGGCTTGGAGAGAGCCAACAGCACTCTCTCGCCTTTTCTCCCTCTTCATTCTTTCCTCTCTCCTCCTCCGATTTAGACCTCTCACTCACTAAGAAAAAAAAGATAAATCTAAACAATTATTTTGTGTAAGGGTACAATAGTCATTTATCTATTTAGAACAGTACTTTGGACATTGTATCCATACCTAATAAGCTGATATCGAATCCGTTTCCATCCCCAATATAAACCAGACCACCACTACAGAACACATTGAAGGCCACCCCCACTCAACCCAATGGATTTTTTTGTGGAGCTAAATAGTCAAGATTTTGATATATTATTCCATATCAAAATATACCTTATGCAAACATAAATATAATTAATATTAATAGAGGGAGTAGCAATTTTCCAACTACACCTATGATAGCTATGATGGGTGATCATAACGTCCAATCTAAAATGAGGGGGTCTACAACTGAATCTACAAAGAAAATGCTATAGTTCCATAAATATTTGCACATTGGTTGTATCAACGATGCATACACTACATCATGCCACAGAAGATCAAGTTCCAAAGTTACTTAACGTTTTCCTTCCGCTAAGGTTTCCTGGTGTCAACTAAACACTCTGCTCCCTCCCAAATTTCCCCATCGCCATCCCATGGCACGTCGCCGCCGCCGCCGCTCATCTCCCTTTCAAGGTTTGCCTCTACCACCCAAAGGCACTTATTTTAATGTAATTTTTGCTCTAAGTTCTTGCTTTATATCCTGGCTGTAGGGGCGAGATATGGCACCCCAATCCAAGACGAGAGCATCGAGATGCACCACTGAGGTGGAGATGGGAACACACAAATTCGAGATTGTTGGGTACAACCTGATGAGAGGCATGGGCATCGAAACTTCGTCCAGTCAAACACCTTCACCGTCAGCGATCACTCTTGGGCCATCCGCTTCTTCCCCAATGGCATCACCGTAGACACGATGAGATTAGCTTCTGTCGCTCTGGTGCTCATAGACTAGGATGCCAAGGTGAGGGCATCCTATGATCTACATTTTGTGAACCAAATTAGATGTCGCTTGGAGAGTATTATGTGTTCCGAATCCACTGCAACCGTGTTCCGCCCGAGCAATTATTTTGTCGCGAGAGAAAGCAAGCTAGAGCTTCCATCGAATGGCTACATCCGTAAGGACCGCGTGATCATTCAATGTGATCTCAAGGTCATCATGGATTCGGAGCTGAGCAAAATCAAGGGGGGCTTTGAAATTCAAGTACCACCCTTGGACCTATCAGAGCAGTTTGGTAGGCTATTGTTGGAGGAAGAGGAAAAAAAATGTGATTTTCAGCATAAGAGGAGAAACATTCTGTAACAGAACCGCCCGAATTATTGGGCCCACGTGCACCCGCCATTGCCTCAAAGGCATCTGACGGCTATGCACAAGAACCTAATAATCTTGGTGTTCTGCCGGGTGGCTTCGGTAAACACCGAATCACCCTTTCTCCAGGATCAGTACAGGAAGAATCACAACATTACAACATTGATACAAAATATTTTATTAGAGCATGAAAGGTTTATAACAGTAGGTTACAAAGTATGATCAGGATTAAATAAACTTAACTTGATTCACGGAAGCTAGAAAGGATTACGGAACACCTGCGGAAACGGCCACCAGATCATGTTGAGCCCACTGACATGACCTGGCTCTGCAACTCAAGTTAGTACCAGCAACACGGGTTTAACAAACCCTGAGTACTTGAGGATACTCAGTAAAACTTACCCGTCTAAAGAAAAAGACACAAAGGGCATGCTGGCTTATGGGGTTTTCTGGGCTAGAAACCAGAGGGACTTTTGCGAAAAAGCATGTCTAACGTTGATCCTTACATTTAGGTTTTAATTCAGGATTTATCATTAGGGGCCTTTATTAGCACCTAATCTATGCCAAGCACTTATCATTAAAGCATACAACATATTTCATAATCATTTCTGAGAACCATCAGCTTCCATCAATTAAACGACGATGAGTGGTCGCGGATCGTGTCTCCATGACCAAGGAGCAACGACGATTCGAACCGGTTAAAAGGTCCCAGCTGGGGATTCCCAGCTACACAATATACGTAGATTCGGGCCTTGCGTATATCAACCATTCTCCCAGACCCTCTATACATGAACTGATCCGTGCTACCCGAGAGCACATCACCCGGTGGACAACTCCTTGAGCTTCCCCGGGTGGGTTCACACTACTCCCGCCATCTCTCCACTCCCAGTGCGCGGTTGTCGCTTCACATCATGGAATCGCTGGGGTACTCAGGCTTACCGGAGTATGTGGCCAGTACACTGCAAGGGTCACGATCCAACAGGCCTACATCGGAACGGTCTTTAATCGACACAGACGAGACGAGCACTTGCCAGACACCACAGTCTGTATAACCATCATAACCAAATCACATGTCCCGTCCGACCTCAATTTAACATCCTCATCATCATTAAGGTTCTCACGATCCATGAAACAAACCGTGAGGAACAGGAGATAACCTAATCTCACGAACGATGAAATCATCGCTCGACTTCTACCGGACTAAGCATGGCTAAGCATTTAAGAGAAACATCCTACACATACTAGTAGGATAATATTTGGGAATAATTGTGGACCAAGGTAATCATGCAGCAACGGTATCAAACAAAGCCTATAACTTAATGCACATTACACTAGACGTAAAGTATTATAAAACTTTTATAAAAGCGAGAGAGTGGGTTATGCTCCGGGGCTTGCCTGCGTTGCAGGGAAGGTCAGTTGTTAGTCTTGACGTCGACACCTTCGGTGGATTTCACTTTGTCGGGGTTGGATCACCGCGCACCTTTTCCGAAGCTTGATCAACGGAAGCCCTCGCTCTAATGTAAGTTATATGTAATAAAAAAGGTGTATGCTGAGTGATATGATTAACATAATGCATGACTTGCAAACTAGAGAAAGTTGAGTACAACTTTTCTTTATGGTGCAACTCAGATTTATTTAGTCACCAAGCATGCTTATTATTTTTAATGCAACTATACATGCATCTCTAAATGAAAGGAAAGATTAAACATGATGCATGAAACATACACACAAGTGATATCAAACCTAGTTACATTATTTAACTTGAGTACAACTTTTCTTCATAGATAAGTGGTAATCAAGGGTCCATTACTAGGGTTCATCATTTAATACATAGATTAGGATTCAATTAACATGGTGGATAGAATTACATTAAGATAAAAACATATCATTGCCATGGAATACTTAGGTGAAGTATGTGGCGTAACTATCTAAATTAATACACTCACAAGAGTACTTGTCTTCCATTAGATACTAAGCACTTAAGGGAGCACACTAATTTAGCCGATTCTATCAAGCACACCTAACGGGAGAACTCAAAAATCCACCGTTTTTATCAGGATCATAAATAAGGGAATGAAACTTACATCAACTTACATTTCTTACGTCTCAAGTTGACATATAATCAGAATATGGCTTATGAATTACAATAGTGGAAGAATAATTACAATATAGCAAAATGAAAGTTGATTCATTTTAAATTGACATGGTAGCACCTAATTATTATTACAGCAGAAATAAACATTTATTCAATTACAAGTATAAGCATCTAACATGTTGTAGGCAATTATGACAAGACTTTTCTTTATAAAAACATTGAGTAAAGGATTGTAAATAAAACTACTATCGCATCGCAATTGGATTTCCCCGCTGAGCCCACCAGGAGGGATCCACACACAGCAGTTAGCAGCTAGCATCCACCTGTTACCTGCAACAGGGGGAAATAAAACCCTGAGTACTCAATTGTACTCAACAAGACTTACTCAACAGGAGAAAACAAAACGACTCCAAGGACATATAAGGCTATTTGGCTTGTGGGTTTATAATTGCAGGGAAGCATTACTAATAGTACATCCTTATTTTCAAATTTTAGCACTCAATATTAATTCATTAGCTAAACATTCTAGGTAAGCACCTGAACTATTTTCAAGCAGGTGGTAAGCAATCAGAACCATTTTTATCCTTTTTCCACCTTCTATTTCTTACTACGCTGCCAGAATAAAGTCCTCGTCATTACCGTTCAAGAACGGCGATTCGTGAATCGATTAGCCCAGCTGGGTACCCTAAAACACACTCTCATCTGCATCCCGGACACAGACAAGAACAGCTCGCTACTCTCCTGCCCGGGGCTCCAGGTCCCCGTCCTAACTAGGACTCCAAGCCCCCGACATTACCGGCCCGACCGTGTAATGCGGTGCAAGGACCTCCAAACCCAATATACCACCCTATACAGTTAGTCCGGAAAGAGCCGGAACCCAAGACAAGAGAGAAGCAAGTCTTCCGAGCCCCCATAAGCAAGTATGTGTTCGGGATAAGGAGATCTGTGACTTGACCTTCAACCCTTAGCAACGATCAGTCCTTAATTGACACAGGCGGGACAACACTACCAAAGCCTCGCTCTGTTGCCCAACAAGCCAAGTCCATCCAATCCATCGTACCGTCCCATCCGGTCTCTATTTATTATCCATATACATAATCCATGTGATAGTATCATGATACTAACAATAATAGTAATATGAGAATCACTCGGCTTCTACCGGAGACTTGTAGCATAGCATTCTACATGATCCTGTCATACTAGTACGACTCATAGGATAAGGATATATATGCAAGTGGGTTTCATTCAATTCCTCAAAACTTAATACACAAAAATATATTATAAAGTGCAGAATAGTAGGGGTTATGAACCGGGGCTTGCCTGGGTAAAAGATAACCAAAAGTTAGTATTCCAACATCGCAGCAAGTCCACCATAACATCATTCTCTATGAAAGCACCAAGTCCATTGATTGATTGATCCATCATCGTTCCTATTATGAAATGCAACGATGCAACGAATGAATGCAACGGAAGAATACACACCACGCAATCAAATACATGGCAACAACAACTCTTAAAATAAAGCACACATAACTAACTACAGCTAGCTCTAATGGCTAACATGACTAGCTAGGCTCCAAACTCATAAAACATTATTTCAAGGTGAGCACTAGGTTGCAACTTCTTTTCCTAATCAATTTATGATGTATTCTAGCTAGGGGTATCTTAGCTACCTTATTTAACCAACTGTTTTGGAGCTACCAAAATTACAGAGAGCACATAATAATACAATGAACCTACTGCATGAAGCTTAGAGCTAAATCTATCATCTAGTTACCATGATAAGTTATTTTCTAAATTAATCTTCTTAAGGAAAAGCATGTTAGAGCAATTAAATACATACTGGAACTATAACAGAACTGCATGAAAAAATTATACTAATTGATAGATCATGATTTTAGGAAGCTAACAAAATTGGTTTCACTAATTTTTGACTTATATTCTATTTTCTATGATTTTTCAATTTTCAGCTCAGGAATTAAAAAGAAAACTTATTTCTAATTGCTTCAGAAAATGACAGAGCAAAGTGGCCCGGCGCGGCCCATGAGCGCAAGAGGCCCGCAGCGGAAGGAGCCTGCGCGCCCTAGCGGTTTTGCAAAAGAAACCCTACACTTCCAACTAATCGCGCGAGAGCTAAAGGCACTGTTACCTAAGGCTCAGGCTTTGCAACGAGCACCCTATTCTTTCTCATCTTCACCATGGGAGGTCCCCGAACGCAGCCCGTTTCTGCGCTACGACGCTACGGCGGGCGGCGCTCGGGCTCGGCCGGCTAGCAAGGACCTGCCGGCGGCCGCGGTGACGACCTGCCTCCTACTTCTACACATCGTGCATGCCTATACGGCCCTAATGCGATGAGACAAGCTCCGTGGCATGGACAGCCACAGCGGAGGGAACGTCTGCGCGGTTCACGGCGGCGGCGCAGCCGTTTCAGTCCACGAGGGCCACGGCAAGCAGATAGGCAAAGCGCATAAGCCCCAGGTCCTTACCACGAACCACCCTACGAGGTTGGTTGAGCTGGAGATGGGTGGGGAAGGCCTAGCCGTGTGCAAGTAGGGGGCCTGACGGCGTGCCGCTGCTGGCACAACCGTGGCACCTGCCCGAGAACGGCAGCTGCGACTCCGGGCGGTGAGCATGACGAAGAGGAGCATGAGGAGAAGCTATTGGCATGGATTAATTGGACTCTAAGGCACTGGAGTTCGACACGGCTTTAAGCTGGGAAGGATGGGTTCGACGAGCTCGGAGAGTTGGCTAAGGAACAGGGAAACGTGTCAATTGACCTTGACGTGACCAATTTCTTTCAAACTTGAGCAGCGGCACCGATGGCCATGCCGGCTAAGAGGTAGAGGACGAGGGCAGGCTTGCGTAGCGGGTTCGATGGCTTCTAGCGGCGTGGTACGCGTGCACGTCGGCTCGTTGCCGACCACGGCGGCAGAGAGGAAAAGCAAGCGCGTCAACGCCAACAGTGGCACGGCGTGGGCGAGCTCTGTGGACGGGGTATTGCGGGGCAGCAACGTGGGATGAGACGACGCAAGCTGCGGGTGGCCCTACGCAGATCGGCAAAGATCCGGGTCCAACCCCGGTCCAGCGGTGGCAAAGAAAGACACGGCCGGCCGAGGGCAAGCGGGATGCGGTCCGACGCGACGCCTTGACGTCCGAAGGCGGTGACCGCGCCCAACGCTCGACCGGGTGAAACAGGTTGCGTGCACGGATTTTAAAGCGCCTACAACAACCGCATGCGATTGAGTAGACCATCAAACCAACTTCACTACTTCGTAGAGAGAACTTCCATCTACTGACCAAAGCCAAAATCAATTTGTCACTACCTAACTAGATTTTGCAGAAACCTGATGTCAACATGGCATTGTCAGCAAGGTTCTCGTGCTCGGGAAAAACAAAGTCTAGGGCTGAAACCATAATTAAGTTGCATTTCTGAGCTGATTGAACAACAAGTTAATAAAATTATTTTTCTGTCATACAAGTTGCATTGTCATCTACAAAAGTTGTACTACAACTTTGTTTAGAAGTCACCTACATGTTCTATATTATTTTTGCTCAATAGAAATTCATCTTACCCCTTAAGTGATATAAAGAGCAATGGAAACTAACTTTTACCTAATAAATTTATTAGCATCTTTAGGTTACCAAAAATCATCTACTCACTTCAACACATGTACTAACACGAAATCAAGATGCTTAAGAAGGGATTTGGCAAGAGGTTAAGCACGTAACACCGTAGGGTGTTATAAAGTATCGCCATGGTCTTCATTTAATCCTAAATGCAACCAAAGGCCTAAGTGAAGCACTTGCTCAAATTGATTAGTTAATTAATTAGTTACTAACTACACATGTGATGATAAACCACACTAGTAGGACATAATCAAGCCATGGACCATGAGGGTGACAATGGTACATGGACTTTAATCAACATCAAAAGCAAACCAAACCTAAATGAATCCTATTTTTGCTACTTAAATATTTTAATTATTTATTAAGCATGTGAGCAAACTCTATTGCTAAACTTTGCATGAAATACCATGGACCAGGGATGATTTACTGATTCATGGACTTCAAACAATGCAAAAAATCACCCAACTAATTTTATTAACCATTTTTTTATAGTCATTAAACAAAGTGAAAATTAATTATTAAAATTAACTTGCTCAAAACAGTACCTAAATTTTCGTGGAGGTCAATTTTCGCATTAAAAGCTTAACCCTAAATTTTCATGATTTTTAGATTAATATTTTACTCTACAAAAATCAAATACTATTCATTTATTAGTTAAATCATAGAATTATTAAGCATGACAAAAGTACTTAACATGCCAAACACATATTTTTCCATGAAACTAAAAATTATGAGGATCACAAAGAATTTTGGTTCATATTTTTCTGAGCTCTAATTATTTAATTATGAAATTAAAAAAATCAGCCTTTTTCACCTTTTCTGAAAAACATGAAAAAGATAAAAATCGCTGACGGGCCAGGCCTGGTGGAGCTGGGCCGCAGGCACGGCCCAACTGGCTCAAAACTGTTCCGGCCTCCATCTCCCTCTCCTTCTCTCACTGGCGAACGGGCCCGGCTTCACCCTTCTCCCTCCTCCGTTCAACAGAAGGGGGCGGTGACTGCCAGCCGGCTACCTTGCCGACGGCGGGGCCAACGGCAGCGCAACCGGCACCTACGTTTTCCTCATGTCTTGACAACCCTGACGAGCACCGACGCGGCCGTGATTGATGGCCAGAGCAGGATAAACGGCGGAGACGGCGGGTCGGCCGTCAGGCTCACCTCCGGTTAGATTGCCGGCATCGGGGACGAGTCACCACCGTGACCCCCAACGACTTGCAAGCTTTACCAGAGGATTAAGCCGGTGGATAAGACCCAGAGAATGCGCGGCGACAGTCATGGCGGCAGGGTGGTGCGGAGCACGGCAGTGCGGCGGCGTGCGCACGTTCCAGCGAAACAGCAGCGGAAGAGGTGGAACGGGCTGGCCAGTAAGCATCACGGGAGCGAGGCGAAGCGAGCAGTGTAGCCGATTTGGCTAGAGGAGTGCTGGAGGGAGCTGGCCACCTCGGAGGTGGTGCTCGGCGATGGAAACAGGGAGCGCGCACGGCGGCGCTGCCATGTTCCAGTGTGTCCGGTGCGATAAAGAGCTCAGGAGCTAGCCGATGATGTTCGCGGGCCAAGGATGGTGCTGGGGCATTGCTCAACTCGGCTAGAGATGTAGCCGAGCGGCCTGGCCAAGTGCGAGCGGCTCCGGTGGAGCTCTTGCCGGCCGTGGAGAAGAAAAGGACGGCACGGCTGATTCCGACGGGTTTAGCTCGCTCTGGCAAGATCAGGAGATGCGCATGGAGATGGCGAGGCTGCTGGAGAGCTGGTTAGGACTGAGGCGAAGCACCGAGCAGCAATTTGGCCGGCGAAGAGAGACTGCTCGGCGGCGATTCTAAGCAGAGAAGGAAAACGACGACGGCGGCACGGCGCTCTGGTGTTTATGAGGCATGGGCGTGTCGACGAGGTGGCCCGTGCCTTCGCGACGTCGCCCGCACAGCCGTCCGCGTGCCCCCGCGCGAGAAGGCACGGTGAAGCCACGGTGACCAGCGGCTACAGTGAGGGAGAGGAGAAAACAGAGACGTCACGGGTACTGTAGCAGTCCCTTTTCATTTATCTTGTTTTCAAAATTACTCCAAAAACATTTAACAACTTGAAAAACTTCCAAAATAAAAGTTGTGTAGAATTTCAAATTGTACAACTTTGCTTTCGGAAGCAACTTCAAATTTTGTTTAATTTTTGAAATATGGAAAAAGGGGTACAAAGGGGGTTTAATTTAGGGATTTGAAATTAAATTCAAATTGAATCTTTGAAACTGAATTTTGAAACCTTATTTTGCAAACCTTAGTTTAAACTTTTCAAATCCTAATTTCTTGATTAAGTGATAGTCAAATAATTTGAGCTCTGTGATTATGGTTTAATCTATATATTAATTAACAAATAATGTATACCTAACAAAGATCATTAAGCTTCACTCTTGATTACTTATCATCATTAGCAACCATCTCATGTCATATTTGAATTAAAACACATCTCATGCTTAGCATAACAAGGCAAAAGCACTTGATCATATAAAGATGATTAACACCATAAAATGCATGAATGCACTAATTTGCTTGGTGATTAACCTAATTATGCTCAGGATCATATGTTAATCTTTATTAACACCTAGGGTGTTACCCTTTCCCAGCGCACAAGATCATTCTCGCCACGCGGTCCCCATGTTCAAGGCACAGCTGTATGGAAAGATGAAGGAGACCAAGGCACAACACATGACCGTGGAAAACATGCAGTCTGATGTTTTCAAGGCCTTGCTGAATTTCGTCTATACTGATGCTTTGCCTGTCTTTGGTAATGACAATTGCATTGACGAAATCATCAAGCATTTACTTGTGGCTACAGATAGATATGCCATGGACAGGTTGAAGCTGCTATGTGCAAGTGTTCTTTTCAAGCACATTCATGTGGAAAATGTGGCATCTACACTGGCCTTAGCGCACCAGCATAACTGCAAGACTCTTAGAGACATGTGCAATGAGTTTATTGCCTCTTCAGATAACATGAGAGCTGTTGTGGCCACTCAAGATTTTGCAAATGTCAAAAAAGCATGCCCGTCTATCATAGTTGATGTATTGGAGAAGACAAGCAAGTGCCGCAAAATGTAGACTGTCATTTTGTTTCTTATGGGGAGTTGGTAGTTTAGTACCTACAATTATCCTTCTTGTTTTACTCGAGAAGTATAAGATGATGACTAGAACATGTGGGTGGCAAGTTATGTTTAATTGGCTTCTCAAATTATATATGCTGAACATCTTATCTAGCTACTGGAGAGCACATGGTCTATGTTTGGCGATATTATTGTCACATCTTTTGTTCTTTTGTAATGCAAACCTGCAATATCAGAAACAGTAGCAAGTCGACCAAGGAACACAACTCTTCCCCCATGCGCACCCAAATCTGAAGCACACGAACACAAGATCCATGCATGGTCGAGTCAGGGAGGCAATCCATATAACACTGCTAGAGCTAATGTCGGGGCCTCGACCTTCATCTATAGGCCTCACCAGGGTGTTTTTTCTTAAAAAAGACAAAGATAGAGATGGAGCGTTGTACATTCCCTTATCCATCCACTAAACAGCCGAACGCAAACATGGACTCTATCTTGCGATTCATATGACGATCCCAGTCTCATCCAGGGTCGATGTTTTACAACCGGCAACATGTCACAGGGCTACCCGAGACGATGATTGGTGGACTTCGGCATATGCAGAATTCGGCGGAAACATAAAGACATCAATTTATACTGGTTCAGGCCACTCGGAAGTGTAATACGCTAGTCTAGTTAGGCATTTGCCTTTGCGTTTGGTGTCTGTATGAAGTTGCTTGGTGTACAAGTGTCGCCCCTTGCGTCTCTTTATATAGTCCAGAGAGCAAGGGTGCGTGTATCTAGTCCTAGCCGACTACAATAAGGAGTCATGATCCGATTATAGGAGGATATCTCCTAAACTAGTACGGGGAGCAGCTAAATAGGGAACGTTCACCAGATCTGAATCTAGTGAACGATCAGACAACCCACCACTTTCTATTTTTGGTAAAAAAATAATTTCCACAACTTTCCTTTTTAGAAAAGTTTTCTATTTTGATAAAATAATCGCAACCTTTTTTTTTAAAGTTACAGAGCCATCCATACCTTTAACGATAAAGTATTGCACATAACTTATACATATAACTTACGTGACAAAATTATACATATAACTTACATGACAAAGTTATACGCATAACTTATGTATAATATTTTGTGGAATAAACTTATCAATATAATCTCATAGAGAGCTACAAAAGCTATACACAATATTTGTATCTATAACTTGTTTGTATACCTTAGATATATATAGAACTTAATGAATAACTTAGATATAAAGTTAGACATATAAGTTATATTCAATAACTTAGATATACAAACTGTTATAATAATATATTAGTAGAAATATGGAAAATAAAATAACTCAGTAGAATTATATAAATATATAACAAAAAAATGGTAGAAAACAAAAACAAGAAGAAAGAAAAAAAAGAAACATATGTGCAGGTGGGCCATGCCACTAAACAAATTTGACTAGTGAAAAGTTATTCGATATAACTTGTGTATAAGTTGTAAGGTATAACTTATATGTTATAAGTTAATATGCATAATTTGTTTCTACAAAAAAATTTCAAAACATATGTAAGTGAGATCTAGTTTTGTTCGACTTATCATGAAGAATACAATAGTGCAGACGAAACTAAAAATAAATACACGATTTAGAAGTTATAACATTTTGAAATAAATGTATTTTATTTTGGACTGACGTCAGGCAGTTAGGTAGTAGCGGACGATGGGATCGCTGATCGTTCGCTGGACTTCAGAACCAGCGAACGACCGCGGAACAGGATTTCCGACTAGTACGGCTAGGTTGATGCCGAGTTCTTGCGGTTCCCGACATCCAGACTTTTTTCGGTAAGCTTTGGACCGTACCAAGCCCATAGAAGCAGTCGATCTGCATCCGATCCTATGGATCCTGATCCGTCGTCCAGCCCCCAAATGATTCTGCTAACCATACATAATCATACATTTGGGCTGAGGAATCTTACATCTTACATGTAAGATCATGGATCGATGTTGGGGATCTCATGTTATATGACATGTCGATCGAATGGTTACTGCAGTAGTCTCATATTACACGATGTCTATCGAACGACGTGGTTATAGAGGAAGCATTTGTTTGTAACACATAACGATTCGTTCTTCAGAATGTGAAGGCTACAGGGATCCGTTGGCTACCAAAAGTTCCTTCCGCAATCCTCGCTCCGTCCAGAAGAAGGAAGTTTAGATTTCCATACAACGGCTCTCTCCCGATCTCTTTAATGGCCCAGCCCTCCTCGCCGCTCTCCCCCTCCTCATCTCTAGTCCAAGTTCGCCGGCATCCACACCAACAGCAGACTCCAACTCCTATCATCCTCCCCCTCATTGGGAACACCGCTGCCCTTTACACCTGCTCTCTTGGAGGAATCAATCATCATGGCTGCATCAGCGGCGGCGGCGACGGCGACGACGACAGATCCGGAAACCAAGGAAACGGCGTCCCGGTGCACGACGGCGGCGGAGAAGGGCGCACACACGTTCGAGATCGTCGGATACAGCCTCAAGACCCGGGGCATGGGCACCGGCAACTCCGTCCAGTCCGGCACCTTCACCGTCGGCGGGTGCGACTGGGTCCTCCGTTTCTGCCCCAACTTCGGCAGCAGCTCGTCGGACGCCGCCTTGATCCACGTCGTGCTGCTGACCAAGAACGTGGAGGTGCGCGCGCGGTGCGAGCTGTGGCTGGTGAAGCGGCCGTCGGGGTCGCTGGGCGCCCTCTGGACCTCGCCGGCGCCGGCGGACCAGCAGGTGGTGTTCGGCCCCGGCTCCGGTGACGTCCGGTCCGCGTCGGTCAGGATGAGCAGGAAGGAGCTGGAAGCGTCAGGGTACATCGACGGCGACTGCCTCACCATCAGAGCCGTGGTCACCGTCATCAAGGAGTCCAAGCTGTCGGCGACCACGTCGGCGACGCGCTCGGAGATCGAGGTGCCGCCGCCGGACATCACGGTGCACATCGGCAAGCTGCTGGAGGACAAGGAGGGAGCGGACGTCACGTTCAGCGTCGGAGGGGAGAGCTTCGCCGCGCACAAGCTCGTGCTGGCGGCGCGGTCGCCGGTGTTCAAGGCGGAGCTCTGCGGGCCGATGAGGACCAGGGCGCGCTGCGTCGCCGTGGAGGACATGCAGCCCGAGGTGTTCAGGGTGCTGCTCCACTTCGCCTACACGGATTCGTTGCCCGGTGACCTGCTGGGCGAGCTCGCCGGAGACGATTACAGCGAGATGATCCGGCATTTGCTCGTGGCCGCTGATAGGTACGCCATGGACAGGCTGAAGCTCATGTGCCAGAACATCCTCGGCAGGAGCCTTGACGTGGAGAACGTGGCGACTACGCTGGGCTTGGCTGATCAGTACAACTGCGACAGGCTGAAGGATGTTTGCATTGAGTTCATGATGAATCTGGAGGATAAGGATGCCGTGATGGAGACCAAGGGCTATGCAAATCTCAAGAGGAGTTGCCCGGCTGTCATAGTTGAGGTGTATGAGAGAACAAACAAGCGTCGTAGAATCTGCAAATAAGCAGCTCAATGTTTGTATGAATTATGATCAGACTCGTCGGACTAGTTAATTTATTATTTAGATCATAATAAAACAGAGAAATCACTATCGCTTTTTTGTTTGGGGCTCATTTTCGGCAGGATTACTTGTAGATTATTATTTCTTGTTCTATATAGAATTTTGATACTGCATTGTATTTTTTGTTTCTACGTTTGCTAGTAGTGCTATCTTTTATGATACTGAGAGCAAGTAATAAATTTTCACCTCTAAAATGCATAACCTGGCAATAATTCTGTAAGTATATATGTTAGCATAAATATTGTACCCTTGCTATTAAATGATCCTTATCATTGAAATCTTTGATAAAGTAGTTGCACGCAAAATATGATAAATAGCTACATTTTAGAATTTCTATTTGTTTTGTCATTGAAATTAGATTCCGATTGCTTACAATGAATTTGCTCTGAAAGATATATGCTTTGAATCGATTGGATTGATTGATCTTCTCCCATGGATCGTGATCCCATACAAATCCGCACAAAACCAACAAGGTATTGCTAGCAAAAACTGACCTAAGCATGTTTATTTGCACAGTACCAAAAACCGGTCTATGCTAGTTTTTACAGAAAAACTCATTGGAAATGTGATTTTCTCATTATCGTGGTTTCTGTTCCATGACAGTATTCTAACCAATTCCACATGAGTTACTAGTGGCTTAAGCACTCAAAGTACAAGAAGTTTATCCTAGTTTGGGCGTATAAACCATATGCCAGTAGTGATTTTTTTTTTTGGGTTAGAAAGCTCAATTGAGTTCTTAGAGCATCTCTAACAATCTGGCAAACATCACCGGCAAATCTCCAATTTTGCCAAGTCTCAAACCCAAATGCCAAATGAAAAAATAGGTCTCCTCCAACAAGTTGGCATTTAGGCTTGGTAAAATTATTGGCCCACATGGCTTAATTATTTGGTGGGGTCGGTCCCTGGGAATTCCACCGCGCGCTCACGTAGGGCAGGTGCTGCTGTCATTTGAGCAGCAGCAAAGATATACTCCCTCTGTCCCGTTTTGTTTGTCGCTAGGAAATCGTGCGTGTGAGGGGGGCGCGATTGCCGAGCGACCCTGATAAAGGGACAGAGGGAGTATGCAGGTGCTGCTGTCATTTGAGCAGCAGCAAATCGTTCAGCAAAGACATGCAGCAGCAGCTCTGCGAATGAAAGCAGGAGCACCTGGCACTGTCAGTACCGGCCAACAGCTTCTGCAGATTTGCCGGCCAACAGCTTTGCTTTCATTCAGTACAGGGGCCATGCAATGCACGTTCAGTTCTGCAGATTCTTGTCATGCCAATTTGCCGGCCACCAAACAACGTCTTGGCATGCATAAAATTACCAAAGGCAGCAGCAGCAGAGCAGCTGTCGTTTTGAAGTTGAGGAAGCATGAAAAATAAACTAAGGTTAATCAAGCTGAATTAAAGAGCAGCCAGCCACCACCAGGAAGCATGCCAAATGTTAATCAAGCAATACACTTCGACTTGAAACACATGGATTCATTCCAAATGATAGTCAAGCTTAATTAAAGAGCTAACTGAATTACACTGAATGAAAACAGGTTCTGATAACTGAATGAAAACAGGTTCTGATAACTGAGACATTACAAACTAAATTTAAGAGCAAACTGAATGACTACAGGTTCTGATAACTGACACATTACAAACTGAATTAAAGAGCTAACTGAAAAATGAACTAAGGTTCCATCTTGATCTAATTAGCCAAACGGTCATATGAAGGACGACCTACCATTACCCCTAACTGATCGGTCATATGAATACCCTACCAGCAGACCTAAATACAAAAACTGATGTCGATGAAACAAGGATGCATCGATGAAACAAGGAAAGGAAGAGGGAAGAACATACCTGTCCTGGTCGCGTCCATCCTTCTCTCGGCGACGGCGCGGTCTGAGATGAGGAACGGCGGCGACGATCCTTGAACTCGCGTTCCAGTCGGCGACGGCGCGGTTCGAGGAGACGAACGGCGGCAGCTGCTCCTTGAACTCGCGTTTCAGTCGGCAATGGCGCGGTCCGAGATGAGGAACAGCGGCGGCGATCCTTGAACTCGCGTTCCAGTCAGCGACGGCGCGGTCCGAGGAGAGGAACGACGGCGGCGATCCTTCAACTCGCATTCCAGTCGGCGACGGCAATACTTCTCCTACCCACGTCGCCGTCCGAGGAGAGGACCGGCGGCGGCGAACCTTCTACTCGCGGGAATAGAAGGGCGGGGAGCCTTTCGCGTGCGGGGATAAAGGGAAAAGCACCGAAATCGCGGCGATGCCAAGTGCTCCAACGCGCGCATCTTTGCGCCAGGATGGGGGGTATTTGCCAACCTCCCCAAAATGCCAAGTGATTTTGCCAAATTGTTGGAGCCTTCTTTTTGTGGTTTTGCCAAAAATTATAATTTGCCAAATGTTTTTGCCAAATTGTTGGAGATGCTCTTATAGTAGAAAGAGATGGTAGGAGAGCATTAAGCTACTAATCAAAGCTTTGGTCGGATTCGATGGGTTCGACCACTTTGTATGTGGTTTGATTGTTCAATCCCCCTATAGGAGGCTATGTCCAACCTTATATATGGGAGGGCAATGGGACAAGTTAATTACATGGTCTTTGGGGTTTCTATGGTTTTTTTTAATTCTAATCTTCGATTGGTGGTGTGGCACCGTGTGCCATCCTTTATCCCAAACCAGTCAGTTTCAAAAAAAAAAAAAACAGCCCCTAACATCCTATGTTATAGTATAGAACTGGCTGTCAAGTGTTGCCTGCTACTATTGTGCCTTCCTAGGGTTTGCCTTCTCGTGCCATCCATCGTGCACCGGTGGTCTGGCAGCATGCAAGTTAAGGGTAGCAAGGCGGGACTGAACTCATCTACTACCAGACGCACAATGACCTTTGTCGTGTTGCATCATTACTTGGACATGAACCTATGCTGAGAGTTAGCAAATAGGGTCTCGTGGGAATGAGGGAACAGAGCCTTGGCAGGGCCTAGTATCCTACAACTTCGCATTTGTGTTAGGCTCTAATGTTTGACAGTATCTATAGATATTTTCTTGGTGTCAGTCCAAATGGGAAACCTAACCCAACCAAAGGTGTGGTGCAGAGCGTGGTCCTTGGTCGGTCGCCGTCTTCCAAAGTTGGAAATCACTCTCTAGCTGTGAGCTCGGGCAAGGATGGTTCGAGTGAGAACTTGCCCTATTGGCTCATTTCCCAGGCGCTAAGGCCTTCTCCCATGGTGGGGCCTATTAATGGCATGATGACCGACAACCACATATATATTTCGAATCCATGTAAATATATATCAACAAGAGTGCTACCACTTCCACCACCGCCACAGCCCACAAATACTACTAAGTACTAACAGTAGGTTACTACCAGTATCACTACACTCACTACTACCACTACTACTCACTACTACCACTACTCTCACTACTACTGCCACACTACTGCTACCACTACTCTCACGACTACTACCACTACTCTCACTGCTACTACGCACTGCTATTACCACTACTCTGACTACTAACACTCACTACTCTCACTACAACTACCGTCAATACTACCACTAACGCACAGCAAGGGAGGGAAGGACATACCTCGTGGCATGTCGGGCTGGTGCGGCTGGGGCGATAGAGGGACGGTCGGGTAGGAGCACGGCTGGCCGACGTCAGCTGTTGGGCTCCTCGGCGGCAGCTGCTGAGCTGGCCGGCTAGCTTGCTAGTGCGGTGGCTAGGCGTAGCAGGGGGCGGGGCTGGGGGCATCGCGGGCCGGTCAGATAGGAGCATGGCTAGCCTGCAGCAGCTGTTGGGCTCCCCGGCGACAGCTGCTGAGCTGGCCGGCTAGCTTGCTGGTGCGGTGGCCAGGCGCAGCAGGGGGGCTGGGGGTGTCATGGCCTCATGGGCCAGGCGTTGCAGGGGCACCCCGGCGCGTGGCCTTGGTCGGTCGGTGGCGGCGCTGGGGTTGGTAGCTCGGCCAGGAACGCTAGTCCACTCGTCGACCGAGGCAAGGAGGAAGGCGGGCACGACCCAGGCCATCGCCGCCGCAGCTGGCCATGGCAGGGACGGTGCCGGCGGGCGTGCATGCCAGGGGCGGCGCCAGGCGCGCTTGCAAGGCAGGGGCGTGGGGGTGCTCGTCAGCCAAGGCAGGGAGGAAGGCGGGGTGCGTCCCGGGCCACCTGGCAGCGGGCCAGCTGCAGCAGGGACAGGTGCCGGCGAGCGTGCTCACCAAGGGCTACGCAGCGCGCGCGTGCAAAGCATGGCCGTGGGCAGGCCGGCGAGCTGGCGTTGGCGGTGGTGGCGTGGACTACGGCAGCGCGACGTCGATTTAGCGGCGATGCAGACCGAGACTAGCATCTTGGAGCATTTGCTCCACAGCGTGGCCATGGGGAGCCTTATCCCCCGCTTTGCCGAGTGTCCCGACACTCAGCAAAGCTGTTTTGTTTTTTTAGCAAACATTTTTTGAATTTGGCTAGGCCGGAGAAACTTTGTTGAGTGTCAAACCCTGACACGGGAAACTAGGTACTTTGCCAAGTGTCACTTCTTGACACTTGGCAATTTTTTTTTTTTGAATTTGGCTTCCGATTTTTTTCTATAGCCTTCCTATACTATCTGGACCTACATGTTTCAATTTGGCACAATTCTCATACATTGTGGTATATTTCCTTAGCTTATTTTGTTTTATTGAATTTTTTTGAAACATGCTGATTTGAACTGCAAGTGCATTGGAATATCAATTTTTTAATGAAAAAATGGTACTATTGAGATGGAGTGTTATTTATGGCCATATCCAGTAACTGACCTGAAATTTCACACATTCCACTACAAACATGACAATTTACTTGCGTACAAATCATTTTAAAATTCTATTAATTGCAAACGTTGTTTGAAATTCTTGTCTACGAGTCATGATATCATCACACGTGGATGCGGGGAAAAATAATTTTTGAGAACATTCCGAGCACATTGTCATATATGGTGCTTGGAAATCCCGGAGATCTCCACATGTGACATCAGATATCTATAAAACACTCGACAAATCTATGGCTTTGCTGAGTGCTTGATATCCACACTTAGCAAAGGGCATTCCCGTTACCTGCCGTTACTCCTTTGCCAAGTGTCCACTCGAGGCACTCTCGGCAAAACTATATGGTTTCCTAGTGTCTGCATAATATACTCGGCAAACCAACAATTTGCCTAGTGTTTTATACCGGCACTCGACAAAATTAGCATTTTGCCTAGTGTTTCTGCTTAACACTAGGCAAAACTGTATTTTTTTCGTTTGATCCCTAAACTTTTTCTTTGCCCCTTCTACAGTATGTGGTAGTCCTTGTTCAAAGTCTGGTACATTTATGGTTCTTTTTCTATATTTAGTTAATTTATTTCTTTTAAATGATTTTTTTTTTTTTTGAATAAGTCAAATTGAACTGCATGCAATTCGAATATTGGAATTAAATGAATGAAAAAATTATATTGATGTTACTGAGTCTAATTTGAGGCCGTATCTAGGAATAGACCAGAAATTTCGATCACCATGTTGACGCAACATAACCACAAACATGTAACTGAATACTCAAAAATTATATAAAAAAGAAACATAGTCCACAAATCATGAAATTTGTTAGGTTGTCATGATACCATATGTTGAGGTTGTGCAAAAAAATTAAATAAAGTTTCACACACTTTGTCATGTATGATGCTTAGAAACCAAACCATCTCTAGCATAGTTTCAAGATTTTTTTATATATAGAGGTCGTGGTTATAAGCATATAGTCCATGGCAACTTATGCGAAACGTTCTCCATTTTTTACCACAGACTTCACATGTGTGATATCATGACATCTCGACAAGTTTTATAATTTTCGGATATCATATTTGTATTTTATACAATTAAAAATCTTGTAGCCGACGTTTGTTCAAATTTTGTGAACAAGAATTTAGAAATTTCCGGTATCATCTTGGATATGGTCTTACAATACACTAAAAAAATGTGGATATCATTTTGCATGCATGTAATTTCAAATTTTGGTTCACATGCAGTTCGAATTTGCCTTATCGGAAAAAAAATCGATTAAATAAAATAAATTAGAGAAATACACTAAAATGTCTAAGAAATTTATTAAATTTTGACATGGACTGCGACCAGGTAGGGATGAAAACTGTCGGAAACGATCGGTAGGAGGCTAAATCACTTGCATTTTCATATTTTTCACTTTCAAACGAAATTGATACGATATTCTCGAAAACGAATACGACACCGTCCGAAAATTTTGAAACCGGTAGTAGTCGCCGAAAAATACATCGATAACGATCAAAATCCATGAAAACGATATCCTCAAATACGATAAACACGCCAAACTGTAGGACATGATAAGTGCCATGTAATTTGACCAATCTCACATGACAATAATAAATAAATCCATAATTGACAAGACATAAGCTAAAACCACACAGTTCACACCATCTTAGGTTTCAAACAACAGCAAACCACACAACAGTATGATAGTTCTTGAAAAGACATAATAAACGATCATTACCATTTTCGTTTCCGATTACTTTTTCCGTTATCATTTTCGTTTTTCTCGATTACCACCACCATTTCCATTTAGCCCTGAAAATCGAAAAAATCTCGAAAAATGATTCCCGGAAATTGAAAATTACCATTTTCGTTTTCATCCCTAGCGCCAGGTACTCTAATAGGTTCGTTGAAAAATTTTGGTGGCCGAAACGCCAAAAAAAAATTTGCCGAGTGCCACCCTAGACACACTCGGCAAACTCGATTTTCTATTTTTAATTTTTTTACTGAACTTCCACTGCGGTAAGTAAAAAAAAAAAAAAAAAAAAAAGGGGTTACCGAGTGCGGGATCACACTCGGCAAAGCTGTTGCTTTATGTGCCTCCGCCGGAGGCATCCGGGCAGCTGCTTTGCTCAATCTCGCCCAAATCCTGAATGCACGCACAGCCGCCGCCGACCGCCGCCGGCCCACCGCGCCCCACCTGCACGCCGTGCCTGCGCCCCACGTCCCCGCCGCTGCTGGCGCGCCGCGTTCGTCGCGCCCCGTCCGGCTGGCCGGTGAAGGCCGCCGCAGCAGCAGCAGCCCCGTGCCTCGACGCGCTCCGGTGAAGGTCGCCGTGGGGCTCCCTCGACGCGCTCATCGGAGGCTAAGAAGCGCGGCATCCCCTACGAGAAGAAGAAGCGCAGTCCGTACTCGCAGGCCAAGGCGCGCGGCCAAGTTGCCTCGACGCACTCCGGTGCAGGCCGCCGCGGAGTCTTCGGCGACGAGCTCGTCCGCTGCTGCCGGCGGGAGCGGGACCGGGAGCAGGAGGCTGCTGGCCTGCTGCTGCGTCCGCTGCTCAGGCTAGAGGGAGTAGCACTGCACCGAGCACCACTTGACATTAAGTACAGTACAGTAGACCTGCAGATCTTTTAATTATCGTCTCCGCATCCTTTTTGTAGCTTGTTTTCAGATTTTTCTTCTTCCTGATTTATTAACTATAGGTCAGTACAGTTAAGAGAGACCTTAAGGAGTGGAATATCTCCAAGGATTTAGTTTTTTTTGACAGGGAGCGCTTGAGACTGGCAATCAACGTGCCCTGAACCGTGACCTCTTTCTGTCGTGTGCCCTTTTGTGTCTTCCAGTTTCCCGTCTCTCTTGGGTTTCATCTCTAGCCTACCCCAACTTGCTTGGGATAAAAGGCTCTGTTGTTGTTGTTGTTGTTGTTGTTGTTGTTGTTGTTGTGTCAGTACTTACTAGGTAGTATATGGCTAGAATTTGGAGTAGCCGAAGGGGTAGAAAGTGGGATGATTAATCGGTGCAACTATGTGTTCATGGTCCGATTAAATGGCCTTTCTGCTAGCTTGCTAATAATAGCGTTTCAGCTCAAACAAAATCTCCCAAGCATGCATATATGGTTCATTGCATCGCATTGCATATATAATTGCTTCTATATGCATATATGGTTCATCACATCGCATATATACTTGCTTCTATGTACTCTTAACAGCACAATTTGCATTCTGGATCTATATGCTAGGTAGAGGACGAGGAGGACAAGGAGCAGCACCACCACTGTCCCACATCCCACGGCGCCTCGTCCTCAGCTCCCTCGGCCCCTTAACTGTCGATGAGCATGCATTAGGTTTGCACGCCCCTTTCTCTTCCATTTGGGTATGCCAGTGAAGTAGTGGTGGCGGGTGTGGTGGTCCTTTGGTGGTGGTGTTGTCATGGTCGTGGTGGAGCTAAAGGTGGTGTTGTGGTGGTGGTGAGAGTAGTAGTAGCTTCCATTGATACTTACATACATGTCTGACCATCGTGCCATTGGTTTTGTTGCAAGTTTTGGAAACCTCATGGTATGGGACAAGTGCTGCCGAAATTTTGTATTGATAGTGTTTTTTTTGTAGATAATAGCTTGTCGAAGTCGAGCCGGAGAACCTCGACGACTGTGATCGTCTTCCTCATAGCCGCCACCGGCTCACACCGCATTGCTTCGCCATAGCACCGACCTGCCACAGCCCCACTAGCGTGACTCCACCACCACCAAAGGTATAGCCTCCCTTTCCGTATCATGGCCATAAATCACGTAACCCAGTTAGGAGTCTCCTGTTCGAAAGAGATATGATGCAAGATATGCAGATCTTTGTATACCTCTAATTATATCTGTTTCGAATTGTCCATGTTTTTTGGACAGCCGGAGATGAAAGCAAAATGTGAGGGATAGAAGGGAGGTTCGAGATAGACTTGACCGAAGTGAAAGGAATAGAAGTTGATAGTTATGATTATAGTTATAATCTAACTAATTCATATCATCAAGATTATTTCTAATACATGTAATTATGTTTAATTTATTTCACATATATTTTTGTCTAAGTCTTGTTTATCTGTGCTAATTGTTTTAATATTTTTAATTACAAGTAAATCGGCAAAGATGGTGGGTAGAATTAGGAACATTCGGTCACTTGACCCACCACAGGCGCCTGAAGGGAGGAGGCCTAGGAGGATGGGCCATAGGAGGGACCCCTCGCCTATCGCCATGCCGGCGGAGGACGAGGAGCAGGTAGCACAGACGGACGCCGAGGAGGAGGAGGAGGCGCAGGAGGATGTCGAGGAGGAGGTGCAGGAGGATGACGAGGAGGAGGCGCTAGCAGGGGCTTCTACTTCCCCTGCTTCGGCGGGTGTCTACTTGCGAGGTCCTGCTAGCCTCCCTCCACGACCGATACCTCTTCAGGAACGCCCGGTGATTCGACCAGATGGGGAAAGGTAAGTAACTTTAGATGTTATTAATACTTGTTCAAATGATATGCTGCAAATCATTATAGAAATCTAATATTTTTCATAATCACTTGGGCAGGGGTTGGACGACCGTCGAAGCTGCAGGTGGTCACAAACGCCAAGTGAATGGCATCCTTGGTCTTTTGTGCAAGGAACACTTTCCTGGCATGGTTGAGTACACTGGAGTGACACAGCCAGCCTACACGTTCGACCACTATGTCGTCGCCAGTGATGCTAGAGATCAAGATGGCAGGGAGTTTGCCAACAAGGCAGAGCGGGTGAAGGCCGAGCTGTGGGTAAGTCTTCCTTGCACCACATTGCATAATACATCATATTGATTCCACATTATTCAAATAATAAATTGATACATTGTGTGTATGTGTAGGATTTCTTCAGATGCCAGGATGGATTTCAGGATAGGGCGGCTCTTGTGGCCACCAAAGTTTGTAAAAAGCTCGTGAAGGACATGCATTACGAGGCACGTGTCCAGGCCGTCATCACATACAATGGGCTGTGGCTTGGCAAGAAGGTCACCAAAAAAGAAGCAAGAGAGATGACGCTGACCCGGCAACACTACATCAAGGTAAATATAGAAATTTCAATTCCAAGTTTCTTTTGTCATTAACAATGCTTAATTGGATCTTCTTATATACCATACACTTGATGACGTGTAGGCAATTCCGTATTGGTGCGCCCGGCATCCTGACTGCTGGGAATATATGGTGGACAAGTGGTGCGCCCCCGAGTGGAAGGAGACGCACAACGTTTGCCGGGAGCGGCGTCTCATGATGCCAGGTGTACCGCACCATCAAGGCAGCCGCACCCTCAACGGATATGTAGAAACATGGGTAAACGAAGTCATTTATTGATTCTAGCGCACAATTCTTCATCCATTCTAATAATCTGCTTGTTTTTTCGCAGTCGTCGTCACATGGTCACATGAGGGTGGGAGGAAAGAAGCATGGGCGGCATTGGCTTGGCGACGACATAATCGACACGGCCCGTACTCCCGCTGTCTCCCAGATTCGAGCAAGGAGCACGAATGCAAGCCCGGCCATACGACCTCGGCCGGACACTACACAGCACCGGGTGGAGCAACTCCAGGTTATTCCTGTTTTATTTGTGGTTCAATGATTTCAAAATACATTTCCTTTGCATAATTGTAACATTACAGTTAAATATTGTAGGCCCAGCTAGAAGAAGAGAAGAGGCAACGTCTAGAGTTGGAGGCGAAGGTGGTGGCTGATCAGCAGAGGATGGTGGCTATTCTTGAGTACATGCAAAGTCTTGGCGCCGCCCAGGGTCTACCTCTGCCACCTGGGCTACTCACTCCACCTCAGCCTCCTTTTGCACCAACTCCTGTGAGTATGAATGTTTTAGTTTGTATGTTTATGCTTAGGGTCAAACCACAACAATACTTGGAACCTAGTGTAGTATGAATGCTTTTATCATCTATGATTTATATTTATCTTGTATCACAAATGCAATTTCTTCTCTTTTGTGCAGAATCAATTGGGGGCATCGAATGATAGCCCTCGTCAGTTGAGAGAGTCGCCGAGATCACATACCTATCCTCAGCACCCCCACATTCACCATGATCTACTTGTGTTTCTTATGCACTTGTGATATACTATGTTGTGATGCACATGTGTCGGATTTGGACAACTGTTTTGCACTTGTGCTTGTGATGGTCGAAATGCAGCTCTGCATGTTCCTTTCATGCTTATGTCCACGATTGCCAATTCACACATAAATACATTACTACCCGTGTTGTTGTTCAGCACTGCTAATAATGCTTAATCAATAGTTTCGGATATTAATTGCAGTCATGAAAAATATTTATTTCACCACAGCTAGTGGCCTAACGCATACTAACTTAATGGAGACCTCAACTATACTCATGTTTCCTTTGGTGTGTGTCTAAACATTATATACACACTACTATATATGTCAGATTTTAAGAAACCACCACTGATAGTGCATCACTATTGGTTTTTAGCTAAAATCGGTAATCAAAATATTGAATCATTACTATCAGTTTTGAACCAAAACCGACATTGATGTTATCATTGTCAGTTTTAGCCATGAACCGATAGTGATACGCTATACTGAAAAACTTCATAACTTTCTCATATGAGGATGAATGGAAACAAACTTTATATTAAAATTGTAGCACTCAATGAGATCTATAACTTTATGGTTCGAGCTTTTTCCATTTGAGATCATTTGAATGTTCAAATATACATCACAAGGTTTTATACGGTCAATACCAAAGAAGTCCATATGCTCTATTGTTAATGAGTGTGTAGTGGTACTTAGTGATCTTCGATGGAGAAGAGACTGAAACAAAAGTTGTACATGTCAAAAATTCTACAACTTTGTAGTTCACTACATTTTTATTTGAAGTCATTTTGATGCATAAATATTTGATTCACTAGATTTTATAGAAGTTCATACTAAATGAGTTTGTATAGTCTATAGTTATAAGTTAGTGTATAGTGTGATCTAAGGATTTTGGATGGAGAAGCTACAATAGTGTGATTTAAGGATTTTGGATGGAGAAGCTACAAAAACAAAAGTTATATATCTTGAAAGTTTACGTAACTTTGTAGCTAAAAATCTTTTCATTTGAAATCATCCATCTAACGAAAATTATATTTGAAATCTGATATTTGAAATTTGAATTTTTTTAAATGACCTTTGTTAGAGAAACAACCAAAATAAAAGTTTTAGATCTTGAAAAGCTATGCAACTTTATAGTTGACAACTTTATTCCAAATAGACACAAGTATCATTTAAGTGGGAGTGGTTAGGGGAACAACATGTGAAGCTGGAGGTCATGGGCTCGAGCGCTGGTGGCCGCAAAGCATGAGAAAAATCACATGAGTTGCAACTTGTGTGTTGGAGCATTGTGTGGTAGCCTAGTTATTTTGCAGGGTTTGACAGATTTATTAGGTCCTCTAGCAACATTGGAATCAAGATGATGGGTGAACTGGATGAGAAGCCATTTGTTCTATCTTGCAAGCAAAGGTATGGAGAACATGACAGATTTAAAGCTTCTGAATTTGTCTCCTTGTGGCAAGAGCATGTGGACGACCCTAATTGGCACCCTTTCAAGATAGTGATCACAGGCTGAAATGCAGAGGTATGCCCAATGGAATGAATATACATCTTTTATCTTCCTGCAAACTTTCTGGCAATACTTACCTCAAATTAACTATGTTACTCAGTCACTCCAGGACACATCGCCTCGCAGCATGGAAAATTGTTTATTCAGTAAGCTGATGTGTTTTGTTTCAGCAAATCATCAATTACGAGGATGAGAATTTGGTGGGCTTGAAGAAACAGCTTGGCGGGGAGGTCTACAAGGCTGTGACTACCACATTGCTGCAGATCAATGAGTACAATGCTGGCGGCAGATACATGGTATCTGAACTCTGAAACAACAAAGAGAACCACACGGCCAGCATGGCGGAAGCCATGAAGGACATCCTGAAGCAATTGAAGGCACAGAAGTGTCGCCTCACTTGAATAAGTTAAAGTTTTCTTTTCGCATTCTACAAATACTTGTGAGATTAGGTGTCCTTGTATGGGGTGCTGATCACTTGATTTATCATTTTGCAGCTGGGGTCAACTGACTATCAGCGTCACCAGCTACTCCAGACACCATTGAAGATCTATCCATGGCTGTGTTTTCCTTAGCGGGAGCATGCTTCATTAGTTTCATTTACCACTTCTCTTTTTTGTTTAAAATCAAGTAGAGGAGATCGGCATCAGTTTGTACTGGGTTAAAAGTATGAACCTCTCTGCATTTCTGTGAAAATGGCTGGTGATGCGCCATTTGGCCCCTGCAATAGACATTTATAGACAGTGTTTACTGCTTGCATTTGGTGATTTTTCTTTGACTTGAAAATGTAGCATCTTGTTTGATGAATGATGAACTAGTGTCTGATGATGATGTAGCAACTTAAACCTCCTGTTCCAAGGTTCCCCCACAAGCTAGTATGGCCCTAGACTCTTAGATAATGAAATAGAAAGATCCCAGTTCAAAAAAAGAAGAAAGAAATAGAAACATCCCAGTCTCCATAGCATGTTAGTCTTGAAATTCAGTGTGCATTTTTTTTCATTTTCCTAGAAGTTGAATACTACGGTCATAACAAATTGCATTAAAAACATAATACCATACATCCAATAAGTTATTTTGATCTTTATGAGTATTGTTTATAGCACCAGGGCTACAAACATTTACTAAGAATTATGGATGAAAACGGATCGGATACGGACGGATATTACTCATACCACATTTGTTTTCATATTTTTATCTGGATTCGGATTCGAATACGGATAATATCAATCATGCCGGATAGGATACGATTGGATATCGACATCATAAATATGCAATTTGAGTATTCGGATACGAATACGGTACCGGATGTTGAATGTCCGGACTCGGATATGAACGGATAAAAACCCTCTAAACGAATTCGGTCTCGAATACGATCGGAAAATATCCGTACCGTTTTCATCCCTGCTAAGAATAAGATATTGAAGTGGTAAGAGAAAAAAATCTTAGGAGGAAAGAAGTGCAGCACATATTGGAATTATTTTCTTGTTGGTCTGTGAGGTATGATGCTCACTACGATGATCCAAACCGGGTACATGATGGGAGAATTCACCGTCTTTCCAGCTTATATATCGTCGCTGTTGAGCCACCAACCTCCCGCCATGCCAGTCACCAGATGAGGGTGTGAGCGAGTCTGGTGGATGTAAAATTATCTAGTGGACTTCTCTTCTACCATTGTCCACCCTCTCACCGTTGCGGTGGCCGTTTGACATAGGGACCTTGCCGGCGCCTAGGAGGCCTTCGTGTCGACACAACTCAAGACCACGATAACCTAAAACTGCCTCTTCATGGGGGCATGTTTGGTTTTCTTGAAAGCTACTGTAGTGCCTCATCCATGAAGAAGTTAGAACAATAGCTGTGTTTGGATACTTTGCCCACTTTTCCGTTGCCAGTGAAAGGAAGGTTTTCGCTTGACAAGGCTAGCCTTGCTCAGTGAGGTGAGGCAAGCATGGGCCTGGGCTGGCATGAGCACGCCGGACTGGTCATTCCGATGGGCAGGCTTAAAGGCTGTGGCTGTTGCCGAACGGCCCATTTGGCCCATGTATAGACTAATCCTGGCTGATCACGCCCAATCATTCATCAGTAGCCTCACTCGTCCGCATCCCTTTTACACGAGCTGGCTCCACGCCATCATTCTCCCTCATCCTCCGCCTGCCGCCGCTCACTTCCTCCCCATCCTCCACTCCACCTAGGTATGCCGCCGCTGTCTGCTCTTACCACAAAGAAAGGTGACTCTTTTCCAAGGAAATCCCCTTGCCGACGATTTCTTTTTTTGAATCTTGTAATCTGCAGGGAGAAGGATGGGCTCCCAACCCAAGAGGACGGAGTCGAGTCACACCACGGTAGAGGAGACGGGCACGCATTTGTTCAAGATTATCGGGTACAAGCTCAAGAAGGGCAGGGGCATCGGCAGCTTCATCCAGTCGGGCACCTTCACCATCGGCGGCTACGATTGGGCCATCCGCTTCTACCCGGATGGATGCACCGAGACTACCAAAGATTTCCCGATCGCCTCGCTTGTGCTCTTGAGCAAGAATGCTTTGGTGCGGGCGTCATATGGCACGAGTTTGGTTAACCAAACTACAGGGTTGCTAGAAAATGTTTGGCTTGAAACCATCACCCCTAGAGTGTTCAATTCTTGCACAGGAAATCCCTTCATCCCAAAGTTCGTCCTGAAAGCAAGAGATATCCTGGAGTGTAAATCAGCTGGCTACATCGTCGACGATTGCCTGCAGATTCAGTGTACTGTCACGGTTGTCAAGGACTCGAGGGTGGAAACTACAGGGGACATTGAGATAGAAGTGCCGCTCTCGGACTTAGCAGAACATTTTGGAAAATTACTCTTGGAGGAGGAAGGAGCAGATGTCACATTCAGTGTTGGAGGCGAGATTTTCCCTGCACACAGGATTGTGCTTGCCGCACGGTCCCCTGTCTTTAAGGCGCAGCTATATGGGCAGATGATGGAGAGGAGGGCCCAGAATATAACTGTAGACGACATGCAGCCTGATGTTTTCAAGGCCCTGCTGAAATTTATCTATACTGATTCGCTGCCAACTGACTGGGATCATCTTGAGGATGTTAATGAATATTGTGAGATTGTCAAGCTCTTACTTGTTGCTGCAGATAGATATGCAATGGAGAGGTTGAAGTTGTTGTGTGCAAGAATTCTTGCTGAGCATCTTAGGGTGGAGAATGTGGCTACAACGCTGGCTTTAGCTGATCAGCATAACTGCAACCGACTCAAAGATGTTTGTATCGAGTTTATGGTCTCTTCTGATGAGATTCATGCTCTGGTGGAAACAGAGAGATCCTAGTAGATGCACTGGAGAAGAGAAGCAAGTATCGTAAAACATAAGTTGCCAACTCAACTGAAGTATGTCTACGACATGTAGCTTAGTTCCTAATTTATATGAATAGCATGCTGTTTTTTTTAGAGAAGATCATTCTAACTTGGGCCAATGCTGGTAAGTTCAGTACTTAAATTTCCGTACCTTTTGTCAATGCGTGACACTACCGTAACACCTTTTGTAATGAAACAGCACATGACAGTAGCATGTCATTGAGGGAACTAGTATCAGTTGTGTTAATTCGAAACAGAATATCTTCATATGTAATCTTGAAGATAATGCTTGGTGCTGCAAGCATATCTAGTTATCATTTTCGGAAAATACTTTGTGAACATAGAGGTCGTTTCACACCATCACTGTCAGATGTCGGAATGGCACAACAGGGCAGTGGGCCACATCACCACAGCCCTTTAATGGCATGGCTCAATCTCACGCCTCCAGTACTGATGATGGTGAGCCACAACATAGCATGGCCTTTTTTTGAGATCTTTTTATGAACCGCAAATCTATATAATAGAATATGAATACACAATTGGAGAAATGAGTTGTTTTGAATAGTCAACCACAGCGTTGTAGTATTTTGATTTCACTTCAATAATCTTTTTGTGGCTAATTAATAATTGGGCCCGAAAAAGTTACTTACATTTGGGTGTGTACTGTACCAGCTAAATTCAAATTAAATGGTATAATGAATCTAACTTCAAAGGCAAACCTGGGTTACCGCTGTACACCTGTGTCAAGGAACAGAAAGTTGTGTGATTTTTCTATGCTTATTTTACTGTTGTTTTTGTGATAAAGTAGACAATTTTCTGCTATTTTATTTTCAGTTACTGAGAGTAATCCTGGATAGGAGATAATATTACGGATTTCTTATACTTTTTCATTATTGAGAGTGCAAGAGATATGCATATCTTTATATTAAGAAGAAAAAGGGGAATGAATCTTTGCAAAAACACACCCACATGCTCATATATCTAAGCATAAATTCGCACCCTTCGTATATAGCAAAACAATGACCTTGACCAAATGCATCTCTTATACTGATGAGCACACCATATAACTGTTACAAGTTGTTGTACTAAGCTGCAAAGCTACACATATTTCTAATATTAATCTGCTCCCCATTTTCGATTACCTTATTTCCTTTAGTGAACACTGAACACCATTTCTCTCCAATGGTGCCAACTAATAGTGAATACCATGTTTAAAAGTAAGTGTCTTCAGGTACTTCTCATACAAATAAAAAGTAAAGAGATCAATATTCGTGCATTGCCTTTCCCTCTTAAATTCACATCCAAATAAGCTTTAGAAAGCATCTTGATGAAAATCTTGCATGTTTGTCTGACTATCCATTCCCTTCCATTGAGTTGAGCACAAAGAAAAGACCCATACCTGCTCATTGTCCCATGACCTGAAAAGGTCAAAGAATAACAGGGTTTCTTTATAATTCCAGGGTGTTGATGCAATTACATTAGTATAACCTGTAAATTCTAAGGTCGTAAACATGAAGCATCTTGTTTTGACTACCTGAGCTAGTGGGTAGATTGCATTCTCAGATGTTTATAAGCTGTAGATTGTGTCTTCATGAAAGCCCTTCCTTTTGGTATGACTATTGATTGACCAGATAATTGGAGAAGTCTTTTCTGTGTTCAGCTGGAAGCAATGTCCAATTTGTCCATAGCAATGTGCAGTGCAGTCCAAAAGTCTTATCACATTCCTTAAATGTGGCGCATGGCACAGTGAGTGTTCAGTTTTCTGTTGATTCTCATGAATCTCTGAGTTCATACTCGTTTGAGTCATATGCCAAAACTTATGTAGCCAATTTGCATATAGTAAAGTTGATAAGCTGTATACTGAAATACATAGGAGCTACGGGTTTCTCATGAAATGCTTCAGTTTAGAGGGATCAAGGTTTTGATCTGCAGTTCTGAATTCGTAGCTAATTTTTCTTATGTGCACAAATTTATGACAAACATTTGAAAGAGAAACTCTTATGAGTCCCAACTTCAGTTTTCTCAGTGCAGTAATATTTTTTTTATCGAACACGCAGGAGAGCTGCGTATCATTATATTAATAGAAGAAAAAGATAGTCATACATAGAACCAAACCTCACACACACCTACCAACTACACATAGCCAAGATCGCCAGTAAAGCAAAACAAAAAGACGACCCTACAACAGTCCATTAGACTGATCCTGCAGCAGTGAGCAGGAAAATTCCCTTGGCTTCTGCCATGCTCCCTTAGTGCAGTAATATTGCAAAAAAAAAAAAAAAAAAAAAAAAAAGCCAGTAGTCTGTTCTGTATAATAAACCGCCGCATTATCAGCAATGCCTCTGTTTATTGAATAACATCTTTCTGGCTGTACTCTGTCATCTAGCATGGGCTCATTTGTTGCAGCCTTGCGAAAAGTGGTGTTAAGCATTTCCCTAATACTTCCTCTAAATTTATCCTAAATGTAATGATAGTGTATCATATATATATATATATATATATATATATATATATATATATATATATATATATATATATATATATATATATATGATTGATTTCGTTTGGACCGTAATGATGCTACGCTGATTTTCTATTTTCTTCAGACTCTTACTTATGGACTATGCAGTTTTTTTTTTTCTTCAGATCATTGTGGAATCAATAACACTATAGCACCATGTCTACATATTAGTTTGACCATTTTTTTATTGGGCCAGTCTCTTAGGGAAGTCCCAACCTAAAAACTGGGATAGTTTTTATGGCCATTAAATAGGGTGCCATTATTTGAAGCTGTGTGAATTGAAAGTAGCTCAGTTGATTAGGTTTTTATGGTTTCCAAGATTTAATTTATTTCAGGATTTAATGGTGCTAATATTTTGAGGTGCTTATTGATAAAGGTACGTCTGTAGTCTTGTCATTCACAAAAAAGGTTGATGTTGAGTGTGTGTATGTGTCTATGTTTTGACAAAAAAGGTTATTTGATGTTATAATAGTTGCAATTTTTTTTTCAATGTCGCACTAGCACATCTTGCTTCCTCGTGCGAATGTTGTGGATCTTAATATGTGGTAGTGAATCTCTTAATTGCATGCTAGGATTTACTGATTTTGTAAGAGCTTACCCCCAAGGTACACCAAGCACACAAACTGGGAAAATGACATGGGAGATGCCAGAGGCTGCAGTGTACTGTGGTTGTGTAGGGAAAGAAGCCTTTGGTTGACGTCTGTTGTAGGGAAGCATTGTCTTGTTGCCATACTCATACAGAAGCGTCATGGCTTAGATTTGTACAAGTTTCATGGGCACTAATATAAAAACAGTGTCCCTATATGTTATGCTTGAGATAGTCCAAAACATGTCAAGCATAACAACTGAAGAAAATCTAAAATACTACAGCAGACAAATAGGGGAAAGATTGCTATGCTCATCTTAATTTTGTTTCCCTGGCCAAAAGAGCCAGGACAGAACCTGTTACCTAGCAACAGCTCCACCGATTTTGGACGAAGCCAAAAATGAAATGAACTTCCTACTAGAAAAAGGCGACATCCCTTTGTTCCTCCTCTTTTATGAGAAATAAGAAAAGCAACCTAACTTGAGATTAAAAAAAATAACTTTCTTGAGGATCTGCCTTGTAAATTATTTTCATATATTCCAACAAGTATAAATCTCTAGAAGATAGATCACTAAACTGTTAGAATTTAGTGATACTCTTTTGGAGCTGCAGTTTAAACCAAGCATATTTTCAGGATTGCTGGATGAAAAGCAGAAACAGGCTAAAGGGTGTATCACAAGGTAAAAAGAACACCATTATGGAACACCACAAAATTCCATATGTGTGGTGAATAAATATGTTAGAAGTTCCCAAATTTACTAGATACTTCCCAGACATGAATGCTGAGGAAACTAGCAATTTAATATGCAGATTTGTTAGTTCTCTTGGATCATCTAGCTCAACATAGAAACACAACATGAGATGGGATTCATGGACATACCTTCACCAATGAACTCCCCATCTCTTCTCCTTCTATGTTCATGGTTCTAGGGCTTCTGTAGAGCGTGTGTGGGATTCTTCCCCGTGTTTCAGCATGGTGCTTGATCGGGTAGTACAGGGGAATGGGCTTTTGGTCTTACTTACCATCCCCCAATACATGTGCAACGCTGCATAACGCGGGGCCAACACCTATTAGGTTGGTAACCCCTGAACATGGTAAAACCACACCTTTCTATTGCTGACTTGGGCAAACAGAATGGTTTGGGGTGTTTCCATCCTGTTCTGTCCCTTTCTCTTACTGACTAAAGAAATAGCCAGGAGACCATAATTTCAACACAGGTGTTCTAATAATATAGCTACTGAATACTTACGTGCCAATCCAATCTGCCAGACTGTTCATGTATCTACACATTTTAACGGTAATATAGTAGTTAACATTAAGACTAAAACAGCATTAAAATAATATAGATAACACTTCACATTATGATTGATGTCATGAGAGTCGTCATTGCTATCTTATGCTTCTTTGTTCCAAAAACCATATGCTTTTCTTCGTTGCACCTTTTTCATTACATACATAAGATCATTAGAATTCCACATATATAATTATGTACCTTTAGACAGTAGGAAAAGATCGACATGGGGAAGAGACGTCTCCCAATTTAGTTCTTAAAGTTTTGTGTGCCTTCAAACCTGGACTAGTTATGGGGGTTTCATCGATCCCTAGACTTCGACGGTATATATATCTATAATTAGTGTAACTTAGGAGAAGTTGGCGTCAGACAGAGCACCAGGGTCCAACACAAGGATAAAAAAAAAGGAGCGCAAAAGTGGCAGATCATCTCATCTAATAACTAAACTAACCACCAACTGTATAAATGAAGTCCCTCATATGACCTACTGACAAAATTAACTAACTAGCCAAATTCAGTTCAGGATGAGCAACTTGCCTAAGTTATAAAACGCTTACTCGTTTTCTCATATAAATCTACCAAGACAGAAGGGCAGCTTCTTTTGAGACTTGAGTATCCTTGGGTTGCTGCCCAAGCAATGACATCCTTTGAAGCGCTGATAAATTCAATGCAAGCAGCTTTAAGCCTGTCACAATTCTGCTGATCAGCTAGAGCCAATGTAGTTGCCACCGTCTCCACGTCAAGATTTTTACTAAGGATACTTTGGCACAGCAACTTCAGCCTTTCCATGGCATATCTATCAGAGGCCACAAGCAAATGCCTGATCATCTCACTGTATTCATCTCTGTCAAGATCATCCATGTCCTCAGGCAATGAATCTGTGTAGATGAAGTGCAGCAGCACCCTGAAAACATCAGGCTGCATGTCTTCGACGTTCACCGAGCGCATTCCTGACTCCCGCATTCGCCCGTACAACTCCGCCATGAACACCGGTGACCTCGCCGCGAGCACAATCTTGTGCGCCTCAAAGGCGTCACCACCGACAACGAACGAGACATCTGCTCCCTTCTTCTGCTTCGACAGCGCGCCAAAATGTTCCATCATGTCACACGGTGGCACCTCGATTTCAGACTCCACCGCGGTTTCAGACAGCTGCGGTTCTCTGATGACGGTGACTTCACATTCGATCCTGATGCTGTCATCGACGAGGTAAAAGGATTCCTCCTCCTCGAGATCACTTCTCAGTATGAAATCCCAGTTCCGCGGACCGAAGCGTGTGACATCGTCCGAGCTGAACAGCCTCGGGCCGCTCGAGCAGCCCCAGCACAGGTCGCTCCGCTGGCTGACCAGTTTCAGGTCGTAGCGCGCGCGTGCCGTGGCGTCCCTGGTCATGAGCTCGAGGCAGATGGTGACGTAGTCTTTGGACTCGGCGGATGGGCCGTCGGGGCAGAAGCGGATGGCCCAGTCGTAGCCGCCGACGGTGAAGGTGCCGGAGCGGACGAACTTGCCGGCGCCGGTGCCCTTCTGGAGGCTGTATCCGACGATCTCGAACGTGTGGCTGACCGTCT
Organism: Chrysopogon serrulatus; assembly: GCA_015844335.1. Lineage (NCBI taxonomy): Eukaryota > Viridiplantae > Streptophyta > Magnoliopsida > Poales > Poaceae > Chrysopogon > Chrysopogon serrulatus. The sequence continues at coordinate 330,951 of JADLZL010000359.1, read as the reverse complement.
CCGCCACTGTGGTGCATCTCGACGACGTCTTCTTCGGTACGGCCGACATCCTCCTGTGGACTAAGGCGAGGACCAATTACAAGAATTGGTCAGATTAAGTAAATAAACGAAGAGAAAAGGGGCAACTTTGTTGAGGAGAAGACGGGGCCGGGAGAGGCATTGAGGGAATATTCGTTTCAGATGGGAGTAAAGTTGGTGGAGGCGGACCTTAAGAGAGGACGGTGGAAAGCAGCAATCTTGGTCGTCCCGGAAGGCGGCTCGCAGCAGCGGCGGCGGAGAACTGGAGAAGACGATGAGGAGGCGGGTTTCTATTATTTCTCCCCTTATATTTCCGCTATTTGCTGGTGTCGTTGATAATCCGGATTTTGAATACTATTTCTTTTGCCATCTAAACTGTTCACGCCGACCTCCGCAATCTCTACTATATCTCCCACAACTAAAATAAAAAGACTAAAGAGTGGACACTATTTTGGTGCACATTCTAAAGTGGGACCATAGTTCTGCCTGGTGTGATTTTGAACCCAGGATTCCCCTTCATCCCGCGTGCGATTTTTTTTTCCGGCGCGTGCGATCTCCTCCAGTCACGCAATCACGTGATCTCCTTCTATTCTTTCCCATTGCCCTTCCCTGTACGTGTCCCTTCCACAAGGAAACAAAGCGGAAATCACGTTCATTCCATCCTTGACCTTGGTGCGATCTCCTCCCCTTCCCCGCCCTGCCTTCGTGCGATCTTCTCTCTTCCACTCCCTGTTCCCTGCCCTCCCGCCGCCGCTACCCACTCCTACTCCCTGCATGTGGCGAGGACGAGGTGTCCCAGCCTCCCAGGTGCTCGCCGAGGTCCTGGCCACCGCGGCGCAGAGACGGCGTGCATGCGAGACGGGATGGAAGACAAGCCGCGGACGATAGTACTCGGACCAGGACGTGGAAGGTCGCGCGGGCGACAAATCCCTGTGCGTGGAGCCGTGGACTCCGTCCGACGGCGAGCACACAAAGACGGTGGATCCACAGGTTGGAGTCGTCGGCGGCACCCTCCTCATCTTCCTCCGTGACAAGGTGCCTGCTGCCTGTCCCTTCTCCAGCCGCAGCTTCGGGCTGGGCCATGGCCTACCCTCGCCGCCGTGCTCACCTGGTTGCGGTTCCCTACCCCGTCACCGTGTCGCAGTGGTCCCCTGCTGCTAGCTGCGCCGAGCCGTCACCGCTGATCCCGATCTGGCAGTCATCATGGGCATGTCCAGGTCTTCTTTTTTCCCTTTCTGATTTCAATTTCAACGTTAGATGGTTGGGAATGGGATTACCTTTTTTTAATACCCGATGGCTGCTGCATATGGTTCATACAAAGCTTGCTTTTCCTTGCCTGTTCCAAATATTTTGTAACATATGCTCTGTCATAGTTTCAATTCGTCAACAATTGCGCATTCGATCTTCATTCCCAAGAAGTACTGATTAGTGTTCTTTTTGCTGCAGCCTATACACAACTAGAGTGAGAAAAACTCCAGGGTTGCACAGTTGCACTGAACATCAGTCTTCCAATGAAGTATAGATAAATTCTTAAATCTTGACAGCAATCATTTGGTTGTTGAAATACCAGTATATTTTAGCACTCAGAGGACTTATAAATTTGTTAAAGCATTCTGAATGTTGTAAACAAATGTATGTATAATAATTTAATTTTAACAGTTGTGTGCATCAAATAGTTACTATCTGTTATGATTCTTAATGAATAATAAAAAAAGGAAAATGGAGAGGGAAAAATAGTTTGCTTATCGATTGCAAATTCAGTTATCTGAATGTATGGCAGCCTAAACCCTGCAACTGATGGTGTATGAAATAGAGTTGCTCTCCACTCACAATTCAGTAAGAATCAATTATAGAAAACTTTGTTGAATTTTTTAATTCTTATAATGTTTTTCAATGTCTTTTGTTGTTAATAATAGATACTTTTCATTTGGAAGCCATTACTGGTGGCCTGGACTCAAAGCTAGCTGCATGGGATTTCTCCAAAGGACGAACACTGTTTTCTGTTGATTATGGTACCTCCTTAAATTTTCATGAAACACCTATGAATAGTGAACATTACTTAGGCTGCTCTATGTTCTTATTTGTCTTTGTAATGAAGTATCCTAGCCGTTACTTGAAGATCTTGTACACTTACATTGGGCATGGTAAATTGAGCCCTTGCATTGTCCATTAGAAAGTCAGTTCACCTTTGTGCTTTACATAGAAATATAAATTTCTGTTGATCTATGACAAGTTGTCATTAGTGTTGTTGTCACCTCAAGATACTGTCCAATTTCTACTATCAAATAATATCCATTATTCAGTTTCAAGACCACCTGAATTGCAAAATGGCAGTTGTTCTGTTAGTGCAGGGGGGATAGTGTTTTTTATGTGGTTGATCTTGCTTATGGACTGGCTCCTGCGAAATTGAAGGGACCTACTTGGCAGCTGTTTCGACAGTGAGTTGAAATGGAGCTGAACTTGGAGATGGGAGTAGTAACCAAAGTCATGTGAAAAGAATCCATCTTGACTGCATGATGGTTGGCCATATCGCAACTGTGTCTTACTGTCTTGTGTTCAGGTTCCTTCAGTTTGTCAATGTATTATTCAAACATCTCATTATATGCAGCTCCGCTGTATTTGAGACATATCTGGTTTAATTAATCAGCCGCTTAACAGATCATTTTCAGCATTTGTTGAGAAGGGGATGTTTCTGGTGGCAACATCAGTGAAGCTAACGGATTGGTCCAAAAGATTTTCCTCTGAAGCAGACATCAAAGTTGAATTGGTTTCGGACACTGATGTAAAGAGAGAGGTCAGAACTGAATCTTCAATTTTCTAGCAATTATTGTGATGTCTTCTTTGACTATTCATATGTATAGCGTACTCGTAGGTATATATTTACATCTGAGCAAACGACAAATTAGTTTGGATAGAGAATTAGTTTAACAGAGAATGGCCATGCAATAGGATTGAACAAAATGGTGCTCTTTTTGTAGTTTTTTTTTTTGTATTTGATTTATCAGTTGAAGGAATATTTGTAAAGCTATTTAGTGAAGTTCACTGCACACGCAACTATTTTGCTTGACCATTATTTTAATGTATCTTTCAGGGAGCTCTCCATGTTGCTTTTCTCAATTATTTCATGTGTTGTATCATATATTAATTACTGGGCAATATATTATATTATCTCACAACTAAAAAGAGTAGACTAAAAAGAGTAGAAGGTGCGTTTCATGCGGCAAATGCCCACGGGTCGTCGGTGCCAATCGCGCGTGTGAAAAATGCTCGCTGCTTTGCCTGGCCTCACAAAAACTCCCAGATGGAAAGGAACGCTGCACAATCACGGCGCTAGATCGGTAAAAATCGTAGCGCCGTGCATCGGTAAAAGTAAATAAAGTCAGTCAGCTTCGCATGCCCTCACTTCTCTCGTGAAGGATTTTTTTTGCCTTCCTACTTCTCGCGCTTGATTCAACGTTGCTCGCACCTGCCTTCGCTCCTCGCGCTTTGGATTCAATGTCGCCCTCTGCACCCTGATCTGATTAGCTTTATTTTTCTAAAAAAGTATAACATGTGCTTCAACATCGATTCAGTTACTGCCCATTCCATGGAGCATTAGAATATATATGTTTGGATGCAAAAATTTCAATTAATTTTTTGTGTATGTGTTAATTTCATGAACCTTGTCTTTTGGATTAAATGTCACTTTTAACGTTAATATTGAATTTCACAGTATTGTTATTTTATCATACGATCTATGTGTTTTAGAATAAATATTGTTATCCCATAGCAACGTACGGGCATGCTACCTAGTACAAATAAAAAGAGTAAAACTAAGATTTTTCTTCGTGCGGTAATTACCTCCGCTCCGACGTCGTTCTGCCACATGCGAAAGGAAAGGAAAAAAAAAAAAACGCCGTATTAGCCGCACACAAATCACCACCCCGACCTCCCCATGATTGTTGCTTCCCTTCCAAATCTGGCATCCACCAATCAGGCCTCCTCCCCCATGGCGTTGCGACTCCGGGATCCCGCATCAGTCCTCTCCCCCACGCCTGCCCTCGCGCCTCTACTCCATTGCCACCCACCTCGCTACCATCCTCCTGCCTGCACTGGCACCAGCCCTGGCACGCGTCATCGACCTCGCCGTTTGCACCTGTGCCATCATCCTCGCGGACCACGCCCCGTGCTTGCAGGATCGCCGCTGCCTACTCTCCCTCCCGACACGAAGGCGTGCCGACACCGCAGGGCTATGCCGATCGAGGAGAAGGCCCTTCGAGTAAGTGTGCTGCCATCTCGCGCTGCATCGTCGTGCCGTGTCCTCGATCTTCTTCGTCATCTCGTCTACTGCTAGGGTTTTGGCTACTGCCATGGGCCATGGCGAGGATGAGGCCCCCAGAACCCTGCTTGCACAGGGTCTGCGGTGGAAGGGTCTCTGCGGCATCGATGGCAGCCATGCTTGCACAATCAGATCCCGGTGGCATGCCATCATCGAGTTGAGGCCTTCAACTATCTCCCAGTCTCCCTCTTTCTCTCTTAGAGTCCTACCTCCTTCCTTATCATCTAAAGCTGCATTTAACTGTTGTAAACTTGAACAGAGATCGGCTTCATCAGATGGAAGTGGAAATGTGGAATAGCAGTTGACGAAACTGGGAGTAGTGTTATTCAGTTCAATGGTAATTTGCAGTGTTTGTCTAGCATCATGTCATTACACCATCTCCTTTCAAGCAGTGCTTATGTTGCTACTAAAAATAAATACTGTGACCGCTTGAAGTCAAGTCATTCATATTGTGATGTCAATCGAGATGTAAGGATTCCATTCTACAAAAAATTATTTTGTCACATGCACCTCAATCGAGATGCAAGTTATGATCATGTATGGCTCTATAGGCATTTTAAAACCATAGAGGAGTAACTCAGCTATTGTTTTTGTGTTTTTGAAATAAAAGCTCAAATAACCAGTCAGAGAAATTCAGGTTTTTATGTTTTACTATCGCATACTTGTCAACAACTTAAGAAGCATAGGGTTCCTATAAAGAGTTCTCAACAGCTGCAAGTGCACAGGAGATGAATTTATGTGATTCTTGCCTTAAGTTATGACTAAGCCACTCATCCTTGAGGTGTAATCATGATTCATTTAAGAGTATTCAATTAAGCTCAGTTGTCAATAAATGAGAGTACTTTGGAGTGCGTACCTGGCTCCTGTAGATGTTCTTCTGTGTTCTTTATTGGTTGTCTCCCCCACACTTGTTTCTTGTTTTCCTTTATGCACAACAAGGTGGAGACAAAAACAAAGCATATATCTAGAGAGAGATGATGACTCTAAAACTTGACTCTTTATTAATAAATGAGGCACATTTATTACACAATGAATGAATGAAGGACTTAACTAATCGAACTAACAAACTAACTAATCAAATGAATTATCACGTGTTCCTATCATCTCTATCTCTATTCCTTCTTCTCTAGGTCCTCAACTCTAGTCTTAAGTGCCTTATTCTTGAGACGCATCTCCTCCTGCTTCAGTCCTAGATTTGCTATGCGTTGCACAGCCGTGGTCAGGGTGTTGAGCACCTCCGACGGCGTATGGCCCTGCAGGTCTATCCTAGTCTCCAGTGTGGCTAGGTTGAGTCGAGGTTGACGAGGGACTGGCACAGTCCTTGCTTTCTTCTTCAGCGGCTCTGGGTTGGCTCTCGGTGGTGGATGGAACTTGACACTGCTTAGATCCACCCATACACCATCCAGAGTTACTCGCTCCTTCTCTGTGGTGTACTTTGCTCCAGTCACCACCCCAAACTTGGTAGTGACACCCAACAGCCTCTCCCGCTCTCTTGCAGGTAATAACTTGGTGCCCTGGGGAAGAGAGATGCTAGACTGATTGAGCGGGCGAGGCTTATCTCTGAGAAGCGGCCGACGAGCTGGAGGCACGATGGTTGGCCTCTTGATGGCCTGAGCGAAGCATGCCTTCTCAAGTGGAGCTCCTTGAGGTCGAGCTCGGACGACCTCCTTCGATGGCATCGGGACGATCGCCTTTGGTGGCACCACCGCCAGCTGCTTCGGCGGGATGATCGCCAGTGGGAGGACCTCCTCTGTCTCTTCGACGGTGTAGGGAAGGCTTGGGTTGGCCATTTGGTGGGAGATGGAGAGATTGAGAGCTTCCTTGCTAGGGCTAAGAGAGGAGAGCTCTTGGGATGAGAGGAGAATGACCCCAGGGGCTTGTTTATATAGTCCTGGTTCCTTGGGGTGGGGGTTATTCCATCCTAATCTATCCCGAGCATCTCTAGTGATAGGGCAGCGGCGGATACGGATCATGGCCGAATATTTGGAACCCTAACGGAACGAACTTCGCAACGAGAGGCGGCGGACCCTGAGGCGGTGCCAGGGCAGACCGACCGGGTTGGGGTGGGACCGGCCGGTCCCACCCTGGCCTAGTTCTCGGTGCCCTTCCGCTGGGTGCAATCTTGGCCCGTTTTCTCTCCAAATTTTCTCCCGTCGCGGCCCGATTTGTGATGGGGTTTTATATTTTAATAAATTAGGGAAAAGGTAAGAAATAAATTTTGTCTAATTCCTCAGGTAGTCTAGAAGGTTCTAGAAAAATTTTAAGACGTTGGCCATTTACCTTGAATAACGTACCCTCGTTGTTTTGAAGTGTCACTGCTCCATGTGATGACGAATTTACCACCGTGAATGGTCCTTCCCATTTGCTTCGTAGTTTTCCATGTTCGAATAATCTCACCCTAGAGTTGAATAGTAGCACTTTATCTCCAGGATTGAAGCTCTTCTTCTTGATTCGCTTATCATGCCACCTTTTGGTTCTCTCTTTATAGATCTTCGAGTTATGATATGCTTTTTCTCGCCATTCATCTAATTCTGAGAGTTGCATCTTTCTTTTTATTCCTGCAGCTTCAAGATCCATGTTCCATCTCTTGTTTGCCCAATGAGCTTTGAACTCGAGCTCTATTGGCAAATGACAGGTCTTGCCGTAGACAAGCTGATAGGGTGACATGCCAAGAGGTGTCTTGTAGGCAGTACGGTATGCTCATAGTGCGTCTGGTAGCTTCTCCTTCCAAGCGGTTCCCATCTCATTAACTGTGTTCTGTAGGATATTCTTGATTTGCTTATTGGAAGTCTCTGCTTGGCCACTTGTTTGAGGATGGCAAGGAGTAGCTACGTGATGTTGAATCCCTTGCTTCATTAAGTAGTTGTGAAAGTCTTTGTCAATGAAGTAAGTTCCTCCATCACTGATCACCATTCTCGGGACACCAAATCTTAGAAATATTATCTCTTGAAACATCTTCTTAGAATTTATAGAATTGGTGGCTTTGCATGGCTGTGCTTCTACCCATTTTGAGACATAATCAACTACCACTAGAATATACTCATAGTTGCCTGATTTCAGGAATAGTCCCATGTAGTCGATTCCCCAGACATCAAAGAGCTCAATCTAAAGATTGTTGGTGAGGGGCATGGCATCTCTTGAGTTGATGTTTCCGTGCCTCTGACATGCTCCACATCTTCAGATGAAGTTCTTGGTGTCTTCGTACATGGTTGGCCAAAAGAATCTATTTTGCCAGATCTTTGCATGGGTTCGAAACGCGCCATAATGACCTCCATATGGTGACGAGTGACATTTTTCAATGATCTTCAGTCCTTCCTCAGTGGGTACACATCTTCAGAGTAGTCCATCAACACATACTCGGAAGAGATAAGGATCATCCCATATATGTAGATGACTTTCATAAATAAGCTTTCTCATGTCTGTCCCTGGTGGTACATATCCTGCAACCATAAAATTAATAATATTCACGTACCAGGGATCCGACCTAGAGATGGCGTAGAGAGTGTCGTCTTGAAGAGAGTCATTGATTGGTAGTTCCTGTATATTCTTAAACTGCACCCTAGACAAGTGATCAGCAATAGAGTTTTCTACTCCTCTTTTATCTTTTATTCCTAAGTCAAATTCTTGGAGTAGCAAAATCCATCTTATGAGTCGAGGTTTAGCATCTTTCTTAATGAGAAGGTATTTAAGAGCAGCATGATCAGTATAAACAATTACCTTTGCTGCTACTAAGTAAGATCTAAACTTGTCTATAGCAAAAACAACAGCCAGAAGCTCTTTTTCAGTAGTTGCATAATTTAGTTGAGGTCCTATCAAAGTTTTGCTAGCATATGCAATTGCGTGATGTTTCTTGTCTTTAGTTTGTCCTAAAACTGCCCCCACAGCATAATCACTTGCATCACACATTAATTCAAAAGGCAGTGACCAATCAGGGGGTTGAATGATTGGTGCAGAGATGAGCGCTTTCTTGAGGATTTCAAAAGCTTTCAAACAAGCGTCATCAAATTCAAAGGGAGCATCCTTAGCTAGCAGGTTTGTTAGAGGTCTAGCAATGTATGAGAAGTTATGTATAAACTATCTATAAAAGCCTTGCATGATCTAGGAAGCTTTGAATTCCCTTAACATTAATGGGAGGAGGTAGTTGCTCAATTACTTCAATTTTAGCCCTGTCTACCTCTATCCCAATTAAGGACTAGGTGCTTTTCCTTCCTCACATCTTTGCAAAACCTTATCTAAGTTCTCAAGGCATTTATCAAAAGTTTTTCCATATACTGAAAAGTCATCCATGAAAACTTCCATTATCACTTCAATTATTAGAAAATATAGACATCATGCATCTTTGAAATGAAGCTAGAGCATTACGTAGTCCAAAAGACATTCTACGGTAAGCGTAGGTTCCATATGGACATGTAAACGTGGTTTTGCTTTGGTCATCTGGGTGGATCGGTATTTGATGATATCCCGAATACCCATCAAGAAAACAGAAGAAAGAATGATTTGCCAATCTTTCCAACATCTCATCAATGAAGGGAAGTGGAAAATAATCTTTCTTTGTTGCCTTGTTTAGCTTTCGGTAATCAATACACATCCATCATCCCATGACAGTTCTTTGTGGAATTAATTTATTCTTGTCATTTCTAACAACTGTCATGCCTCCCTTTTTAGGCACAACTTGCACAGGGCTTACCCACTCACTGTGTGGCACAGGATATATGATCCCGGTATGTAACAGTTTCAAAACCTCTTTCTTAATAACCTCTCTCATCGCATTGTTCAATCTACATTGTGGCTCTCTAGAAGGTGTTATCTTAGGATCTGTAGGAATGCGATGGATGTAAAGAACAGGACTGATTCCCTTAAGATCTTGGAGTGAATAGCCAAAAGCAGATCTATGTTTTTCTAGGACTATGATCAATCGGAAAGTTTTCTCCTCAGAGAGTTTATCACTTATTATTACAGGAGATTCTCGATCTTTATTTAGAAAAACATATTTAAGTCCAGAAGGCAGGGGTTTGAGCTCTATGGGAGGCTTGGGTGGTTCCTCAGACTCATCTAGAGGGTCAGGTTCAAGCGTGCTATCTCCTTCCTCTTCTAGTGGTTCGGGCTCATGCTCAAAGTCCATCTCAGAAGATGATTCAAGGGTTGTCTTTATGACTTCTTTCATAGGATCAGGCTTAGGAAGTGACTCGGTCTCACTGTTGAGAACACGAGTTATGGCTATAGGCAGTTTAAAATTCTTCCCAAGGCTAATGTTCAAATTCCCTTTTTGTCTTTCTTACAAAAGTCTCTCTATAGGCTGTCCAATCAATACGTCAAACTCTATAATGTCAAAGACATAGAAGCTCAAATGAACTCTTATCCCCTTGATATAAATAGGTAAGACATAGAGAATCCCAAAACTTGGAATAAGATGGCCTAAAGGACTTTTTATATACTTTGTTGTTAGGGTTAAGGGCATGTCTCTTCAAAGATCTTGAGCAAATGTTGCAGACATGATGTTAAGTCCCACAACAGGGTTTATAATGCTTCAAAAGATCCCTTGTGGATTCGGCAGAGTATGGTATTTGATGTGAAATCAACTCGAATGATATCAGAGGAAAGCTCTGATTCATTCAACCAATCATTGCTTATAATCGACACAAGCTCTTTAGCATTTTGCTTAAGGAAAGTCACTTCAGAAGGATTTAAGACTCCGTCACTAAGTGACGACTTCTTTGATCTCCGTGGTCTCCTAACAGCAAAATAATTCGAGGTGTTTCCATAATCAGCAAATATATCATCCTTGATCTCAAGCATGAATTTTGGAAGTGGAATTTCTTCCTCCTCCTGTGGTTCAAGCTTACCGATAGTTGCAGGTTGAGATGTGGTAGGTGTGGAATCCTGATCAACTATTAGATCTTCTTCCTCTACTTGTTTCTTTAAAGATGCTTTATTTTCATGAATTTTTGTAAGGATGTTTCTCGCAACATCAGGAGTGATATGCAAGAATGATCCTGCAGAAGCAAGATTGAGGAATTTTGTGGTTTTTCTATTCAGACCCTTATAGAAATGTTGAAGTAGAACGGGGTCTGGTATGGATAGACTAGGTCCAGAATGAGTTAAGCAGTTAAAGCTTTCCAGGCTTCAATTAAAGTCTTCTTCTTCTCTTGTCTAAAAGATAGAACTTCTAAGCGGAGCTCTACTACCCTAGAAATAGGATAGAATTGAAGGTAGATTTCAGCACATAATGCTTCCCAGTCACCTTTAACACTCTCAACGTGGAGATCATACCAATGTCTAGCTTCTCCAGTCAAAGAGAAAGGAAAAAGCTTCCATCGGATAGTCTCATCGGACATATCCTTAATGCGCAAACACGCACTGAGGTTTGTTCGAATTCATTGAGGTGAGAATAAGGGCTAGCATTGTCTTCTCCTGAGAAAGATTGGTTTCTGACCATGTCTATTAAACATGGACGTAGCTTATAGTCAGAGGCTAAGATTGGCTTTGCGGACGGCTCTGGCTCTAAGCGTAGGCTCATGAAGTTATATTTATAGATAGGCGTGGAATTAAGTTGATCCATTGAAGGATAGAAAAGGTAAAGAGAAATAGAAAAGGTAAAGAGTGATAGTCTACAAAGAAAAGATAAGATTATAATACAGGTTGAGATAAGTTCAGAGTGATCTCAGTGACGTCTTCCCCGGCAACGGCGCCAGAAATGCTTGTTGGTATCTGTTAATGCCTACTGAATAAATCCGCAAGTGCACGGATACGTTGTAGCACTTCACCGGATAAGTATACCCAGTTTTAATATTGAACCTAAAGGAAGATGTGTGAGGGTCTTCTAAACTACGATTAACCAACTGAGTAGCAAACAAGGCTGTAGAAGGTAGGGATATAGAGGGGACAACTAGGGCTTCTAGTTCAGGCTTAAGCAAATTATGATCAAAATGTTTTACTAGGGATTTGGATAGAAAAGCACAGACAGAGCTATACTCAGCTACCAACTATTCTCCTGCTAGGCCTACTGACGGGATAGTGGAATAAGTAAGATTCAACAGAGCTATAAGTCACCTCCGTGAGCTACCACCAAATCCGGACAATAGGGTACATCTACGAGTAATAGAGTCTAAGCACCACACTTACACTATGAATACTACTCTAACCCAAGAGCTACAAGGATTAAAGTACTCAAAAGAGTCATAAACTAGCAAAACAGAATAAACAATGTTACTTACTTGAACACAGAAGTTGACTCCAAAGTAGTCTCAGATACAAGCCATAGAGGTAGCACCGACAGGCCGATACTCCTCCAAAATTTTCTCTTTAAACTCTATTTCTCTTCCTCTGAAGAACTAGCTTCTAGAGGTATAGAACTAGCTCTCTCTTGGAATGCTAACTTGAGAGGTCATCCATTTAAGGGACACCTCCGAGAATCCTACTCAGGGTTTCTAGCTAAAGCTCTTCTCTTTTTCTCTTGGATTCTCCCCAAAGGGGGGTATGCCTCTCCTTTTATAGCCCTGGCAAATCAACATGAGCCTTTGGATCAAACTGACCTTGATGGATGGTGGAGATCATTCCTCAAAGGCGGTGGAATAAACTGGATGAACTGGGGTGCAATCAGAGGCGGCTGCCCAGACGGCCGATCGAGGCCGACCGGCCGGGTTCGGCTTTGGCCGCCCCCGGGCCCCTGGCTCGGTGTGGTGCCTTCTCGTCCCTTCTGGAATGTTCCTGTGTTGCCGTGGCGTCCATTCTAGCATTCTATGTTGCAGTGTAGCTCAAAAGTGTGTCTTTTCCGTCGTTTACCTGCAAAACCACTGATTCGCCAAAACTCATGGAATTCGTTAGTTGAAGCCCTACTCTAGGTAGATGGATTGCTTTTATATCATTGTGGAAATTAGTTAACAGTTGAATTTGATCATTAAGGACCGTTAGCACCTGGCTCAGTGATGAGGCCAGCCAGCGTCTAGGTGCGCAGAGCACCGGCCAGCAGCCTAGGCATGTCAGTGGCATCGTGTGGCCGGCGGCAGCACGGCAGTGGCTGGCTAGAGCAGTGTAGTGCAGCCGTGACTAGCAACCAGGGACGGTAGCGGTGGCCGGCGGCGTGGCATAGGTCTAGAGGTGTCCAGGTCGTTGGCAGCTACTCGAGGCGATGGTGGCGATGATGGTGCAACCGGTGGCCTTCTACATAAGGCGATGACAGCTATAGTTATGTGGCACGGCGCAGCGAGGCGTTGGCCACGACACAAGCAAGATGGGGAAGGAGAGCAGCGTTAGCAGGAGATAAGGTGGTGGTGCGGTAGAGGCGGGTGGCGGCCGGCCCTGGCTGGCTCTGCGTGGTGCTGTGCCAGCGACTGGGGTTGGCTGGGATGTGGCTGCGTGTGGCTAGGGCGGCCAGTGGCTTGGCATAGGACAATAGTGCACAGCTGTAGTTGGTTGGCGAGGAGAGGAGGAAAGAGGACAAGCTGAAGAGTGGATTGCGATGGTGGCTATTTATGCGTGCAGCTCGGCTAGGGTTCGCGACGCAGAGGCTTAGGAAACAACAGGGATCCTCGGAAGGCATGTCAGGGGACACACATCTGTATCCTCATGGACACGGGAGCAGAGGCATGGGCTTCACGCTCCAGTCTACGCGATGGCAGCGGGTGAACCTAGGGGCGCTGCTTGCCCCTAGGGTTTGGGAGGGGCGCTGTTGACACCTATTATCGCCCAAAATTTATTAGCAATTACCACTCACTGAGACATGAATATATGATAAGAATAGGGTTACCACTGACAATTTCTATGAGTTTTGGTGATTTGTGCATTTTTTAGGGAATTTTCCAGAAAAGCCTAAAAGAGGGATTTAAGTGTTAATTTACCACGAAACTTGATTGCGACGCAAGCACATCACCAGAGGGTCCAGGAATACTCCAGAAGACACCCGAAGCAACAGGAGGGCCAGCAGCCACCAAGTGGGGCCGGGCGGCCCCACCCCTGCCTGGGCGGCCCCTAGGGTTAGGGTTTGCCGCCCTCCTTCTGGAACCTTCCTCCACCGCCTCTGAGGAGTCATCTTGGCCGCTTGCTACGTTGGTTTGATCCAACGGTGCGTATCAATCCCACCGGGCTATAAAAGGGTTGCCATACCCCCCTGAAGGAGGCCAGATCAAGAGATGAAGAGTTAGGGCTTTAGATAGAGATCCACTAGATCTAGGCTAGCAATCAAGATAGAGATTAGAGAGATAGAGTAGAAGAGTAGAGATTCGAAGGAGCCCCTACTGTCGGAGCATCCTCGGGAGTCGTATTCGTGCGGATTCGACTCCCTCGCCCGGAGCTATGTTCGAGAGGGTACTTTTGTATTTACCATTCTGATTCAAGTAAGCATTTGTTTATATTCGTTCTTTGGTTTGCAACTCATATTATATTGGGTACTTTGATTTGGGTAGCTTCTAGGTCAGAGTAGTTTTTGTAGCGTAGACGTGGTGTCTGGGTTATGATTGCTTGTGAATGTCCCCTGATCAGCCGGATAGTGGTAGCTCGCGTAGGTGACTTTATAGCTACGTTGAATCCTCTGTAGTTCACTTCCCGTTGATAGGACTGATAGACTTATAGGTGTCTGGTAGGTAGATTACTCTGTTTCTTCTCCTATTCAGGTCACTGGTCCGATAAGACGATATTATATAAAGTTTACCGGTAGTTAGAACTAGAGTACATTAGCTATTTCCTCACTCTCAATAGTTTTCCAGATTGTTTACCCCCTTAGATTAAGAGTATTAGACTGGGTCATAATTCACCTACTGTTCCTTTGGGTTCGATATTAAAACTGGGTTGATCTTGGTAAAGTCTTGATCGAGACATATCTGTATAAACTTATGGATAAAATTTATACCAACAAATATTTCTAGCGCCATTGCCGGGGAATGGTTTGCTGATTTTGATTTAGCCTATCTTAGTCTATAGTTATCTTTTTATATAAAAAAATATAAAAATAAAAATATGTGATGGAAAACGAATCTCAACTTTTATATCAATATGGAGCACCATCGGGATCGTACCTCCAGCTAATAGAATCTTCTAAACCTATCACATCAACTGGCTATGAGCTATGCCCAGGATTAATTAAATTAGTTCAAGAACATATCTTTTCTGGTAATTCTAGCGAAAACTCCTATTCCCATTTAACTGATTTTGAGCAGACATGTTCATGTCTGAGCATTAAAGGCATGGATGATGAAACTTTAAGATGAAAACTATTTACGTTTTCATTAACGAGCGAGCTAAGAAATGGTATAATCGCCATGTTGGGAGTAGTCAAGGTGATTAGGAAATATTATGAAAATACTTTTGTCTTAAATTCTTCCTAGTAGAAAAGGTTGCTAAACTTCGATTTGAAATCATAGAATTCAAACAATTAGACAATGAATCATTAGGCAAGGCTTGGGATCATTTTGATGGTTTTGTAAATTCTGGACCTAATCTTGCTTTACGAGAACCCATATTTTTACAATATTTCTTTCTAGGCCTTGATGATAGAAATAAAGAGTATCTTAATTTGGCCTCGGGTGGAGCATTTATGCATATTCTTGTTGAACATGCTAAAACTATTCTTATTAATATTTTAAATGATCTCTCTGAAAAAAAAGAAGAGTTGCTAGAAGACTATTCTCAGTTAGCTGAAAATGAACTTTTACCTGATTCATCTCAATCTATAGTTGAATTAAAACCTGAGCTAGCTAATGAGATAATTCCAAATTCTGAGTGGATGTTTGAAATATAGGATGACTTCTTTAATGATTTTGGGAATACAACACTTTATCGTAAAATTATTCGACCCCAACAATCTAGAGATTTCAATTCTAGTTTTTCGCATCCTGATGATTTAAAATTTCTTAGAGAAATAACAAGAGAATTAATTTTTATTTTAGGTGATGATTGGTTGATAGAATCTGGCAATCCCCTGAAGTAATTCGTCTTAATTCACCCTCTGTTAGTATAAAGTTGCAAGTAGATTCATATCCTTTTGAAGCTTTATATAACCCAGTTGTAAGAGTCAACATTATGTCATATACATTTGCTAGAAAATTCTTAAAAGACATACCATTAATTCCTACAAATAAATTATTTAAAAATTGTTGAGGACACATTATTCCTAGTTTAGGAGTTTTGAGTGCACTTCCTAGTGTTATTAATGATTTTCGCATCTTGCTAAATTTCTATATCTTTGATGTGTAGGATTTTGATGTAATGATTGGAGTACCCATAATAAAACTTCTTCAAGAAGGTCGTAATGGTAAATTAAATGTCCAATTCGGGAAAGGATTTAATTTTTCGATACCTATAACTCATACAAGAAAATTTAAAGTAGAGCCCCTTCCTGAATTAGATCCAATAGAAGAGGTTAAGGCGATTGAATTCAATGATTTTATTCAACCCGATTTAGAAGATGATACCCAGTTCTTCATCGATGAAGAGGAGGAGGACCTTATTGATCCTGAACCTCTCGATGAACTACTAGAGCCACCTAAACCTCCTATTGAGCTTAAACCATTACCACCTGGTCTTAAATATATTTTTCTAAATAATGATCAAGAACATCCTATGATCATAAGTGATAAACTTTCTGATGAAGAGACTTATAAATTAATAACTGTTTTAGAAAAATATAGAGCTGCTTTTGGATATTCACTCCAAGACCTAAAAGGGATTAGCTCACTTCTTTGCACCCATCGTATACCTACCAATCTAGAAATTACACCTTCAAGAGAGCCTCAGCGTAGACTCCAAAATGTGATGTGGGATGTAGTAAAGAAAGAAGTTCTAAAGCTTTTACATGCAGGGATTATATACCCTGTGCCGCATAGTGAGTGGGTAAGTCCTGTGCAAGTTGTACCTAAAAAGGAAGGAATGACAGTTGTCCAAAATGATAAAAACGAATTAATACCCAAAAAAACTGTCCTTTGGATGGCGAATATGCATAGATTATAGAAAACTCAATAAGGCAACAAAGAAAGACCATTTCCCTTTACCTTTCATTGATGAGATGTTAGAGCGTTTAGCAAATCATTCTTTCTTCTGTTTCCTTGATGGTTATTCAGGATATCACCAAATCCCTATCCACCCTGATGATCAAAGCAAAACCATCTTTACATGTCCTTATGGAACTTATGCTTATAGAAGAATGTCTTTTAGATTATATAATGCACCCGCTTCTTTTTAAAGATGCACGATGTCTATATTTTCTGATATGATAGAAGAAATCATGGAAGTTTTTATGGATGATTTTTTAGTTTATGGAAAAACTTTTGATGATTGCCTAGAGAATTTAGATAAGGTTTTACAAAGATGTGAAGAAAAACACTTAGTCCTCAATTGGGAAAAATATCATTTTATGGTTAGAGAAGGAATAGTGTTAGGACACCTAGTGTCAGAAAGAGGTATAGAGGTAGATAAAGCTAAAATTGAAGTAATTGAACAACTACCTCCCCTTGTTAATGTAAAAGGAGTCTGAAGTTTTCTTGGTCATTGTGGTTTTTATCGTAGATTTATAAGGAATTTTTTATAAATTGCTAGACCAATGACCAGATTGTTAGCTAAGGATGTATCTTTTGAGTTTGACGAAGAATGCTTAGAATCATTTAATATTCTTAAGAAAGCACTTACATCATCACCAATCATTCAACCCCCGATTGGTCTTTACCGTTTGAAATTATGTGTGATGCTAGTGATTATGCTGTAGGAGCAGTCTTAGGACAAACAAAAGATAAAATGCATCATGCAATTGCCTATGCTAGCAAGACAATGACAGAAGCACAATTAAATTATGCGACCACTGAGAAAGAACTTCTGGCTGTTGTCTTTGCTATTGATAAATTTAGATCTTACTTAGTTGGAGCTAAAATAATTGTTTATTCTGATCATGCTGCTCTTAAATATTTGCTCACTAAGAAAGATGCTAAACCACGATTAATAAGATGGATTCTTTTTGCTGCAAGAATTTGATTTGGAAATTAAAGATAGGAAAGGAATAGAGAACCCTGTTGCTGATCATTTGTCTAGGATGTATTTTAAGGAACCTCAAGAACTACCTATTGATGGCTCATTAAGAGATGACATGCTGTTTAAAGTGACCAAGACAGATCCTTGGTACGCGAATATTGTCAACTTAAAGGTTACAGGTTACGTACCACCAGGAGAGAATAAGAAAAGACTCATTTATGAAAGTCGTCTCCATATATGGGATCCACCATACCTCTTTCGGGTATGCGCTGATGGATTACTCAGAAGATGTGTACCAGTAGAGGAAGGCATGCGGATCATTCAGAAATGTCACTCATCACCATATGGAGGTCATTATGGGGCATTCCGCACTCATGCAAAAATCTGGCAGAGTGGTTTCTTTTGGCCAACCATGTATGAAGACACCAAAGATTTCATCCGAAGATGTGGAGCGTGTCAGAGGCACGGAAATATCAACGCAAGAGATGCTATGCCACTCACCAACAACCTTCAGATAGAGCTCTTTGATGTTTGGGGAATTGATTACATGGGACCATTTGTGAAGTCAAAGAATTATGAGTACATTTTGGTGGCAGTTGACTATGTATCTAAATGGGTAGAAGCTATGCCATGCAAGAATGCTAATTCAAAACACTCAAAGAAGATGTTTGAAGAGGTTATATTTCCAAGATTGGGAACACCTAGAATGGTTATAAGTGATGGAGGAACACATTTCACTGATAAGAAGTTTCACTTATACCTACAAGCTCATGGAATACGACATAACGTTGCTACTCCATATCATCATCGGACAAGTGGCTAGGCAGAAACATCCAATAAACAAATCAAGAATATTCTCTAAAAAAACAGTGAATAAAATGGGAACTTTATGGAAGGATCGATTACGATGCACTATGGGCATACCGGGACAGCTTATAAAACACTTTTG
The DNA here is from genome assembly GCA_015844335.1 of Chrysopogon serrulatus. NCBI lineage: Eukaryota > Viridiplantae > Streptophyta > Magnoliopsida > Poales > Poaceae > Chrysopogon > Chrysopogon serrulatus. Next base: position 312,715 of record JADLZL010000359.1, on the reverse strand, counting down.
GGTATGTCACCATATCAATTGGTATATGGCAAGACCTGCCGCCACTTACCTGTTGAATTAGAATATAAAGCTCACTGGGCTATCAAAAGATGAAACATGGACCTAGAAGCTACTGGAGAGAAAAGAAAGATGCAATTATCAGAATTAGAAGAATGGAGAGAGAAGGCCTATCAAAATTCGAAGATCTACAAAGAACGAACGAAGAGATGGCATGATAAGAGGATCAAGAAGAAGGAGTTTGCACCAGGAGAAAAGGTATTACTTTTTAATTCTAGGTTCAAGTTATTCAGGCTTGGAAAATTAAGGAGTAAATGGGAAGGACCTTTCACCGTTGTAAATTCATCACCACATGCAGCAATAACTCTACAATCAAACGAAGGTATGCTATTCAAGGTAAATGGACACTGACTTAAACTTTATTTAGAGCCATTTGATTCAGGAGTAGTGGATGAAATTGAATTCATCCAATTACTAACTTATTAAGTTCTATTTTATTCCAATACGAACTTTTATCCAAAAACACATCTAATAGAAACATAGGAGGAGTCCGAAGCACCCTGCGGAAGGGCACCCGAGGTGGGCCCTGGGTAGGGCCGGTCGGCGCCCCTATGGGGCCAGTCGGCGCCCCCTGGTGCCTCTCGTCCCCTGTCCTTCTACACTCTTCCTACGTATATTCCCGTATTATCCACGTACAATCGGATATTCTTTCGTACGGATCCCGTAGAACCTAGGTTTTATCCTCATCCTGTCTCCTGAAAACCCATATAAATACATACCTAGACCTCCCTAATTGTATTCCATAACCAGCCACCTCTCCCTTTTAAAAGAGCTCTCTAATCTAGATCTATTAGCAATGGCGAACAAGGCGATCGTCTCCTATGGCGCGGATTTCGACAGCATCCCCAGCGATGATTCGAAGGCCCTCATCCTCGCGCAGCCGAAGCCTCTCGCCGTCGTGCCACTGAAGGAAGTTGCAACGATCCCCCAGTGTCATGAGCAAGTCTACTACGTGCAAGATCCATCTGCTCTTCCTCCACCACCTGCAAGACTGCTGCTTGAAGAAGGTGCTAAAGGAAAGCAGATTGCTATCCCCTAAGGGTACCCAGCTCCTCGCACCTAGAGCTAATGAACGACTCGTGGCAGTCGAGACCGACAAAAAGGGCAAGCTGATATGCGCTAAGTACACCAACGCTGCTCGTCCTTCTGTTCAAGGAATTCATGCAAACCCTGATGAAGTATGCTACACCGAGCCCATCGCACCTAAGCCAAAGCCTAATGGGAAGAGAGCAGCATCAGCATTAGCACTAGAGAAAGTTCCCAAGCAGCCAGCACCAACCCTACGCCCTCTCAACGAGAAACTTGAAGACCTCTCCAACCTTGTCAAGGAGATAGAAACATCTAACAAACTGAGGGACAAGCTCATAGATGACGTAGAAAAGAAGGTTGGGGTTAATCTCAAGTTAATCCGTAGCCTCAAGCGCGACAAAGATAAACTTGAAGAAGAGGTTGCAGCCCTCAAAGCTATAATTCAGGGGCTCAATAATGAAGGGCAACAGTAGTTGCCTAGTTACCCAATAAGGCACACTTCTATTAGTTCGATTAGTTAATGGAGTCAGTCGAGTCATTTTCTTAGGACAAAGCCTAATGAGCTAGGGCAGTCGTTAGCTCAGTCATTAAAGCGTCTGTTGAATTATTTTATACCACCGCCATAAATGAATAAAGTGCCTTATTTTATATTAATATTTGTTATCTACTCTACTCTCTATTTCTGGAATATTTTGTCTCCACATATTGCGCAGAAAGTATGCAGGAAAACAAGTGTGGGAGAAGCACAATTAATCATGAAGCAAAAATACGATCAGAAAAATAGCGTAATTCGAAGCGACATCGACCCAACACCGCGCAAGCGAAGCAGGACCTGCAGGACCCCTAAGGTGGGGCCGGCCGGGCGCCCCCCCACCTCTCGCTCCCTCGTTTCGGTCCACAGTCAGGTTCGACTTAATTACAATTCAAATGCATATTTTATACTCTAAATTTCGATTCAAATTTTAATTCTTCATATTAAATGCTTCACGAAATAATAAACCCATTCAATCCATGAATTGAGACAAATAAATTATATAACACCTTTCGAGAGTCATGATTATTATGAATTTTTACAAGTGCTTCATGATTGTCTAAGTTATTGTAGGAAGTAAGATAGCAAAGATAATGATTATTTAATTTCTGATAATTTGTCTTTGGAGATTTTATTTTGAAAATTTAAAAAAACACTTAGCTTCACTCCTCTTTGTAATGGAACTTAATAATAATTATGTCAATCTACTTTAATAGCTTTGGTTGAGAGGTTTATCATATTCCTAGTATCATAAAATAAAAATAAAAGTAAAATTCACTATCTTGAGCAATATTGTGAAGGAGGCATGAGCTATTCAAAAAGATTCCAAGGAAGTAAAAAGGACAAGTGTCCGGAACCTCAAAAAGATAGATCACGAGAAAATAAAAAGGGACAAGTGTCCAAAACTTCGATTTAAAAAGGAAAGAAATATGAGCATGTGCTCAACAAAAAGAAAAAGCTCATGGTTCCTCCAATATAATATGCCAAGAAGTGAGATTTTTTCCTGACCTAGGAATATGATATCTCTCTCCCTCGCTATAAATATCCAATTTATGTCACTATCACTGGTGCCACTACAAATGAGAGGGTCGAAGCTGTGTTTTTGTGAAATACACTTTCACTCCAAAAGACATAATTAAAGAAAGAGTGATCAATCTTAAGCTCTCTTACTCCGCAATCACTTGAGGACTCATGATAGACACTTTAAAATTTCATAACACATGATTACTAGACTAGTGCTATACAATTTAAGTTCCAAGTTAAGCATTGAATGTGTACCCATTTTATTAAAACCAACCTTTTTCTCGGGACGAGCAAAAGCCTAAGTGTGGGGGTAATTGTTGACACCTGTTATCGCCCAAAATTTATTAGCAATTACCACTCCCCGAGACATGAATATATGATAAGAATAGGGTTACCACTGACAATTTCCATGAGTTTTGGTGATTTGTGCATTTTTCAGGAAATTTTCCAGAAAAGCCTAAAAGAGAGATTTAAGTGCTAATTTACTACGAAACTTGATCGCGACGCAAGCACATCACCGAGAGGGTCCAGAATACTCCAAAAGATACCCGAAGCAATAGGGGGCCAGCCCAGCCAAGTGGGGCCGGCCCCACCCCGCGCCGGCGGCCCCTAGGGTTAGGGTTTGCCGTCCCCCTTCTGGAACCTTCCTCCACCGCCTCTGAGGAGTCATCTTGGCCGCTTGCTACGTCGGTTTGATCCAACGGCGTGTATCAATCCCACCGGGCTATAAAAGGAGGGCCATACCCCTTTTGGAGGAGGCCAGATCAAGAGATGAAGAGTTAGGGCTTTAGATAGAGATCCTCTAGATCTAGGCTAGCAATCAAGATAGAGATTAGAGAGATAGAGTAGAAGAGTAGAGATTCGGAGGAGCCCCGGCCTATCGGAGCATCCTCAGGAGCTGTATTCGTCTGGATTCGGCTCCCTCGCCCGAAGCTACATTCTGAGGTACTTTTGTATTTACCATTCTAATTCAAGTAAGCATTTGTTTATATTCATTCTTTGGTTTGCAACTCATATTATATTGAGTACTTTGATTTGGGTAGCTCCTAGGTCAGAGTAGTTTTCATAGCGTAGACGTGGTGTCTAGGTTATGATTGCTTGTGAATGTCCCCTGATCAGCCGGATAGTGGTAGCTCGCGTAGGTGACTTTATAGCTACGTTGAATCCTCTGTAGTCCACTTCCCGTTGATAGGACTGATAGGCTTATAGGTATCTGGTAGGTAGATTACTCTGTTTCTTCTCCTACCCAGGTCACTGGTCCGATAAGACGATATTATACAAAGTTTACCGGTAGTTAGAACTAGAGTACATTAGCTATTTCCTCATTCTCAATAGTTTTCTAGATTGTTTGTACCCCCCTTAGATCAAGAGTATTAGGCTGGGTCATAATTCACCTACTGTTCCTTTGGGTTCGATATTAAAACCGGGTTGATCATGGTGAAGTGCTGATCAGTATATATCTGTGCGCTTACGGATAATATGATTATAATCATTATTTAGGGTGCAGTTAATTTATACCAACAGGTGCCTGGCTATAGGCCTCATGGGCCACGACTGTCAGCTAGGCCACGTGGTGGTTGAGTGGGCTGGCCTAAGAAGGGAAGGAGGTGGTGGGCTGGTATCAGAGGTGGACCGGCTGGGAGCTGGTAGGGCTACATGGGCCGCTAGGAGAGAGAGGGCTAGGCGGGCTGGCGGCCTAGGCCACCGGGGGGTGGCCGTGTTGGGTTGCTCGGGGAGAGAGGGCCTAGGAAGAAAGGGGGGAGGTGGATTGGGGTTTTGGGCCAAGAGAGAAAGATGGGGGACTTTGTCCTATTTTGCCATGAAGTTTTGAAATGAATGTAGAGGGAAATAGAAGGGGGTTGAGGGGAAAAGAATCTTCCCCATTTGACATAGGGTTTTGAAAATAATATGTGCCTAAAGAAAAAGAATTTTTCCTTCTAGTGCTGAGGGAAAATTGAGTGGGATTCAAAAAGAGATTATGGGGAAACTCATTGTTAGAGGAATCAAGGGCCTATTGGGCCTTAGCCCATTAGGGTTAATTAGTACCTTGCTTAGGAGTCAAGTCAACCTCTCTATAAGGAGAGGAGATGTATCAATCAAGGCAAGCAAGAGATTAGAAGGAAACCCCTTCTCTCTTGGCGGCCGTGGGTAAAGCCACCGCGGCCGGCGTTCCTAGCGCCCAAAACCCTAGCCTCTGTGCTCTCTCTCTCACAACCACCGCCGCTGCTCCCTCATAACCACGCAGCCCTAACGACGTCCATAACATCTGGTATCAGAGACCATGGCTGGATCCGACACTGCTGTGCCCTTTACGCCGCTCGACGTACATCCCTAGGCTGCGCCGGCCCTGTTATCCGCAACGCCACTGGTCACATCCTACGGCGCCGTGCCTATCTCCATGCCGCTCGGCGCACATCCCTGGACTGCGCCGGCCCTGTTCTCCGCAGCGCCGCTGACCTTGTTCTCCGTAGCTCCACCAGTGTTTACCACCGCCACAGCCACCGTGGTGCCACTGCCTGTGCAGCAGCCTGTGCCACTGCCTTCGGCGCCCACTGCGTCCTCTCCGATCACGCTGGAGTCCCTGGCTGCGGCCATCGAAGACATGACCAGATCATTGGTTGCCATGCAGTCCTATCTGGCCATCTGGCAACAGCAGCTGACACCGCCGATGGTGCTGGTGTACACGACGGCGAGCACTCCGGCAAGCACGGCAACGATCGCTGCAGCACCCACCACTGGTGCTGATGTCCTTCCTGGTGGGCCGAGCCTCCAGCACCCATTCACTGATGGGATATTCTATAGGGGTATCGGCGTCCAGCAGATTCAGATGTCGGCTGCGGTGCGGCTGCAGGCTGCCGCACGCGGCCTCTTTGCACGTCGGTGGGTGGGGGAGATGTGTGATCTGCAGCTGCAGCTCCTTCAAGTTACGCTTCGTTGTGCAAAGGACCTCCATCTCGTCCGCTGCGTTGGGGATATTGGGCTCACGGTTGCGCCCCTGAGTGGCGAGCATGTTGTTTTTTGCGTGGATAGCGACCTCCAACTCTGTAGCAGTGGTGGTAGGGGAGCCACTCCCTTCCTTGGCACCGGCGAGGAGCACTGCCTAGCGCCCCTGCTTTCCGCTGCCAGCCACCACGAGGACGTCTCCGCTGGTCGCTGTCGCGACTAAGTCCAGGTGGCCATACCCGTGCACCCCTTTCATTTCGATGGTCTCCATGGGATCCAGGTGGCTACACACGTGCAGTCCCAGCTCGCGGAGGGTGTCCGCCATATCTTCAGGGGTCAAAAATAAAGAGTCGTAGTTTATTGAAAATATGCCGAGATGTAAAAGGCTTGTTCTTAGGTGTTCTCGAGGACGAGCTGCATGTCCAGGTGGGGTGTAGTGTTAGAGGGGTCAAGGGCCTATTGGGCCTTAGCCCATTAGGGTTAATTAGTACCTTGGTTAGGAGTCAAGTCAACCTCTCTATATAAGGAGAGGAGATGTATCAATCAAGGCAAGCAAGAGATTAGAAGGAAACCCCGTCTCTCTTGCCGGCCGTGGGCAAAGCCCCGCGGCCGGCATTCCTAGCGCTCAAAACCCTAGCCTCCATGCTCTCTCTCACAGCCGCCGCCCTGTGAACAGTACCCGCGGGTACTATAGCGTGGGTACTGTTCACACCGCCGCGACCGCTCCCTCGCAACCACGCAGCCCTAATGAAATCCATAACAACTCATAGAGTGGTTCGAGGGAATATTTAGAGGGATTTCACATGGAATTGTGCACTCCAAACTTGACAAGACTCAAATCTGAAATTCAACTCAAAAGCAGGACACACCACTACAAACAATCTACATGTATGCTTCGGTTTATGAGTAAATTCACTCGTATTTGACCTAGTTGGACCTAGCGACTACATGATTCGCATATTGCAACAAAAAATTTAAAAAGTTTAGGTTTTTGGTGTTTTGAAAACCCTAGGATGTTACACCAACTTTCCTTGTTCACACATCAGATGTGGATTGGCAGATTTCTAGTAATAGTTTGTGTTGCTGCACATGCATCCATTTTTATGGTAAGACACTATGACCAACTGCTCGATACAATGATGATTGCATCTTTATTAGACATTGCAATGGAATCATATCCCACTTGAACAGGGTTTGTATACTTCTAGGTTTTCATAGTTTTGGATTGTACACTCATAACAATACCATTAGTGCTTTAATTAAGCCATCCTCAAGGTATGTTTTCTGATACTGCCATACAGTTACGCCCATCTTTAATTTGCACATTCAGCCTAGAGTATCTGCATCATGGATCAAACATGGAAAATCTCTTTCTACATTCTTTTGAGGAGGGATTAATGAAAAAAGTTGGCATAAATGGCAGTTTTAAAATAATTAGCTACGGCCAGAAAACACAAAAAAAAGAGAGTAACACCGAAAACCTATATACATAAAACAATATAATCCTGAAACAGTTTATCAGTGAAACAATAGTCTAATACTTGTTCCCTATTATATACTGAGTTAGTGTCAATATATCTGCTCCTCCAGCAATCTACATAGAACATAAACACCAATAATGCTTGCAAAAATGTGTATGCTTCCAGCTGTAGAACTCAAAAAATTGTGTAGTTTGAGAATAAGTTCACAAGATTGTCTAATGTTTCAGGGTAAAATTTCCTTGCAAATAAGTAGCATGGTCTCTTCAGTCCATTCCACAGGCAAGGCCTCTGCAAGAGCTCTTTCTGCAGTCAAAACAAGAACATAAGCATAGGACGTCCAGTGTTTCTCCCAATGTAGTTAAGTTGACACCAGAGAAGATAAACACAATTACTCCATGCTGGTTGCAACTGAAAAGAGAATGTGGGCTGAAGATTTGTTAAACCACACACCAAACAAGTCACACTAGGATCAAAATATAAGCATGACGCATGAACTTGAGGCAATGGTGAGTGTGCACTTTGCTTCATTTGCAACTTGACGGAACTGATAGGACTTATGCTGCTCAGAGCCTAATAGTTTACCATAATTCACTCTATAGATTGTGCACTGGGTAACGAATATATATAATCCTACCCTGATTTATCATGTTTAAATAATGCAACATATATATGATAAATTAAGAAAAAACAACATATTCATTCAGTAAATAAATGCAATTTTCAGGCTTGTCTTTCAAATATATGATCAAATTAATTCATAGCATGGGAGGAAGAGACCTTTTCATCACTGGTGATGTGGGAGCTCACATCAATCGACTGCATCAAAAGGAAGTTAGAAGCATAAAAGGATCATATTTATCATGTTAAGATGACGAAATAAAGGTAAACATACAGTCATATTCTTCAGGCGTTCATAAGTGACATCCTTAGCACGGAAAGATCTGGGATGCCACTTTCCTTCAGACCAATCAACGTAGGTGACTGACCAGTTAGCAATGCCAGCAGGGTCCATCATCTGTTCAATACATATGAGAGCCTTGACATCAGTACCTATTGACAACCAGATTCTTTTAAAATATAAAATGGCACTTTGCGGTCACTACTAACATGGAATAGTGTCGGCAAATAATGCTCATCTGCATAGCAATTGCGACCTTCTTCCATTCCAGGCTGCAAAGGGCACAAAGCACAAGCAAAGACACAAATTGTTCAGCAAAGTAGTGCAATTAACATAACAGAATGAGATCAACAAGAGGGGTTTCTTATTTGGAGCAATTCTGGCTGATTTAGAAGAGACTAATAGAGTCATCTTCACAAGTGCAAAGAACAGATGGAAAAATGTTATATGAGATTGGCATGTACAATCCAAAGATACTAATTAAACTATTGTTCTTTAAAAAAAAAAATACTAAACTAGCAGACCACGTGCACGAATAGCAGTACTAGTATATACAGGATCTAGAATTTTTAGATAAAAACAGTAAATCAGTTGACAGAATTAAGAGTGAACTGAAAGCTAGAATGCAGTGTATTTTTTTTTCTATTTTTTATGAATTACACAGACACTAGAACTAGGCTAGTGCTACAGTATATAGTAAGACCATGAAAATTTATATTTGATTACCCTGCAGTAAAGCCTGAATTTTGAGTAATAAAGACTGTCTGCAATCACCACCATTGCATGTTGTCGCTTCATTGAGAACCACTGCAATGTTCAAAGAATGTATTGTAGACACGTTTAAGTACTTGAGTCCATGCAAACCTCAGTAATTCAATGCATTGGGGAAATAAATATTTATATTTAAAATAAAGTTGATTATCTGCAACAAAAAGAGGATTCTTATTGATTAACAATACTTTCTGGCCTTCTAGCCATTCAATACTAATATCCTCAATTTTTGAATTTGAACTTGAAAGAGGCAATACTAAGGTCACCTGAGAACCTTTCCTGAATTCTGACTCCCGAACCTCAGGTAACATATTCTTTGAGTATCTGTAAACTCCATGTGGCCCAGGATCGTGAAAACTAGCCAATAAATACACAAGAATGTGAATGGCTAGTTTTTGAACAAAACAATGCTCTAAGATAGATATGAATGAATGAAACATAGTTCAGACAGAGCATTGTCTCACCAGTCCAGAAAACTGTGTCTTGATCCCAAGAGGAAGTCGTACACATAGTCAAAATTGTGAAGAGGAACACAGCTGAATTCATTGAATGAGGAATGGTTACAGAGTGAGATAGTTCGTGGTTACAGAGTGAGATAGTTCGTCATGCTAGAAAGTAGTTTTGAATATGGGGATCACCTGTCTGAAAGCAATACAAAATGTTGGTTGTCTATATCTTCTAGAGCTTTTGCCAACAGCCTCCTCTCTGCATCAACCATTGTAATCATACCCCATCCTACCTGCCAGGAATTTGCCAATATCAGAATTCCACACAACACGTATATGTGCAGCAAACATTAATTATCTACTCGCTAACTGGCCATACTTCTTAGATATTACCAAATCTATCAAATCGAATTATCTGCAGATGTATGAGTACAAATAATATTAGAAACCAAACTGCTAGATTAGTTCTACTTCCAATATATTCCCTCCGTCAGGTAAATCAAGCAATTCTCGGTTCCCCAGGTAGAGTTAGCAGAGATAAGAAATGGCACATGTACCCCTAGCTCATCACCAGCTGCAATGCATATGATAGCTTCCTTTTTTTTGTTTCTGGTGCACACGTCATAAACACAACCACACAATTTTCCTCTGGCACCGTTGCTAGTACAGCAGGCCCCTATCACAGCCTACCCTATAGAGGTACACTTGCATGCTTTGACGGACAAGAGGAAGGACCTACAATTGCATTTTTTGATGGACGGATGGAGTACATACATGTTATATGTGCATTAAGTTGTTTTAAATTTTGGAATCCTGGTCACCATAATTTTTTTCAGTGTAAATGTGCATATATTCTGAAGCTGCATCTTGTGCCTCTATTCCTATACACCGTACATCAAGTACGTTTCAGTGTTTCAATATGCCTACTGAGATAAGAACAAAGGCTAAGTAAAATTAATTTATCTCTGGAAAAGCTAGAATGTATTTCCCCAAAGGTGGAGCAGAAAAATGTCAGACATATAGGAAGTAAATCAAAACAGAATTCTACCTTATGATCTTATAAAGACACATGTTTTACATGCTCAGCATGGCTTCATCCTTAATAGCATTACCTTCTCACTGTGTATGTCTCGACCAACAAATATGGGACTGGCATGTTCGTGCTTCTCCCGTGAAGCATGAACATATATAGTATATCTCCCCTCATGACCCTAGAGAGAAGATGAATAGCATGGAAAACACAAATGGAGTAAGATGTATCCCTTGGTCTTTTGATTCAAATGGTGCCATAACGAAAGTAAAGAGAAAAATAGGTTCAGAATAAAGTACATTTGTTGTTTGGTACTAGGGACAAATCCTGTAATATAAACCTGATTCTAGTTTAGATCTAAGCATATTTAAATAAAAATGGCCAATAAAGAACACATTTCATGAAATGAAAGATAGAAAGATGTAGCCTATGAACAACTAATGCACTTTCTGATCTTAGTTATAGGTGGTGAATTAATGCACATCATAATTGCATGGAAGATTTTGAAACACCGTAGTGATTGTGTCTTCAACATGCCCCGAGTGTTTCCTTGATGGTGAGGATGGTAGAAGAGAAGGGCGTCCTACAGTGTTTTTGGCTAGGGACCTTAGCTTTGGGACCTTCTATATGTTCTTTTTTTTCGTGGTTGTCATTTTGTGATCATTTTCAGCAGGGCTGTTTTACCCTCACCCATGTATCTCTTTTTCTCTCTTAATGAGTTGACACATAGCTCTTATGTGTCTTTGAGAAAAGTTGCGATTATTTGGTTTGTTTGAAGGCCATATGTTTGCTTATTGTGATCCAGTGCATTTGGTTGCTGTATGGTGTCTTGGTGTTGTACATTTTGTACTCATTTTTTAATGAAATTATAGCATCTCTCTTGCATAGTTGGAGAAAATAATAATTATTGGACATCAACTATCTGTACTTTAAATTGGAAATGTATATATTTGTATTTTAAAATAATTAAGTCCTTTAGTGACCCACAAATAGTGTATCTGCAGACAGCAAATCCAAATTCTGCAACAAAATTAATAAAATTTATAAAGTTGCTTGGTATACATGAATATAAGAAAAGTGACACTGGATACCTTAAAGAACAGCTCCCATAATTTTTCGAATGGAAGTTTGCCTGGGGTCAGGAACATAAAGGCAATTTTGGGGTTCTTTGATATGAAAGGAGGCGTCGAGAGGATCTGTCTGAAGACAACACGTGCAGCAGTCTCTGCATCAGTAAGTTCCCGAGTAGGTTCTGAAGGAAACCAGTCCCTAACAGGATAGGTATAATCCTGAGGTGGGTAAAGGTAAGCCCATAGCACGGTGATGACAATAAATATTACAGCCACTGATATCCATATGCGTCTTTTTGGACTTGCTCTTGTTCGAGGAACTGTAACACCCTTCATATCCCCAAAGCCCAATTTCCACACCTGATACCACTTCAATCCTTTTGGTTATTCACATTATATTAAAGTGCTCTGCCTTCATTACTCTCTTCTTGACTAAAGCAGAAGTCTCTTGACTAAAGCAAAAGTGTCTTAGTAGAGCTTTTCCAACACTGTGAAAATTTAAAAAACAATTGACTTCTGCTTCTATAAGTGCTTCTGCAAAATAACAGGGAAAAAGGGAACTAATCAAACTGCTGTCGAAACCAAAAAAAAAAAATTGAAAGAAAGTTAACTTACTATAAGGATTGAATTGATTTTGGAAGGCTAACTAGGATTTATTCTGATCTAGAAGCAAGAAAGCAGTCTCCAATATTATGTTGCTTGTTGCTAAAATAATGTGCAAAAGCCTTCTGCATATTTGCACTACAAAATTTAATACCACAAAAAAGAACCGTATGGTAAAAGCTAATCTTTAGAGTCCTAGTCCTATTTACATATCAAAATTGAAATTCATACCAATATGTATTTTTCCTTATAAAATGTATCTAAAGTTTTTTTATTACTTGAAGATTAAAGATTAGTATGCTCTGAAACATATCCAAACACACGTATGTGCATAGTAATGAATTAAGATGAACTGAGAAGCCAAGGATTCTAATGTGCACATGCAAAAACTCTCGACACTGGCACGAAAATAGAAGGATGGCAATACAATATTATAACAGTAGAATAAAAGCCACAAGCATTCATTTTATAAGTACAATCTTAAACAATCCGTTCTGTTTGCCACAGAACGAAACAGATGTGGTTGCCCTTCTACTCAATCAGAAGAATGGGGACCTCATGGCTTGATGAGTGGCATCACCAAGTCTTCTTGATCCCATTGTGCTTATGTTCTTACTACGCCTTGTTCAGTTCACAAATAACTTACATTTGAACTTCTGTAGTACTTTCATTTGTATTTGACAAATATTATCCAATCGTGCACTAACTAGACTCAAAAGATTCGTCACGTGATTTACAACTAAACCATATAATTAGTTATTTTTTACTAACATTTAATGCTCCATATATGCGGATAGAAATTGATTTGATGGAGAGAGAGTGGAGAATATTGCAACTTTCATTCCAACTGAACAAGGCCTTATATAAGATGTCCATAGAAACATTATGTTGTCAGCATGAGAGGAATTGGTGATATATACCTCAACGCCCTAGTCTGCATTTCCTTTGATGTGCTTGACTCCATTGAGAATGTAGCAAACTGAGGCTCTAGTAGAAATTTGTGGATTTAACTCCACAAAATATTCTTTTAGCTTCCTCTTAGTTCCATAATAATAAATAATAAATGCAAGTGAGTTTGCAAAGCCAACAGAATTCCAAAAAATAGCCTCACATTTGTAGTAGGCACATCGTTGCATGCAGGACCAATATTTGTGGCTCTAAGGTAGCACAACATGAAGCATCCAAAATTGAGACACATTTTGATGCCCAGTAAAGGGAATTCTGTTGCTTTGTGTCAATGATTACTAATTGCCCCACACAAAAGTGACATGTTGATGCCCACTAATGAGTATCCACCTGTCCACTTCCACAAGAAATCACCTTTTGTGTCTCAGAGGGTTGGGCTTTCCTCCAAGTCCCAGATATGCTAATAATCCCAAATTGCTCGAACAAAAAATTACACCAAAAATGGAAATGTCTCGAAACCGTCAATGCTTGCAGAGCCCCTCATTGACCAAGATAGACTTGTGAATGTGTGTGCTAACTAGAGCATTAAGGCCCTATTTGGATCCACCCCAACTTATTTTTGCTAGCTAATTGCTAGAGCTAAAATTTAGCTAGCTAATAAAGATTATCTAGCTAGGATGGGTGTTTGGAGCCTCTAGCTAGCTAATCAAAAAATCTTGACCATGATATCCCTCGTTAATTACATTGTTTAGCTAGCTAACCTTTAGTGGGGGTGTTTGGATCCTTTAGCTTAACTCTGCTAGGGGTAGTTTGGTCATTGAGGCCTTTTAGTTGCCATTAGCTAGGTCAAAATATCTAATGGGATTGTATAGATTTTAGCCTCCGGCTAAAGTTTAGTTGGGTTTAGCTAGGCAGAATATCCAAATGAAGTGACCCTCAATCCATTTATCTCTCTAGAATAGTGTGCAATGCCCGTAACTACTTGGCCCCTCAAAGCATAATAGGATATACTAGAAATTCACAATGTCATGAGAAGAACATATAGCAAGACGATCCACATAAAGGAATACCTATGGACTAGAGATCCAATATTTGAAGTAGGGTCTTCTATCTAGACACTAAATAAGGAGGTTAAGGCATACATTGCCATGACCATGAGAAATAGCATCAGGGGAATAGTTGACCCCCTATCGAAGTCCCTTGGCATGATAGGCCATGTTCCCTTGGATGCCATTAGTCATGACATTGGTACTTGTTGTAGAGAAGAGCATTGAGATCTAGTTAGTCCAAATCTAGTGAACCGAAGATGTTGTAGGATCTCAATCAAGAAAGGCTAGGACACTGAGCCAAAGCTTTGGCAATGTTGATCTTGAAGGGCATGCGACATTTTGCTTCACATGCATTGACTTAGCCACCCCATGATGTAACATAAATGGTTAGGTATTTGATGACCTTTCATGAAAGCACTCTGGTTTAGTAAAATCATCGTGTTGAGCTTAGGTGCAACCTTGTTATCAAGGGCCATTGAATGAATTTCCTGAAGCTATGGATGAGACTAATGGGATGGTAATCACCAATCCACTTTGGTCTTGAAGATTTAGTAGAGCTTTTGTCATTCTCCAGAAATCATCCATCATCTCTTTTTTGATTGTTCTTATGCCTAGTTTTTGTGGCGTGTTGTACATTTAATGTTCGTATTGTCGCCTCCAAACAGCTTAGAGGATTTATTTAATAATTGGTCTAAAGGGGTGGAAAAAATCCAGATGCATTATTATTAACAGCAGCGTCCGCGCTATGTTGGACAATCTGGATAACAAGAAATGAGGTTGTTTTTGACAAGAGTAGACCAAAAACTTTTTGCAGGTACTGTTCAGAGGAACTCATTGGTTGCAGCAATGGGCAAGGCTGCAGTGGCGTGAAGGTCTACAGGGCAGCTCCTGCAGGCTGCCCAGTTCCTAGAGACGTCGGCTCTCCATTTTTTCAGCTCCAATGGATGGTTATCAACTAGGTTTATTGGTCATACTTAGTCAAGATTTTAGTCTCAGCTTTTTTATTTTCCAGTCCTGGTGTGAGCTTTTGTGCGTTGGACCTTGTGTGAATTGTGAGAACTTTGTAATAATTGGCCTGATTCTGCCATCTGGTAGATGAAGCCAGATATAAGTATCCTTTATCTAAAAAATCAGGAGTTGACTATTCCTCATATAGAAGTTGCGCGCATCCAAATTTAACATGGCCGCAAAATGTACATCACATGAAGTTCGATAACTAACCAAGCAAGCTTGTAGAAGTTACCAATAAAGCTATCATGCCTAGGCATCTTTTTCTATGGTATCTCATGAATGATCCCAAAATCTCATCTTCAGTGAAGGGGGCATTTATGTAAGAGAGGTTAAGTGATGGGAGTTGTAACGTCTCGCCTCCTTAAGGCTGAGTCCGTTTACATCTAACAGCTTTAATAAGACCAATACTATTCTTATAGACCATCTCGCCTTCTCGAGGCTGAGCCTACTTACATCTAACAGCTTTAATAGGACCAATACTACCCTCATAGACTAACATCGGTCTTTTCTGCGCACTTTGTCCTCATGCGCATCCGTGAAAAACATCCAGGTTGGTCACCCATCGCTTCAAGCCAAGCACGCTTAACTTTAGAGTTCTTTTGAGATGAACTCCCGAAAAAGAAGTTGCAACTTGTTTGTACGAGTACCATATTAATCTTATTAAGCCCTGGACCGGGGTGTTACAAGAGTAATGCTAGAAAAAAACTTGTGGCACGATGGACTCGACTTGAGCTCAGCTTATTTAAGTTTTCTAACTAGCTAAGCCAATGGTTTTGCCCAAATATACCTATACCTATACCTGCATTCTATAATTATATATTTATATATATCTATATCTATATCTATATCTCATATAATCTTAAACCCCAGTAGCAATGTATCTCAACATGCAAGTTGTCCGCGCCAGCAATGCACTATCACAAGGAACTAAATCCGCTAACACATGTATGTCCATGTCAACAAGACACACAAGCATTTCATTGTCCATATTAACATGCAACACAATCCGCTAGCATTAATTTGTAATAAACTAATCCTTCATATAAGTAAGTATATAGTCTACTTTCATTCTAAACCATCTGTAGTTCTCATAGCAATGTGCGGGGTATGTCTCGGTATCTTATATGTATCTTGTATTTTCAATCCCCACTAGTATTCTATCTTATCATACAAGCTATCCACATCAGCATCCACTAGCACATAATTATGATAACATAACTTATCCCATCACAAGGGCACCCGCACCGCATACGACCATCGCTGCCTCTCCACTCCCTATCACTCGTTACCCCCCCCCCCCAACTCCATTCTTCATTGCCCTTCTTAGCTTCTCGGTGAGGCCCCTCCTGTCTCTCTCCCGCAACTCCTCCTAGTGACCACAGCCTCCTCCAATGGTCCCGACACCACTCTAGTCCATGCATGCCAACCACCCACACCACGGCCACAAAAGCCTAATAAGCCGATCTATGGTCCACACTAACCTTCCTCTAATGATCCCATGCTTACTGCTTCCTTTAATTTAAGTAAAGAGTTAAATTTATTTGGGAACTCCTTAGCCAAGCGAAACCATCTTATTGATGTGGTTCACTATGTGTTCTATAACAATGGATTTTTTATTTCTCATGAAAATAGCAAGTTAACTCAAAGAATTTATCATAAGAATAGTTAATTCGTTCGAACTTGCTTAGTAGTGCATTGGGAACAATAAGAAAAACAAGGGGGTCGTGCTTCTCTTGTTGAGGCAAGAACAAATGATCTAATTTGCCATTACGTTTTTCTTTGAAACAAGTTTCATAGCTTTCTTTTGATTCTTATAAATATTGTTCTCCGTGATAGATGGATTTAGTTAATTGGGTGCCGAATGGTGCATGTTGCACATATTGTCACTATCTCATACAAATCTGGCAATTTAGTTGTGGTAGTATTGTTTTAGTCGGAGTGTTTTTTCTGTCAAAATCTTCTGTTTTTGAGACTTTAGGCTAATATTTATTATTAGACTCGCGGCCGTGCTATGTTGAGCTGCCTCGTTTCTAGCCCTAGATGGGAGTCGGAGTCACGGAGCGCCTGAAAGCCCTAGATGGCTTGTTATCAAGGGTACATATTTCCATTATTTGTACCACAAAGTTACTAACCACCAAGTTCCATAATTCATTAAAGCTGTTTGGACTTCTTCTGAAAAACTGAAAGAATATTGTTTTTTTCCAGAACAAAGTATAATTGTCATCTGATATGGCTACATTTGCTGTACATATGGCTACATGGAAACTAGTGCTGTTTGTTTCGACGTTTTTATCCCTATAACTGTTTGTGCTCTACTATGGGTTTTCGTTGCTACGCGTTTGTTTCCGTGGGAGTGGAGCCATTCACGAAGGGAGCGGATAAGGACGCGTGAAACATAGTTCCTGCCCACCTCCAAGTTTAACCAACCAAACGAATAGACTTTTTTTTTTTTTTTTATGCAACAGGTACCGGCGGAACCTATTTCCATTTGTGGTAGAGCTCTCTGTTCCAAACAAAACAGCACCTAGCATGTGATCAGGACACACCTCTGCATTATTTATTACTCCAAAAAATATGATACCGGATTATAGGTTTTTAGTTTGCATGTTTACAATGCGATTGAGGAGCAATCTATTATGAGCAGAAGGAACTATTTTTCTAATCCCAGGGAGTATCGATCATAATGCCTATGAAATTAAGGGACAAGAGGATTAGAAGAAGGAGCGCCGTATGGTCAAGGTCAACAATAATTCAAACACGAAATTTACACAAATTTCACCCCCAGTGATCTGACGCAGCGGAAGAACAGAGCAACACGAAAATCAAGAGCAGTGGCAATCCTCCTCTCCTAACCCCAGACTAACACGGTCAACAATCCTCCATGCTCCAGTGCAATGCAATTGCAAACCACCACAACGAATCAGCTCCATGAACACAAAGCAAATCACAATTGGCATCGAATTTGCCCCCACAAGAAATAGAATCTGGAAGCGGAGAATGCTCGTACCTGCAGCAGGTTGGGAAAGCCGGCAAGGTGCGGCGATCCAAGAAACCACCGCCAGGAACCCAGGGAAAACGCATGCAATGCGATGAAACCGCGCAGAATTTGTGTGGGGATGGGGAACAAATGGGAGGGCGTTGTGGCACCGGCGTTGATGGGAGAATGGGCAGTAGAGCGGGGAATAATTGCAAATGGAGAAAAGTTTCTGCATGTGTGGCCTTTGCTTTGTGTTCGGCGGGGAAGACGGGGAAAGAAGTAGTGGAACAGCTCCTCCCTCTCCCTCCCCAGAGACACACAAATAGTGCTTTCACACACAGCCTCCCCTCGTCTTCTCGGAGGGAAGTTGAAAGGTGGCAATTGCAAATACTGCTCTACAGATTTCTAGGTAGTCTTAAATTAATAGTCATTAGAATGTGGATTTTTTATGAGTATTTCTTTTTAAACCAATATTTTAATAATAACCGCTCTCTCATGTGCTTTCGTCTAGTCTGCAAGGTGAGTTGGATGGTTAGATTTATTAGGGTTAGGAATTTTGTAGAATGCTTAAGTGTGATGTTTCTATGCATTGGATGGTATGATTGGACGAAAAGCATGAGTTGCATGAAGGTAGTTTGTTCTTGTTTTGAGGATTGTAATATATTTGTGTGTTGGGCTACTTTTCGTTAGTGTGAAATGGACATGAAGCATTTGGATAGCTTGTTTGTTTTGGATTTATTGCACGATTCTTGTGTGGATAGATTTATCAATTTAGTAGTAATTGCACTTGTCTCATATCGATATAAATTTTAGTTAAGCTTGATGTTGATGTTTTGTGTTGATTGTTGTAGGTTGGATCCATTTGTTCCTTTTTCATGGTGGCAAAGTTAAAGGAAATGGAGTTTGAATGTCTAAAGGAGCAAGTATAGGTCTTTGGTACGCGTCCGAGTTTTGATGGGTTAGTTAATATATAATCGCTGAGAGAGGTTCGGTTGGCCATGAACTTTGAAAGGTCATTTTGACTATGGAAAGGTATCACCACACTATGTGTAGTAATGTCTTTGACATATCACGACGATGGGAGTAACTACAAAGAGGTCGTTAAAAGTAGTATTGTCACATGCTTGGAAATTATTGTTGATAGGGAGTCTATCCCATTAGTCGTGCATGTCAATGATAGTGTGGATTTGGAGGCTATAGAGAACTTGGCCCAAGAAGGGGCTAATGTGTTCTGGTTGGAAAACCCTGTAGTTCTGGTTTCAGACTGGTACTGCGAATCATCTAGGAGACTCAAGACCCTCTCTTTAGTCCAAGGTTAGGAAATCAATACTGGAAGTGGACCTTTAGTACCGGTTGCTAACAGAGCTATAAAGCATGATAATAATGAAATTTGATGAACATAAATATGTTTTCAATGTTCTAGGAGTTTAGAATTCCCACTACTACAGAATCAACCTTCAGTGTCAACAACATTCATGTTAGTTTTAGGAGAACTAGCACTGATAACTCTTCAGCGCTGGTTGTACGCTTCAAAATCCAAAACAAGGCTTCAAAATCCAGCGTTGTTTCGGATTTTGATGCGTACAACCTGCGCTGAAGAGATATCAGTGCTAGTTCTCCTAAAACCAACACGAATGTTGCCGACACTGAAGGTCGATTCTATAGTACTGGGAATTCTAAACTCCTAGAACATTGAAAACATATTTATATTCATCAAATTTCATTATTATCATGCTTTATAGCTCTGTTAGCATCCGGTACTAAAGGTCCACTTCTAGTCTTGACTTCCTAACTAGAGACTAAAGAGAGAGTCAGTCTCCTAGATTCGCAGTACCAGTATGGAAACCAGAACTACAGGGTTTTCCAACCAGAACACATTAGCCCCTTTTCTACACCGGTGACTGTTTATTATAACCACAACTTTAAAACCTTGATTGTTGTTTTTGGACCTATATTTTTTTATTGAAGAAAGTGTATGAACTTAGTCTAGAATGTGAGAGATTTGGGAAATGTTGGCAGAAGGAAGCTGCTGATAAAGTTATTTAGTAAACACTCTTTTGACGGAATCTGCCTGTAGGAAACAACCAAATCAACATTCGAGCAAAGAGAATTAGATAGATTGGCTGGGTCGAAGGATATGAGTTGGTCATGGGTACATGTGTGGGTCACTTAGGTGGGCTGTTGCTGGGTTTTGACAAAAACATAGCTCAGGTTACTAAGTCTGACCAAGGGGAATTTTTTCAGAATGTTCAGCTGTGTATGCAACATGATCGGTTTAAATGGGAATGGTTTAATGTCTATAGCCCAGCTCATGATGAGAGAAAAAGAGAGTTTCTTGAGGAAATTCAAACCCAAGATTCTTGAGTCTGAGGTGCCAATCCTGATAGGTAGAGATTTTAACCTTGTCAGGAAAGTGGAGGAAAAGTCCTCAAGTAATGTGAATATTCCTTTGATGAAGGCTTTTAACGAGATGATAAATAATACTGCTTTGAGGGAGGTACACAGAATAGCCAGTAGATTTACATGGTCAAACAAACAATGCCCACCTATTATGTGTGTATTAGATAGAGTCCTAGTGTCTAATGCATGGGAAGACAAGTTCAACTTGGTACCAGTTTTGACTACTCCAAGGCTAGGATCTAATCATAATCCTTTTGGTGGTAGATACTAAGGTAGTGTGGAGTTACAAAATGATTACTTCAGATTTAGTTCTCATTGGATCAAACAAACTAGATTCTGTGACTGGGTGAGAGACAAGTGGCCTGCCAGATATAAAAGGGACCCATTGGATCACTGGCACATTGTTTCTAGGAAATTAAGGATAGCTATCAAAGGTTGTGGTATGAATGTTGATAGCCAACAGAAAAGAACAAAAGAAAACATTCTAGGGCAAATTACTAGATTAGATAAGGACAGTGAAGTTAGAGATCTATCCTGTGCAGAATGGGATATGAGATATGATTTAGAGAGATCATTGAATCAGATCCTTTCAGATGAAGAATTACAGTGGCAAAGGAAGGGTGTTATAAAATGGATACTTGAAGGAGATGCCAATACTGGGTTTTTCCATAAATGTGCAAATGGTAGGAAAAGGAAAATGAAATACATATGTTGGAAAATGAAGGAGCAGATGTGACCGATCCACAACTACTGAAAGATCATGTTACAAACTTTTACAAACAACTCTTTGGGAGAGCTGAGAATACTGATATACACCTAGATGAGAATATATGGTCAAGGAATAAACAGTTATCTAGGGAGGAAAATGAGGGACTGACCAGACCTTTTTCTCTAGATGAACTAGATGCAGCCCTAAAGGAAATGAAAAACAATATTGCCCCTGGTCCTAATGGTTTTAGTATTGAGTTCTTTAAATGCTTATGGAGTTTGATCAGAAAAGATATCAAAGAGATGTTGGATAAATTACATGACGGCACGCTAGATCTATGGAGATTAAACTATGGAGTCATTATCTTGCTGCTAAAAGTGAAACCTGCTACAAATATCAAACAATTCAGATCAATATGTTTACTGAATGTCATTTATAAGATCATTACAAAGGTTTTAACCATTAGACTGACTGCAGTTATTGATAAAGTAATCAACCCTTGTCAGACTACTTTTATTCCTAGCAAAATATACTGGAAGGGGTGGTAATCATTCAAGAAGTGTTGCATGAGCTTAAAAAAACAAAATCCTCTAGAGTTATCCTAAAGCTAGACTTTGACAAAGCATATGACAAAGTTAGTTGGAGTTTTTTTGTTAGAGGTGCTAGACAGGAAAGATTTCTCTAAGGTATGGATCAAATGGATTGATCAGGCTGTACAAGGTGGTAGAGTTTGCATAGACATCAATGCAGAGAGAGGTACATACTTTCGAAGCTACAAGGGGCTCAAGCAAGGGTAATTAAAGGCTGATGCTCTGTCAGAGATGTTGTCTAAAGCAAAAGAGGCTAGGGTAATTAAAGGCTTAATCCCACAGCTGACAGATGGAGGACTTACACACCTACAACATGTAGATGATATAGTGATTTTCTTGAGTTCCTTAGTTGAAAATATGTAGAATATTAAGCTTATCCTATCCTACTATGAGGCAATGTCTGGCATGAAGTTTTCACTGTGGGTTTGGAAGAAAGGGATCAACAGACTGTGATAGACATTCTTAAATGCAAAAAGGCGCTTTCCCTATGATACAGCTAGGCATTCCTGTTAGTGATAGCAAGATAACTAAGGCACAATTGAGATATGTCAGTGATAAGATTGAGAAAAGATTAGGTACATGGCAATGTGACTACCTTCACCTTAATTGAATCCTATTTATCCAGTATTCCCCTTATACAATGAGGGTGTACCAAATGTATGAGGGGAACTTCCAAGTGATTGACTCTATCAGATCAAGATTCTTTTAGCAAGTTACAAGTAAGAAGAGGAAATACCATATGATCAAGTGGGAAGCGCTAAATAAACCCAAAGATTTTGGAGGTCTGGGCTTTACTGATGTGAGAGTGATGAACACATGCCTCATGGTGAAATGGATTGATAAATTGAGAGAGATAATAACAATCTGTGTTGCTCTATTTTGAAGAAGAAATATCTGGACTAGAAGAGTATCTTTCAAATAAAAAACAAGAATGGCTCGTAATTCTGGAGATCGCTGCTTGACCTAAGGGATTGGTACTAAAAAGGTAGAGTGATTCAAATAAGAAGTGGGCAACAGACTAGATTCTGGCATGATGTTTGGCTGGGTAAAGATCCTTTGAATGTCACTTTCCAAAGACTGATTCAAGTGGTGCTACATCCGGATATTGAGGTGTCAAAAAAAAAACTTTTTAGAAGATCATTGGAACATAGAGTTTAGGAGGCAACTAAATGAGGACTTGAGATCAGAATGGGCCCAGCTGTAGCGGTTGCTGGAAGGGGTTGAACTGTCAGAAGGAAGGGATGAAGTATTATGGGCACTTGAATCATCAAAGAAATACTCAGCGATATCCTTGTAACGCTTGATGACATCTAGGGGAGATAAAAGCAGAAATAACAGATTGCTAGCCATGTGGAAATGTTACAGACCACTCAAAGATAAAAATATTTTTATGGATGACTGCTCATGACACAATACAGTCTGGTGTTCAATTAAAAAAGAAAAAGTGTGTTGGTATAAATTAACTGCACCCTATATAATAATTATAATCAGATTATCCGTAAGTGCACAGATATATACTGATCAGCACTTCACCAAGATCAACCCCGTTTTAATATCGAACCCAAAGGAACAGTAGGTGATTTATGACTAAGTCTATAACTCTTAATCTAAGGGGGGTACAAACAATTTAGAAAACTATTGAGAATGAGGAAATAGCTAATGTACTCTAGTTCCAACTACCGATAAGCTTTATATAATATCATCTTATCGGACAAGTAACCCGAATAGGAGAAGAAACATAGTAATCTCCTACTAGGCACCTATAAGCCTATCAGTCCTATCAACGGGAAGTGGACTACAGATGATTCAATGAAGCTATAAAGTCACCTTTGTGAGCTACTACTGTCCGGCTGATCAGGGGACATCTACAAGCAACCATGGCCCAGATACCACGTCTATGCTACGAATCACTACTCCAACCTAGGAGCTACCCAAATCGAAGTACTCAATATAATATGAGTTGCAAACCAAAGAACGAATAAAAACAAGTTGCTTACTTGAATCAGAATGGTAAAAACAAAAATACCTCAGAACATAGCTCCGGGCGAGGGAGCTGAATCCAGACGAATACAGCTCTTAAGGAAGCTCCGACAGGCCAGGACTCCTCCGAATCTCTACTCCTCTACTCTATCTCTCTAATCTCTATCTTGATTGCTAGCCTAGATCTAGTGGATCTATATCTAATGCTCTGGCTCTTCAGCTCTTGATCTGGCCTCCTCCAGGAGGGTCTGGCCCTTTATTTATAGCCCAGTGGGATGGATACGCGCCGTTGGATCAAACCGACGTAACAAGCGGCTGAGATGGCTCCTCGGAGGCGGTGGAGGAAGCTTCCAGAAGGGGGCGGCCAACCCTAACCCTAGGGGGCCGTCCAGCGTAGGGGTGGGGCCGGTCGGCCCCACTTGGCAGCTGCTGGCCCCCCTGTTGCTTTGGGTGTCTTCTAGAGTATTCCCGATCCCGTTGACGATATCCTATCCTTCCGTCGCGGATAAGTTTTGTGGTAGAATTGCACTTTAATCATTCTTTTAAGCTTTTCTAGATAATTCCCTAAAAATACACAACACTAAAACTCATGAAAATTATTAATAATAACCTTATTCTAGTGAATATTTATATATGATGGAGAGATAATTGCTAATGAAAATTATATGTTAATAGGTGTCAACAATTACCCCCACACTTAGGCTTTTACTCGTCCCCGAGAAAAAAGGTTAGTTTTAGCACAAAGAACAAATATTTAATGCATAACTTGGAAATTGAATTATATAAAACTAGTCTAGTTACCATGCATTATGGAATTTTAAAGTGTCTATCATGAATCCTTAAGTGATTGCGGAGTAGGATAGCTTGAAACAGGTTACTCTTTTCCTCTAATTATGTCTATTGGAGAGTAAGTAGATTTTGCAAAATAAAACATAGCTTTGACCTTTTCTTATTTGTGGTGGCACCAACGGCAGTGATATTAATTTGATAGTTATAGCCAGGGAGAAAAATATCATATTCCCATATCAGGAAAATCACCCACTCCTTGGCATATCATGCTGGAGGAACCATGAGCTATTTTTAAAATAATTCTACTTATTGAGCACATGCTCGTAATTCTTTTTTCTTCTTGATTCGAGGTTCCGGACACTTGTCCCTTTTTATTTCCATGTGATCTTTCTTTTTGAGATTTTGGACACTTGTCCCTTTTTATTTCCCAGGACTCTTTGTGAATAGCTCATGCCTCCTTCATAATATCTTTGCTCAAGAGAGGGTATTATATTTTTATTTAATTTTATGATGCTAGGAATATGATAAACCTCTCAACCAAAGCCATAATAATTAAATTAGAATAATATAATTATTATTGGGTTTCATTACAAAGAGAAGTGAAGCTAATGATTTTCAAATTTTTGAAATAAAATCTCCAAAGACAAATTGTCGAAATTGAGTACTCATTATTTTGCTATTTCTTCTTCCACAATAACTTAAGTAATCATGAAGTACTGTAAATTTCACAATAAACATGACTCTGGAAGAGTGTCATATAATTTATTTTCAAGTCATAGATTAAATGGGTTTATTATTTCTTAAAAGCATTTAATATGAAGTTTTATAATTTGGATATCAAATCAAAGTGGAATATATGCGATTATACTGCAATTAACTCAAACCTAACCGTGACCGAAACGAAGAGGCGAGTGGCAAGGCAGGGGCGCCACCCGGCCCCACTGATGGGCTCTACGGGGCCCCGCTTATTTGTCTTGGTCCTAGTTCGATTGTGTTCCAAATTACGCCGTTTTTTCGATCAAATTTTTGTTTCGTAATTCAATGTGCCTCCCCCACACTTGTTTTCCTGTATACTTTTCGGCTCAATATGTGGAGATAAACACATACCAAACATAGAGAGTAGAGTAGGTAATAAAACATTAATATAAAAGATAAGGCACTTTATTAATTTATGGCGGTGATATAATATAACTCAACAGACGCTTGAACGACTGAGCTAACGACTGCCCTGGCTCATTAGGCTTTGTCCTAAGAAAAATTTATGACTCGACTGACTTGATTAACTAACCGAATCTAGCGGAATTGTGCCTTATTAGGTAACTAGGCAACTAATGCTGCCCTTCATTGTTGAGGCCCTGAATTTCTTCTTGGAGGGCTGCAACTTCTGCTTCGAGCTTATCTTTGTCGTGCTTGAGACTGCGGATTAACTTGAGACTAATCTCCAACTGCTTATCCATGTCGTATGTGATCTTGTCCCTTAGCTTGTTAGATGTCTCCATGCCCTTAACAATATTGGAGAGGCCTTCAAGCTTCTCACTGAGAATGCGTAGAGTAGGTGCTGGCTGCTTAGGAACCTTCTCCAGTGCTAGTGCTGGTGCAGCTCTCTTCCTCTTGGGCTTAGGCTTAGGTGGGATATGCTCGGTGTAGCAGACCTCATTAGGGTTTGCGTGAACTTCTTGGACGGTAGGGCGAGCATTGGTATACTTGGCACATACCAGCTTTCCCTTCTTGTCGGTTTGGACCGACAAGAGCTGTTCATTGTCTCTAGGTGGAAGAAGCGGAGTACCCCTATCAACCTTTTTCTTTATCTTCACTGATTTTGGGTTGATGAGTTGATGTCTATTGGAGCTGCAAACTAGAGTTTCTCCTTGGTTTTCTTTGTCTTCTAATGGCAGGTGAAAAGTTTGTTCTTCTTTGATGATACACCAGCCATCTTGATGATCAGGGGAGGAACTCTATTTGGGCATGTAGGAAAGCTTCATCTCCAATGACTTATGGGGGTCATCCTGGTCTTTGCTGTCGACATTTGAGTGTCTTCAAGGATGATTGATTTCTTTCTATCTTGGTCCTTTCTATACACTTGTTCTCCTTCCTTCTCATTTCAAACCATGAATGGACATTTATTCTTTGTTTCCTGCAAAAATGTTAGTGGACACATACCCGAAGGCTTGCAACAAATTTAAAACATGGGTTGTTATCTATTATTTTAAAGATTATAACTCTCCTGGATTAGCAGCTTTTACCTAGTCCAAGAGGAGACGTCAGCGCCGAAGGAATCGCTCTCAAAAGAGCAATGTTGAGGAGGAGGAAATTAAAGAAGAACCTACAGCACCGAAGGCACAGCCTATGAAGGTACGGAAAGAGAAGGTGACCTCCTCAACTGAGTCATCATCACCAGGAGGACCAACGTTGGGGTCCCCATCCTCGAGATCCGATGAAGCACCCCAGGAGTGAGAAGACGAGAAGTCTTGTCCGGAGGACTTTAAACTCCACACCCTTGCCATAAGGTAACAATGGTAGTTATCCATTTACTTTCGTGCACTTTTTATTTCATAGTTAATTTATCCCTATAGAAAATCACAAAAACATTTAGAAAACCTTAAAGCCCCATGTAACAAGCCTACAGCGTAAGCTAAAGGAGTGTTCACCGTGGTGGAATAAAAATAAAATAAAAATTAGCATACATAGATTAATTCTGTTTGAAAATTTTTTTTCAAAAATAATCATTGAGCATCCTGCCATTTTGAATGCATTGTAATAACTTTTGAAAACTTCTCACCACTAACTATTTATCCTAATCCGTTCTACGAGTTTTGGTGCTTTGTGAGATGTTTACTGCAGGATGACTCTGAGAGCTAATTCATCTAAGAATCATCATCTTCATCACTCGAAGTACACCTTCTTGCATACAGCTAACCACCGTGTGAAGAAAGCAACTTCTTGTTGGATGAGATGAAGGTTCTTGGCTACACCACTCTCACAAGCATGAGCCCCATCGAGAGGACTGCTCAGCTTCAATGCTCAACCACGACAACAATCAGCTTGGGGGAAGGCATCCCCTAGGTACCTAGGTAAGTGTACCTACGCGATTATCGAGTCAGTCATAAAAAAATAATACCAAAAATATGTGAGCACATGAAGGTTCACCATAGTATCTAAGAAAACTTAAAAATACCAAAAATATGTGGGCACATGTTAAGAGTCCTTAGAATTTTATAGTTTGAGTCTTTGAAAAAAAATCAAATAAAAATGTTTGTCTGTCTAGAGTCAATAAAAAGGAAGCTCTTGAGATTGAATTGAAATAATGATAAGTTGCTCTGTTACAACACCTCTGAAATGCCTAGAGTTTAGACAAAAGTTTTCCCAAGTTTTAGCTCCAACTGTTTTGATATGAGAATTTGCTCTGAGCCTGAAACTTATGGGTTGCATACGCTTGAACTAAGTCTAGGTACCTGATTGATAAGATTGAGAAAGTTTGAGCTACTATCTATCTTGTTCTAAGTGGCACTAAAGTTCTGGAGATTATCTTTTGAAAAATACAAAAACATGATGAGTTCCTATATGACAAAGCTTATATTCCCACCAGAGCCAAACATAATGAGATACGCTAGTTGAACTTCCACATAAATGCTACTTGTCTTGCATTGAGTTCTGTCAACCTTTGTGACCCTGGTGAGAAATTTGTCATGCTCTTGAATTAAGATCCACCTCCATATGCACTACCCTACACTGGAGTAGGCGCAACAACATGCCATTCCACCTACATCCATTCCAAAATTGTTTTTCTCCTAATCTAGGAGGGAACACCAAAAATATTCCATTAGGTTAGCCACCCAAAAATGCTCCATGTTCCTATGATTATCTCTCTAAATCCATCAATGCCAAAAGGAGTACTATGAGCTATGCAAAAAGATATTTGAAAAAAAAGAGAAAAAAGGGAGAAGAAAAGAAAGATGGACAAGTGTCCCAATGCAAAACAATGGGTACGTAGATGCCCGACTCCCTGAAAGAAAAAAAAGAGAAAGAGATAGCTCATAACCTCTGGCCAGTCTTCAATATTTCAACTGAGAGAGAAACATTCAAGGAGCTGAGTAGAATTAGGTTCCACCATATATCCACCATATCCATCCACCTATACATATTGATTCGACTGCATGACTCGTTTCTCCATGGATCCATTGTTTGACTCAACAACATATGCATTGCAAGTTTGCTCTTTTAGTTTTCTCCTTACCTATGAGCTCCACAAAAGCCTTAGATATAGGATAAAAAGAAAGGTAACCATCATCACTGCCTTGGTGAGAATCCATAAATACCACATATCTTGAGAGACTTGAGAGTGTCATACATGGGAAGCTCTGAGTTTTATTTAAAAACCCCTAAAAACTCTAGAATGATAGCTGATTGAGGAACTTGAGACATAGTGCTTAGATGGGATCTTTCTGTCTATCAAGTGCTCAAGACCCAAGGAAGAGCTAATAAGCCCCACAGTCCAAGGTAATAAGGATAAGTTTGAAAGTCAACTCGGTTATTGCATAACTTGGAGGAGAATTTCTGTTTGACTGCAGGTATATTTAGAGAGAGTTGCTCCGAGATGGCTACAGTGCTTAAACATACATATATTTTCAATAACTTTTCTAGGTTTTCTTTGCTAAGGGACTAGCAAAGGTTAAGCTTGGGGGAGTTGTTGACGGCCACTATTGTATTAATTCAACCGTCAACTAGCCATGAAAAGGATGCAAATATGATCACCAAAGTAGACATAGGATTTACACTGACCAAATTCCATGAGTTTTGGTGTTTCACTATTTTATGCAAAGCGAAAAACTGAAAAAGGCGCAAATATACAAGCTTATCGGAACAAGAAAATAGAAAACGGACTCCACGGCTACACAGGAAGGTTCCAGAAGAGACGAGAAGGCACCACGCCGAGCCGGGGGCCCGGAGGCCACCAAAGCCGATCGGCTGCCCGGCCCTGGACCGCCGGGCAGGGGCTAGCCCCCTCGGGTCCCGATTCGCCCGGTTCGCTCCACCGCCTTTGAGGATCAATCCTAGCCGCCCGTCAATGTCGGTTTGATCCGATGGCTCACGATCAACGCCTAGGACTATAAAAGGAGAGGCACCCCCCTGGGGAGAGGCCCCCATTCATTCATTCTCATTCAAAAGTCCGATCATCAGCCAGAAACCCTAATCAGAGCTCCTTAGCTAGGGCCTAGATAGCTAGATTAGAACTAGAGGGAGGCAAGCGCAGGCTTGGATTCTGGAGCCATCAAGAGCTTGGATTTGGTATAGTTCTTACCTCCTCTCGTCTTTGTTCTCTTTCATTGTATAGTTATATGATTGCTACAATTAAATTGATGAATTCTTATTTACTTATATTCATAGTTATTATGTTCTTTGTCTATTGTGGTTACATGCTTAGTATAGCTAGATTAACATTATGTTTATCCATAGGTTCATATAGCACTCATCTAATTGATCATTGGGTGAGTGATAAACATTGTGTAAGTGTGGTACTTATACGTTGTTTATCTGCGAATGCACCCTATAGGCCGGGTTTGGTAGATCACGGGTGTGACATTCCTGTTGAGTCCTATGTAATCCAAACCCCGTTTATAGGCACAGTAGGGCTTGTATACGATGGAAGGGCGAGCTATGTTCTCAAACCTCCTTAGTATGTCCACTATAAATAAATATAATGCTAACCTTAGCCATGATTACTAGGTGTATTGCACTAACCATAATATACTTTGACATGTAGCTAGGAATAACCCAAGAATATCTCTTGATGTTCTACTAGCAACCCTAATGATATAGCTAGGAGTCTCTATCTGTTTATGCTGATGATTATATACTTATCTTATCATTTATCTTGTGACTTACCCCTGCATTGAGTAGTGAGGACATGGTTATGCCTATTCGTTACACTTTAGGTCAACACACTACCTTTACACAGCCATGTAGACCTTTCTTTGGGAAAATATAAATGACAACCCGTAATACTCTGGGTAAAATGCTACAATGGTATTTGATCTGTGCGCTTATGGATACATTTCTATATTCTAGATGGTGGCATGATTTGATACCTCACCTCTTGGTGTTATGCTGGGGATGACAACTTGGCATTCTAGTGGCGGTGCGCTACTCTAGCATTTTTGGCACCGTTATTAGAGATAACATTAAGAGGTGTCAACAGGCATATAGAGCAATATTGCAAGAACAAGAAGAATGCTAACATATCCTCTATTTATTATGATTCTTGTTATTTGCTTACCAAGGGTGCTAATGGTGTGAAGGCTAAGTTCATTGGTGCTCCCATTGTTGACCCAAAGAAGAAGGCAATTTGGGTGCCCAAAAGCTTAGTGACTAACCTTGGAGGACCCAAAAAGGATTGGGTACCTAAAAAGAATTGATTTGCTTTTGTAGGTCAATTACAGAGCCGGAGGAAGGCATTGGGTGCTTGATAGTGGGTGCACTCAACATATGACCGGGGATTCTAGAATGTTCAAATCAATCTCATCAAGTGGCAATGGCGTTGATAGTATCACTTTTGGTGACAATGGCAAAGGCAAGATGAAAGGTTTGGGAAAGATTGCAATTACAAATGATATGTCCATCTCCAATGTATTGCTAGTGGAATCTCTCAACTTCAATCTCTTGTCTGTGGCTCAATTGTGTGATCTTAGATTTAAATGCATATTTGGTGTTGATGATGTTGAGATAGTGAGTGTTGATGGGAGCAACTTGATATTCAAAGGCTTTAGATATAAGAATCTCTATCTAGTGGATTTCAATGCTAGTAAAGCTCAATTGACAACATGTTTATTCTCCAAATCAAGCATGGGTTGGCTATGGCATAGAAGACTTGGACATGTTGGCATGAAGCAACTCAACCGGCTAATCAAGCATGATCTAGTTAGAGGGTTGAAGGATGTTGTGTTTGAGAAAGACAAGCTATGTAGTTCATGTCAAATGGGCAAACAAGTTGGCAACACTCATCCCAACAAGAGTATGATGAGCACAAGCAAGGCATTTGAGTTGTTGCACATGGATCTATTTGGCCCAACCAAATATGAAAGCATTGGTGAAAACAAATATGGCTTTGTGATAATAGATGACTTCACAAGATACACTTGGGTATTCTTTCTTGCTGATAAGAGTGAAGTGTTTGACACATTCAAGACATTTGTCGAGAGAAGCCAAAATGAGTTTGAAACTTCAATCAAGAAAGTGAGAAGTGACAATGGTAGTGAGTTCAAGAACATAAAAATTAAAGAGCTATGTGATGACTTTGGAATCAAGCATCAATTCTCGGCCAAGTACACTCCTCAATCCAATGGGCTAGTTGAAAGGAAGAATAGAACTTTGATTGATATGGCAAGATCAATGTTGAGTGAATACAATGTGGATTATTCCTTTTGGGCCAAAGCAATCAATACCGCCAACTATTGCCCAAATGGCTCTATTGTCATAGGCTATTGGAGAAGACACCATATGAGTTGTTGAATGGAAGAAAGCCCAACATTGCATATTTTAGAGTGTTTGGATGCAAATGCTATATTCTCAAGAAGGGCACTCGATTGAGCAAGTTTGAGAAGAAGTGTGACGAAGGATTCCTACTCAGTTACTCCACTACAAGCAAAGCATATAGAGTTTGGAATCTCACTCATGACATAGTTAAGGAAGTGCATGATGTGGAATTTGATGAAACCAAAGGCTCACAAGATGAAGAGGAGAATCTTGATGATGTGAGAGGTACTCAATTGATACAAGCCATGAAAAAAATGAATATTGGGGACATTAGGCCAACTCAAGTGATGGATGTTGAAGATGACAAAGATCAAGTGATTACATCTCCAAATATGCAAGCTAGTGGTTCTCAAGATCAATCTCAAGCTAGTGGTTCTCAATTGCAAGATCAAGTGGCTAGTACATCATCTCAACCTAGTGATCAACCAAACTCAAGTGCTCAACCTCATGTTCTCCAACTAACTCATATTACAAGAGATCATCCTCTAGATCAAGTGGTTGGTGATATAAGAAATGGTGTGCAAACAAGATCAAGATTGGCATCATTTTGTGAACACTATTCATTTGTCTCATCTATTGAACCAAAGAAGATAGATGAAGCTTTGATGGATTGTGATTAGGTCAATGCACTGCATGAAGAGCTCAACAACTTTGAAAGAAATCAAGTTTGGGAACTAGTTGAGCATCCAAAGAACTATAATGTCATTGGCACCAAGTGGGTATTCTGGAACAAGCAAGATCAAGATGGCATTGTAAGAAACAAAGCAAGATTATTAGCACAAGGATACACTCAAGTCGAAGGTCTTGACTTTGGAGAAACCTATGCACCGATTGCAAGATTGGAGGCAATTAGAATCTTATTAGTTTATGCTTGTGCTCACAACATCAAGTTATATCAAATAGATGTGAAAAGTGCTTTCTTGAATGGATTCATCAATGAGCTAGTGTATGTTAAGCAACCCCCAGGATTTGAAGATATCAAGAAGCCCAACCATGTCTATAAGTTGAAGAAGGCTCTCTATGGTTTGAAGCAAGCTCCAAGGGCATGGCATGAGAGATTGAGAGATTTCTTGCTCTCTAAAGGGTTTAAGATAGGGAAGGTTGATAACACTCTCTTCACCAAGAAGATTGGAAATAACTTGTTTGTGTTGCAAATCTATGTGGATGATATCATCTTTGGATCAACCAACCAAGGCTTTTGTGAAGAGTTTGGAAACATGATGGCAAAAGAATTTGAGATGTCTATGATTGGAGAGCTTAGTTATTTCCTTGGTCTACAAATCAAGCAATTAAAGAAAGGCACATTTGTGAGTCAAAGCAAGTATATCAAGGACATGTTGAAGAAGTTTGGAATGGAAGAAGCCAAGTCAATTGGGACACCAATGGGAACAAATGGTCATCTTGACTTGAATACAAGTGGCAACATGGTAGATCAAAAGTTGTATCGGTCAATGATTGGAAGCCTACATGTGACCGCTTCTAGGCCGGATGTCATATTTAGTGTGTGCATGTGTGCAAGGTTTCAAGCTTCACCAAGAGAAAGTCATTTGAAGGCAACCAAGAGGATATTGAGATATCTAAAGCACACACCAAATGCTGGATTGTGGTATCCCAAGGGGTCAAACTTTGAATTGATTGGATATTCGGACTCCGACTATGCGGGATGCAAGGTGGATAGAAAGAGCACTAGTGGTACATGCCAATTGCTAGGAAGGTCACTTGTCTCATAGTCATCCAAGAAACAAAATAGTGTTGCACTCTCTACCGCCGAAGCCGAATACATTAGTGCGGAGAGTTGTGCTTAATTGCTGTGGATGAAGGCCACATTGAAGGATTTTGGAATCAAATTTGGACAAGTGCTGTTGCTATGTGACAATGAAAGTGCCGTGAAGATCACCACCAATCCGGTTCAACATTCAAGAACAAAGCACATTGACATAAGACATCACTTCATTAGAGATCACCAAGCAAAGGGAGACATTTCTATTGAGAGTGTTGGCACCGATGATCAACTTGCCGATATCTTCACCAAGTCACTTGATGAAAAGAGATTTTGCACCTTGAGAAATGAATTGAACATTCTTGACTTCTCCAACATGAAATGAATGCACCCCCAACTATATGACATGCCTCTCCTTCGACTAAAGTAAAGGTGAAATTGTTTGGCATGATGCATTCATTCTTGCTAAGGACTTGCTTAGAACATATAGATATAATATCTCTTGTTCAATTAGGCTCATTCATGAAAACAAAGTGATTTTGAGTACATATTATGCCACTATTGCTTCTATGTCGTGTATGATCTAGTGGCTAAATATGACTTATTCATGAGAATGTGAACCAAGTGTTTGATCTAGTTAATTGAGCAAGAAAGGATTTAGTTCAACATTGACAAGATAACCATTGAAAGATGTGTGAAGAAGCTTGTCATTGGTTCAAACCGAACTAGATTACTTATGCAAGTTTAGTAGTTTGAACCACAAGAGAAGGAAGTTTATGGAAACATGTGATCCTCAACTTTAAGTGATCATCTCTCTACTCCAAGCTCCCTCTATGATTTTAAGTCTACATCAAGCATGATCATATACCTTTATGGTCATTGATGACAAAGGGGGAGAGATTACAAAGATATCATCCTAAGTGGGAGAGAATATGAAGATTGAAGAATGGAAAGGGATTAAAATTTTGAAGCACACAAATAGGGGGAGCAAGCTCATGAACATGGTTGTTTGCATTTGATTGTGCATATTCATATGATTGCTTGCATTGCACTTAGATTGGTGTAACTATTAAGTGGCATCTCTCTTGCTTGTGTGATGCTTGCTAGTATAGAACTTGATTGATGAATTGATTACTAGCATGCATAGGCTCTAGCTAGAATTAGAATGGTGTGTTTCCAAGTGGTATCTAGAAACCATATTTTTAATGTTGATCTCACGTGGTTTCTATCTATTTGATGTTTCTAGCTAGATTTGGTGCTAAGGATGGTTCATGATGTGCACTTCGATGGTATCACGCTTCAAAGGTCCATTCTATACACCTTAGCATCAATTTGGTAGAAATGACTTTCTCAAAACTTATTTATCCAACATGTGTGCAAAGCTTCTAATCCAAACTTTTAGCACACATGTAGGGGGAGCCATAGCTACCAAATGTGTTTTACATGACTTGTCCAATTCTTTTCACAAGCTCAAAATTGTTTGGACAAGTGATGTAAAGCCAAAATTATATTCATTTCATATCTCTGTAGAGGTTGTCATCAATTACCAAAAAGGGGGAGATTGAAAGCCCTAGTTTGGTTTTGGCTAATTGATGAAACCTAGGACTAACCCTATTGCTAAGTGTGTAGTGTTAGAGAAAGGGGAAGTCCAAACCAAGTGGTGGAATGGTGATCAAGGTGATGAAGGTGACCACAAGTGATCAAGTGCCACACTTGGAGATGAAGGAAGATGAGAAGCAAGATGGAATGCTAGAGGCAAAGGTATATGTTAGGGCATTTCTATTTTGCCGGCCATAGGTGAGTAGAGAAGTTGATGGCCGGGTTTAGGATTGATAACCGTACTATTAAGAGGGGCGATGTCGCGCAATATTGGTTATCTTAGTGCCACTAGGTGAGCAATGACTTTGCATATGCATTAGGGACCTAGTGTGCTTACTGACTCTTGCAAAAATCTATTTGAAAATGCTAACACACGTGCACAAGTCGAGAGACACTTTTGTGTTGGCACACGGGAGCAAGAGGTGATGGTGTTTGGGTGTGGAACCCTCCCGCCGAGCTCGCAAGGCGGGACTTGGAGGTTTTCGGATGAAGTGCAGTCACTCAGAAGTGACCGGACGCTGTCCTGGCAGGGACCAGACACGTCCGGTCAGTGCTTTGGCATCCGTCGATTTTCTAGGGCGACCGGAATCCAGGGGACCGGAGCGTCCGGTGCCAAAATTTTTTGAGCACTGGGGTTGAAGCAGTGAGGACCGGACTCTGGCTGCGTCCGGTCAGGTGGCATAGGACGCGTCCGGTCGAGAATTCTCGTTTCTGGACCTCTCTGGGTAGTGACCGGATTCCACTGTGCCGGCGTCCGGAGCTGGCACAAGACGCGTCCGGTCGATCTGAGTTGAGCGCGAGTGATCGAGCCGTTGGCGCGCAACGGCTACATTCAAACGTCAGGGACACGTGGCCGTGGTAGAGGGACCGGACGCTGGGACCGGATGTGTCCGGTCGCCACTTAACCCGCATCCGGTCGACGTGCAGAAAGTGAGTTTTGTGAGTAACGGTTGGGTGTTTTTAGGGACGCCTATATAAATAAATTGGCCGGCTTGGGGGAGTCTCTCTTGGCACTTTGACATTCTTGACATTCCCTAGAGCTAAGCAAACCTCCTCCCTCACTTTGCATTCATCTTGATTGATCTAGAGAGTGATTGGGAGAGCTTCTAGTGCATTTGCCTTGTGATTGAGCATCTAGTGGCACTAGTGAGCGTTCTTGCTGCGATTAAGCTTGTTACTCTTGGTGATAGCCATCACCTAGACGGTTGGAGCAGCGAGCCGGAGTTGAGTAAGGTTGAAGATTGGTCTTGGCCACTCTGGAGGTGATTTATGAGGGATGTTGATCCCACCTCGCGGGAGATCGTGAAAGGAATCCTTAGTGGAATCTCGTGTCATTGAGTTACCCCCACTTTGTGTGAGTTCTTGTGGTGCCCTATGAGGGCTTGGCTTGTGACACCAATTAGCCACCGAACTACCGAGTGTGTGGTTGACACAACGGGGAGCAGTGTGCCGGCAAGCACGTGAACCTCGGGATAAAAATCTTGTGTCCCTCGGTGTTCTTGTGTGGCTTGATCCTTCAAGATCAACTTGGATTTCTCTATTGGATCATCTCTTCGGGTTTCATTGTATTGACAAGACGGTGATTGGTCATCTTCCCGAAGGCACAGTTTGCACACTCAATTTCCTTCCTTGCGATTACATTTGTGCAAAGTAGTGTATTAGGTTGTGTAGCCTAGTTGTATTGCTAAGGACCCTATTATTAGTGTGTCTAGTGTATTAGGATTGCTAGAATTGTTTAGGTTAGCTTGCAACCCCCACTAGGCTAGCGCAACACTTGCTTCGTCATTTGTTCTACTAACCGATTTGTTTAGTGCTTTGCAAGAAATTTTTATAGGCTATTCACCCCCCTCTAGCCATTTAGGACCTTTCACCTGCCCTCCTTTTATAGCTCTGGGTGATGATCATGAGCCATCGGATCAAACCAACATTGGCGTACGGCTAAGATTGAAACCCTAAGGCGGTGGAGCAACCTGGGCGAAACGGGCCCAGGGCCCAGACCGGCCGGTCTAGGGTGGGACTGGCCGGTCCCCCCTGGTGGCTGCTGGCCCTCCACTTCGGCGTGGTGTCTTCTGGTCTCTTCTAGAATCTTCCTGCGTTGCCGTGGCGTCTGATTTCCTGTTCTATATTCTGATAAGCTCCTGAGATTACGTCTTTTCCAGTTTACACCTGTAGAAATAGTGAAACACCAAAACTCGTGGAATTCTATCAGTGCAAACCCTATACCTCCTTTTCATGGCTAGTTGATGATTGAATTCATACAATAACGACCGTCAACATCTGCAAGGGATCTGTTGGTATTTTTAACATCACTTCACGTTAAGATATCATCCCTAACATGATGTCAAAAACCAAGGATAAAAATAATCTACACGCACTGACTCTTAGTAGAATATATCCGCAAGCGCATAGATAATTCTCCCGTTGTAGGATTTTACCCAAGATTCCAAGTATCGTTGATTTATTTTATGCCAAAAGGATAAAGGAGCATATTCTATTCATTAGGAGTGGGCAACTTATAAGGTTAAAGAATAAATGAGCAACACTAATACACTAATGCTTTAGCAATAACTAGTCAACAGTAATGATAAATGATAAATGAGTAATTAAGATAAATGATATTCTAGAGATAGAATATAGAGACTCACTAATATAGTAAAACAATCTCGAGATTTGGTTAGAGTAAAGAAAACCTATGTAATTACTAATATAAAGTCTACAGCCTACGCCATGCTACACATTTTCATCTATTGTGTAATAAACTCAGAAGACATCATAAGGAGCATCAACTAGTGATGATATTAAGGCACAAGGGTCGCCTCCTTCGCGACCGTGCTCGGCTAGTCCCTACGTGCGGGGGGTGGACTATAGAGGAACCAACGCAGCTATCACTGCTTGCGGACTACCACACGACGACCCAGAGCACATCGGGGTGGCTCCGTAGGTACACAATATATCTAGACACCACGTCTACATAATACGCACCACCTAACTCACTCGAGTCTTGAATCGGGCGCTTTTACGATCATATAACAATAATCATCATAAATCACAACTATATCGAGTATGCAACTAGAATAAACTAAAAACTGAATAAGTAGCAATATAATAAAGTAGAGCAAAGTCATAATGAAATACAAGATATTACCAATTTCTAGATAAACAGACCTGAAATCCCGAGCGGAGCGCCCGATCTCTACTTGAATCTTGCTAGACGGCTATACTAAGAACTTGAAGAACTAAAGCTCTACTTCTAATCTCTGGAAACCCTAACCGACTACTCTTGACGAATGAAGCGGGAGGAATGAATTGGTTCTCTTCTGGAGGGGGTCTGCCCCTTTATTTATAGCCCGGTGAGTGCACGTGCGCCGCAGGATCAAACCGACGTAACCAAGGGTGAGGATGCATCGTGGGAGGCGGTGGAGGAAGCTTCTGGAAGGGGGCAGCCAAACCCTAACCCTAGGGGCCGGGCGGCGCCAGGGTGGGGCCAGCCGGCCCCACCTGGTGGCCTCTGCTGGTCCCACCGCTTTAGGTGTATTCTAGAACCTTCCTAACCCCGTTGGAGATAATTTTACGTCGCGGATAAGTTTCATGGCAGATTTGCACTTCAATCCTTCTTTTTGGTCTTTTCTAGATAATTCCCTAAAAATCAGACAATTCACCAGAACTCATAGAATTTGTCCGAAATAACCCCTATGTTTCTATTGTTGCTTCTTTTTTTAGTGATAGTTGACGGTATATAATTTGCACTTAGTGACCGTCAACAATACCCCCAAGCTAAGTCTTTGCTAATCCCTTAGTAAAGTTGACTTGAAATAATACTTCTAGGGTTTCTCCGGTTTTAATTCTCGACATTACTTGAGTATTAAATTTAAAATTCTTCTCCAAATTATGATTCATTAATCTACCTTTCAAAGTTATCCTTACTCCTTCTAGCTTTGGGGCTTATCAAATTTTAATTAAATCTTGGGTGATTAAAAGATAGAATAATCAAGCAAGCACTTTGCATATATTAAATTCTTCGTTCATGCACTACTCCAGAGGTTTTCTTTTTATTTTGAATGTATGAATTATTACTTTGAAAACAATGAGAGTCTACTAATAAGATTGCAGTGGACTACTAAGCTATACATCGTGACTGAATGTGCTAGAGATTAAAACTTTATTTTCAGCCTCTTATACAATATTCTCTCTTTTACGCCTTCCGAGAAGTGTGGGTTATCTTCCCAAATGATACTTTTTGTACCCATTTTTTTTCTCTTAGGTGGGTGTCTTTGCACCCCTTGTTTTACTCTCTTTATTTTAATTTTAGCACATACCCTTTTGATATGGCATCTTTTGGGCTCATACTTCTTTGGTATGGTATCTTTTAATTTTATAGCCCACACTCTCCTTTAGTAGACTTCTAAGAGAGAATTTGTTACATAGAGTAAAATCTTTTTTGTGCATGTGGATTCAACCATGAATGCATAACAGAATAGTCTACTCAAATCATATTAGCAAGATAAATTATCAGATTGCTTGATTTAATTCTTACAAAGTATCTGGAGCTTAGCCATCACTTAGAATGAAACATATACTAGCTCAAACCTTTTTATATCATATCTATCAATTATTTAGATTGAATCACAAATTTTATGCTACCCACAAATATTGGGTTTCAGAATAAATTATTCGAGTAGATAAACTTCATATAATTCACAAGAGAATTTTAAATTTTAGATGCTAAGTAATTGCAGATTTTAATTGCTTTATCTAAGGTTTTTTTTAACTTAGGTACTCAAAATTTAAAGATGAATTCTAACTACTCTATTTTAATGATAGAATTTAAATGCTAAAAATGAATACTAAAATAAATACTGAAATAAACGATAGAATATATATAGAGGTGAACAGGGTGCTCATCTCGTGGGGGCTCTCCCCAAGCTGTATTTTGCCGTACTCAATAATGTGGTGGAGGTGGTGGTGGGTACCCCATCTGGTCTATCAGGTACTCCAACCCGATCTGCATATCTTCTTTGTCCCCGCCGAATTCTTGGTCCGCCCGGTGCTTTGCCCACTCTTCTATTGGTGAAAACTGTTATCAACCTGGTGTTGCCCCTGCTCATGTCGGAGCAAGGTGTTATTCATCGCCTACTGTCCCTGCTGAAGGTTAGTGAAATGCATAGACATAGCAGGGAAATCATTAATGGGAGCCAAAAAATGTTGTTCAGGTGGTGGCATATAGTCATCTGCGGGGGTGCATGGTACGGATATGGCCCACCAGTGGTGTACTCCATATTCCCATGCACAGAGAATGATGCACGGCCTCTCTGAAAATCTTGCCCATGTTGACGGTCGTTAACGTCAACTTTTACTAGAACTTTAGACCCGAAGGAAAATATGAAAACACACTAGTCTAGGGTTTTAACTGACAATTTCCACATGTTTTGCATATTCTGTATTTTCCAGGGTTATTTTCAGAAAAGCTGAAAAGAGGGATTCCAGTGCGAAATAACCACGAAACTTATCCGCCACGAAGGACACCACGGGAAGACTCAGGAAGACTCCGTAAGACACCGAAAGGGAGCGGGGGGGCGAGAGGCCACCGTGTCGGGCCGACTCCACCGGGGGTGCTTGGGGCGGCGCCCTCTAGGGTTTGCTCCCCCTTCTGGAATGTTCCTCCACCGCCTCTCCTGATGCATCTCGGCCCTTCGTTACGTCGTTGTGATCCTGCGGCGCACGCGCATCCCACCGGGCTATAAATACATGGGTAGACCCCCTGGAGAGAGCCAATTCATTATTCATCAAGGCCTCAAGCCATCAAGCATCAAGAAGCCTTCAAGTTCATCAAGAGCCTTCTAGTTCATAGGATTAGCTAGCTAGATTAGAAGTAGAGGAGATCTAGTTCTTCATCGGGATCTAGAGCCCCTAGCGTCCGTCTAGAGCGCGAGAGTTCAGTAATAGTTCTAGTTCTTAATTACTTTATTGTATTCATTATTCAGATTAGGGAGACTTTACTCTTAATAGATTCATATGTCCTTAATTGCAATAGTCATTGTCTACTTTGATTATATGTCTAGTTTAGTTACTTCGATCTTATTGAATTCATGTAATTGCTCGTATAGCGTTTATCCAATTGTACAATGGGTAGATGATAGACGATATGTAGACGTGGTGTCTAGATGTCTTGTTTATATACGAGTGCACCCTGACATGCCGGGACGTGTGGTAGTCTGCGTAGGTGACAGCTACGTTAGTTTCTCTGTAGTCCACCCCCCGTATGTAGGACTAGCGTGGGCACGGTCGTGAAGGAGGTAACCTAGGTCTTAATACCCTCATTGACTTAGCGATGATTACTAGATGTAGTTGCACTAATTAGAGTTATTCGTTGATGTAGTTATAGACTTACCTTAGATCTAACTCCCTAGTTTATCCAATGGCTAACTATGATTATGACTAGTAAGATGCTCTGATGATTATCCTTAATTATGATACTTGATGATTATGCTATCACCCATATTTATCCATATTTATCTTATGACCTCTGCCTGTTATGAGTAGAGTATATGATATTGGTAATATCACTTTTTTATCTTATATAGTTTCTTATCAATATAATAGATTATAGTTTACTATATAGCTTTCCCAGTGGTATAATTATAAATCGACAACCTGGATGACTTCCCTAGGTAAAATGCTACAATGGTATAATTATCTATCCGCTTGTAGAACCCATTTAGTTTATATTCATATTTCATTCATATCTTTAATCTGCCTAGTCACATTAGTACATGTAAATCTATGATAATTTCCTAGCAATATAATTGGGGATGACAACCTACTTCATGTTTAGGAATGTTAGTAATAAAGAAGTGGCTAGTTGCTAATGACAAGTTAATTATATACCGAACATTTCTGACGTTGTTGCTAGGGGTAGGATTTATTCCTGCTTTTTAGTAATGACGTTAGAAATGCCAACAAGCATTTTTGGCGCCATTGCCGGGAAAGGCACAATAAACTTAGGATATATTGATAATATATATACACACGGATAAAGTCATATTACCAATCAATCTCTAACTCAATCAGGTACACCCTTTGTTGTTAGTATTTGCTTATCTTATGCAGGGTGATGAATGAATGGTTTTTCTCTTCCAAAGAACTTCGCTGACGATCCAGAGAAACTCCTTAGAAAGAGGAGGTTTGTAGAAGCAAGAGATAAATTTGAGTCACCATCAAGAACACCCTCTGCTGCTCAAGCTAGACCTTCAGAGGAGCCAGCTCCAACACTGGAAGAGGAAATTAAAGAAGTAGAAGAACAAGCAGAAGAGCATTTAGGTGAAAACCTAGCTCCTACGTTTGAAGACATAGCTGAGAAGATACTGCGAGAGTTCTCTGCCCCAACAACAGTAAACATCTAGACTGAACCAGCAGTCAACACTGGGGAGAATGGATTCGAGCTCAAGCCTGTGCTCATCACCATAGTTCAAGCCAGCCAATTCTGTAGAAAAGGACATGAAGATGCAAGTGCACACTTACAACACTTTCTAGAGATCTGCAGCACCTTCACAATCAGAGGAGTACCAAAAGATGCTATCTTACTTCGTCTTTTCCCATTCTCATTATTGGGGAAAGCCAAGCAGTGGTTCTACATCAACAAAGACAAACACACTACATGGGACCTATGCTCAACTGCTTTCCTAGCGAAATTCTTTTCTACAGCCAAGACCAATGCTCTGCGTGGGAAGATTGCAAGTTTCTAGCAACAACATGATGAATCATTCAATGAAGCATGGGAAAGATTCTAGAATTACATTGAAGACTGTCCTCATTATGGGATAGAGGAGTGGTTGTTAATGCAGACTTTCTATCACGGGCTCATCTCTAGCACCCATGAGTCTATTGATGCTGCAGCCGAGGGAGCTTTCCTGTCACTTAAGCTCTCAGACGCTAAAGCACTTCTCGAGAAGATGGCCTCAAATTCAACATGCAATGAAGAACGCACTCAGCCTCGCAAGAAGGGAGGAGGAATCCATCATCTCAAGGAAGCTGACATGGTCACTGCCAAGCTAGACCTCATCATGAAGAAGCTCGATATAGAGAAGAAGGAAGTTATGCACATCAATGATTCCCATATGACATGTGAAGAATGTGGAGACTACGGGCACTTAGGCATCATTTGCCCTACACCGCAAGAGGATGTGAACTTCATCAACAATAACACCTACTATTATCCTCAACAAAACCAAGGGTGAAATCAACAACCTCGACAAGGTAATTACCAAGGTAACAACCAAGGTAACAACTTTAACCTTCTGCCTTTAAGAGAATTAGTTACTAGTCAATCCAAACTGCTAAATTAAATGACTAGGAAACTAACATCAAATGATAAAACTTTGGAAAACATACATGCTAGAATGGATACTTTTGCTTTTGCCATAAAGAATCAACATAGCTTCAATAAAATGCTAGAATCACAATTAGCTCAGTTAGCTGCTGCTGTTCCTCTATTAGAGAAAGGCAAGATTCTAGGCCAACCAAAAGATTTAAAAACTGCTAACCTTGTTGATATTCACAATGCAACCCAATATTATATTGAGCCTGTAGATGTACAGTGGATTGACCACTCTCTACCAGAGAAGATGGGAGACCCTGGAAGACCTGTCATTCCTATCTCAATAGGATGCCATAGCTTTCCAGAGGCTATCAGCGACTTTGGTGCAAGTATCAACATCATGCCCAAGGTAATTTATGAGAAAATATTAAATGATCACCTGTTGTACACAAATATGCGTTTGCAGCTTGCAGATCAGTCCATTTGCTACCCTAAGGGAGTACTAGAAGAAGTTGTCATTAGAGTGGGGCAATCATATGTCCTAGTTTACTTCGTGGTCATGGAGACAGGAGTAGATGAGAAGGCACCCATCATTTTGGGCAGACCATTCTTGTGCACAACAAAAGCCATCATCTATGCGGAGTATACCAAGATTGTCCTATCCATTAAGGACAAGAAAGAAAGATTCACATTTAAGAACCGCATCCTGAAAGCTCCTGCAGCCTTGAAGCAATTCTATCAACAAGAAGAGCAAGAACAACAACCAATGCTGAAGAAGAAGAACAATAGAGACAATAGAAGATGGAGGAGGACCAAGCATGCACCTGAGAAGACAACTCCACTAATCACTGCTCTCAACACCGAAAACGATCACATGCTACCCAAGCCATTTCCAATCAAGAGAGGTGATCCAGGTGTCTCAGTCATTGAATGTACAATCAAAGACACTACCTTTCCTCACACCGTCTGCAACATTAGATCAGGCTGCAACGTAATGTGAAAATAGGTATATGATGAATTGTTTGATTTACCTTTATACCCAACATAAATTCAGTTGCAGATGGCAGATGAATCACTAAGA
The DNA here is from genome assembly GCA_015844335.1 of Chrysopogon serrulatus. Lineage (NCBI taxonomy): Eukaryota > Viridiplantae > Streptophyta > Magnoliopsida > Poales > Poaceae > Chrysopogon > Chrysopogon serrulatus. The sequence goes on along the minus strand of JADLZL010000359.1, from coordinate 268,177 downwards.
TTTCCTAAAGGAGTAGTTAAGGATGTCATGGTAAGAATTCAAGGATAGTATATACCTGCAGATTTTCTAGTCCTTGACATGCAGGGAAACTATGATTCCCTGATCCTCTTGGGAAGACCGTTCCTCTACACAGTCAATGCCAACATCTACATCGGGTCCAGGCATATCCACTTTAACCTACCTACAGGAAAGGTACGCTGTCAATTTAAAACACTTAATAACCATGAGCAGATCAGGAAGCAACGCAACAGGAGAAGACGCCAAGCCCACCGTTAGTGTAACATCACTATTAAACCATCACCCAAAAATCACAACTTTCAAAAACTTTTTTAAAAACTAACCTATGCTTGGTGAGTGTCATGTAGGAAAAATCTCCTTAGAAAGTTGCGTTAGCTCCCATATGCGGTTAGTGGCATAAGCATCTTGTCTTTTCTTTTTATGCGTATGTTTTGCCTCTTCATGGATTTATGAGATGCTAGGTTAAACATTAATCAAACCTTTGGTGACATGTGTGCAACCAAGTGGAACCACCCTTGACCAAACCTAGGTGGGCCCCACCAGCATGAATATGCATGGATGCACCTTCATGGATATTTATGCATGTATACATGTATTTACATAATAGTTAGTAAAATAGAAAAAGAAAAAGAAAAGGGAAAGGAGGGGAAGAAGCCAACCACCCAGCTTGGCTCGGCCTGCCCCACAGCCCAGCCCATCGCTTCCCTTCCCCTTCTCTGCACGCACGCGCTGCCCAACCGCGCGCACACATCGCGCCCCCGCTCCTCTCACAAGGCCGATGACAGGCGGACCCCACGGTCCCGCCTATCCTCCCCCACCTCCCGACGCCTCTCTGCTTTTCGGCAAAAGTAGAGGAGCAGCCCTGCCACGCTCCCGCAGCCGTCCGCGTCCGAACCATTGGCGCGGGGGAAGCCGGATGGATGCCACGTCCACCCTTCCCACGCCGAGGCACAGCGTCGCGACAAGGCGAGCCCACCTGGCATGGACCCACCGCGGTGACGCCATCGCAGGCCGTCCCGCTCTCCTTTCTTTTTCCCAGGACGCTGTTCCACGAATTGGAGCCGCCCGAGCACCGCGTGCACCTCCCTGAACCCTAAACCTAGCTGCGAGCCTTCGGATGAGCACCACGTACCCCCACATCGCCCCATCACCGTCCACCGTGTGCCATGGCCGCCGCTCACCTATAAAAAGGGCACCCCTCGGTGCCCTAGCATTCCATCCACCCCGCCGCCACCTGGTGGCATTCCACACCCCACCACTACTATCTCGAGAGGAGGGCTGTGAAGGAGAAGAGGAGGAGGGAGCCGTCCCACCAAAGCCATTCGTCGCCATGTCAGAGCCGTCCACCGCCGCCACGCCGGAGCTGAGGACGACGCCGCCCTGAATGACTACAACACCGTATCGGCTCGGCACGGCACGGCCTCGACTCGTCATGGCAGCACCTCTCTCCGTACCACCATCCTCCCTCCCACAACACCCACGGTGAGCTCCGCCTTTAGCCCGCGCCGTGCCGTTCACGGCCGGGGGGCCGCCGCGAGCCCCCACCTGGGTGGCTCAAGGCCGCACCGTGGCACGCCACCACCCGAACACCGCCCGCGCCCGGGAAAATGCAGCGTCCGCGGCACACCCGGGCGCGCGCACGTGGCGAGTGCCGCCATTCCACGAGTTGTTCCGCCGTCCCTAGCGCACGATGGGGCGAAACCGATGGGAGGGCGAGCTTCGCCTAACCACCGCGCACCTCGGACACCTAGCTACCAGGCCAAAAACCCTGCCTTGACCCGCCCACGGCCAGCCGGACCCTTGAGCTCCACCGCCAGCCTTCTGGCGTGGGATGGACTCCGCTGCGCCTAGAGGTCGTCGACGCAGCCCTTAGACAACCCCGACTCACTCCAATTGCAGGTAAAAGGGTATACCAGGCCCCAATTGCACCCGAGGCAACCGCGCCGCCATCCGCCGTGGACCGTCGACACTTTGCCGTCACGGACGACCACCGAGGGGCTCCCACACCGCCCTTGCACATTGCCGGGGTCATGGAGCACCCCAGGGGCCATGCAACACCTGCCGGAGCCCACGGTGCCCCCGACCCACCCGTCAAGCGGCCCGACCACGCCCGAAATCTGCGGTGGCTCGTCGCCCGGTCATCTAGGCGGTCGAAACCCCACCTTCATACTCCTCGCCATAATCGCAGAGCAATCCCGAAGCAGTAGGAGCCTTTCGCCAGTTCGCCGGACCACCAAGGCGCTCACCGGAGTGGGAGAGCCGCCGGTAGGTATTGCCAGTGGGAAACAGAGGGTAGCGGGTGAGGGAAGAGGAGGGACTTGGTCCCGCGTGCACCCGGTGTGCCGTGAACCCAAGAGGCGAGGGAGGGAAAAGGCGTGGTCTACCGTGGACCAACGTGTCGTCCACGGTGCGCCGCACCACGTTCACCATGGACCTGAGCCTGTGCACCACAGCCCAGTGGAGGCCCAGGTGGCACCACGTGGCTGCACCAGAGGCCGACGCGTGTCCAGGCCGGGGCGGCCCAACCTGGCCCTAATCTAGCCCGTCCAGGCCCACTCTGAGCCCGGTCGGCGTCGACTGTTGACCGGTCAATGTTGACCGTTGATCGGTCAATGTTGACCGTTGATCAGACCCCACTTGTCAGTGACCTAGTCGAAACCAGCCACTCAGAGCCTGCCACGTGTCACCAGTTTTTCTGGAATTAATAAAATGAATTTCTCTTTTTTAGAATTGATTTAAACCTTTGGAAAATCATAATAAATCTATCTTAACTCCGAAAAATATGAAACCAGGGTCCAAATTTTTCTAAAAATAAGCTCTAGGTCATAGGCTTACCATAAGTGCGTTTGCTTCTTCTGAATTTCAGTTGCTTCTTTCTATAGGAGCCACTAAAAGCGGTATTATGTCAAGCTTTTCAGAGACAGAGGAGCCGCCGACTGAGGGAGGAGACGACTACGAGTACACCGAGGACCTGGGAGACGACCCGACCGTAGGTGCCACGTCCCACCCAACCTCTTAGCTCCTATTTAGACATGCAATAACTAGAAATGCCAGCGCTCTACTACTTGTTGCATGGTAGATTGATTGATTCAGCCTATGCCTTGTCGCAACCGATCCCCTGCATATCCGCTGCTAGGATTAGACTCGCACTTATCATGTTTATCTTGATGCTACTCACTTATTACTATCATTACTGTTGATTATCATGACTGTGAGTGGCTAAGGCACATGGTGCCTGTTGGTATCTGTTAATGCCTACTGAATAATTCTACAAGCGCACGGATACGTTGTAGCACTTCACCGGATAAGTATGCCCAGTTTTAATATCGAACCCAAAGGAAGATGTGTGAGGGTCTTCTAAACTACACTTAACCACTGAGTAACAAACAAGGCTGTAGAAGGTAGGGATATAGAGGGGACAACTAGGGCTTCTAATTCAGGCTCAAGCAAATTATGATTAAAATGTTTCACTAGGGAGTTGGATAGGATAAGCATAGACAAAACTATACTTAACTACCAACTATTCTCCTGCTAGGCCTACTGACGGGATAGTGGAATAAATATGATTCAACGGAGCTATAAGTCACCTCCGCGAGCTACCACCAAATCTGGACAATAGGGTACATCTACGAGCAACGGAGTCTAAGCACCACGCTTACACTATGAATACTACTCTAACCCAAGAGCTACAAGGATTAAAGTACTCAAAAGAGTCGTAAACTAGCAAAATAGAATAAACAATGTTACTTACTTGAACACGTTGATTCCCAAGTAGTCTCGAGATACAAGCCGTAGAGGTAGCACCGACAGGGCCGATACTCCTCCAAAACTTTCTCTTTAAACTCTATTTCTCTCCCTCCGAAGAACTAGCTTCTAGAGGTATAGAACTAGCTCTCTCTTGGAATGCTAACTCGAGAGGTCATCCATTCAAGGGACACCTCCGAGAATCCTAATTAGGTTTTCTAGCTAAAGCTCTTCTCTAGATTCTTCCATCCTCTCCTGGGAGGTGTGCCTCTCCTTTTATAGCCCTGGCGAATCAGCGTGAGCCTTTGGATCAAACTGACCTTGACGGAGGGTGGAGATCATTCCTCAAAGGCGGTGGAGTAGACCGGGCGAACCGGGCGCGAACAGGATTGGCCCTGCACCGGCCGGTCCAGGGGCCGAACCCGGCCGGTGCGGCTCTGGCCACCCCGGGCCCCCGGCTCGGTGTGGTGCCTTCTCGTCTCTTCTAGAATGTTCCCTGTTGCCGTGGCATCCATTACGGCATTCTATGTTGCGTGTAGCTCAAAAGTATATCTTTTTCGGTGTTTACCCCAAAACCATTGATTCACCAAAACTTGTGGAATTCGTTAGTTGAAACCCTACTCTAGGTAGATGGATTGCTTTTATATCATTTTGGAAGATTAGTTGACGGTTGGATTTGATCATTAAGGACCATCAACAACACCCCCACACTTAGGCTTTTACTGGTAGCTTAGGACAAAGAGATCAACATATGCTCGTTCCTGGTGATTCCTGCACTGTGAGATTCAAAGTGTCTACCAAACAACTTTGAGAAGTTGAAAAGCAGAACAGTCGAACAGATTACCTTTATCTCGCTGCTCGGACCATTGGAAGTTTTTGTAAGATTTTTGAAATAAACATGTAGCTTACCTGCTCCTCAATGTGGTACCCTCAAATCACTCATTATATGTGGTATTTGTGGATCTCTCTTTAGGCATGAATGAGTGATGCCCCTTCCTTGCAATCTACCTCTAATAGGCTTATGTGGAGTTTATAGGTTTGGCACGGAATAGTATACTTACTCTACACATCACTGAGCCAGCGTAAAAGTCCCAAGAAGAGAAGTGTCATACTCTTAGATCAAGATGTACATGTGTGTGGAATATATGGTGGCTATCCTGTTCTATTTATGCTCATATTCTTTGAAGGATATGTCTCTTTTGCTTGAATTGGAATGTTGGAGACAATGGGCTATCTTGAATTTTTCTTTTCTTTCTTTTCTAGAGAGCTGGGCATCTCTGTGCCTTTTTCAACATTTGGACCCTTGTCCAATTTTTTTTCTTTCTATTTTAACTCTCTCTTTTTTTCTCTTTTTTTTGCATAGCCCATGTCATCCTGCACAAAAAACTTTATGCAAGACAGAGACTTCTGATAATATTAGAGTATAGATGAACATGATCCTACCAAAGATCCTTTTGGGCGCGTACTCTCAGTGTAAGAGCAGCACATTTTCTATGTGGATGGGAAAAGCTGCGCCTACCCCCAGTGTAGGGATAGTGCATATATGGAGTATAAGTGAATCTTGACCTTGAGAGCATGATAGGTCTCTACAACACGGGTCTCAAAAGCTGACAGAGCTCGGTGCAAAATAAGTAACTTATGTAGCAAGTTATGATCATGTATGGCTCTATAAGTATTTAAAACCACAGAGGAGTAGCTTAGCTATTGTTTTTATGTTTCTAAAATAAAAGCTCCAATAACCAGGCAGAGAAATTCAGGTTTTCATGTTTTACTATCTCATACTTGTCAACAACTTAAGAAGTATTAGGGTCCCTAAAGAGAGTTCCCAACAGTTGCAAGTGTACAGGAGATGAACTTATGTGATTCTTGCCTTAAGTTATAACTAAGCCACTCATCCTTGAGGTGTAATCATGGTTCATTAAAGGATATTCAATTAAGCTCAGTTGTTAAAAAGAGTGCTTTGGAGTGCGTACCTGACTCCTGTAGATGTCCTTCTATGTTCTTTATTGGCTGTCTCCCCCACACTTGTTTCCTATTTCCTTTTATGCACAACAAGGTGGAGATAAAAACAAAACATATATCTAGAGAGAGATGATGACTCTAAAACTTGATTCTTTATTATAAATGAGGCACATTTATTACACAATGATTGAATGAAGGAATTAATTAATTGAACTAATCAAACTACTAATGAACTAATTAAGCAACTAATGAATGACTCTCACGTGTGCCTATACATCTCTATCTCTATTCTTTCTTCTCTAACTCCTCAACTCTAGCCTTTAGCGCCTTATTCTTAAGACGCATCTCCTCCCCGCTTAAGCTCTAGATTAGCTATGCCGCAGACACCGTAGTCGTCGGTATCGAGCACCCTAGACAAAAGACGTCCCCCCTGCAGGTCTATCCTAGTCTCTAGCGTGCCTAGGTTGAGTCGAGGTTGTCGCGGGGCTTGTGCAGTCCTTGCTTTCTTCTTTGGAGGCTCCGGATCAGCTCTTGGTGGTGGAGTAAACTTGACCTTGGTCGGAACCACCCGCACACCATCCAGAGTCACGCGCTCTTTCTCCATGGTGTATTTTGCTCCAGTCACCACCCCAAACTTGGTGGTGACACCCAGCAGCCTCTCCCCCTCTCTTGTAGATAGTAACTTGGTGCCCTGGGGGAGAGAGATGCTAGGCTGACCGAGTGGCAAGGCTTATCTCCAAGAAGCGGCCGAGGAGCTGGAGGTGCAATGGTTGGCCTCTTGTTGGCTTGAGCAAAGCATGCCTCCTCCAGTGGAGCTCCTCGAGGTCGAGCTCGGATGACCTCCTTCGATGGCACCAGGACGATCGCCTTTGGTGGCACCACCGCCAGCTGCTTTGGCGGGATGATCGCTAGTGGGAGGACCTCCTCCGGCTCTTCGACGGTGTAGGGAAGGTTTGGGTTGGCCATTTGGTGGGAGGTGGAGCGATTGGAGAGCTTCCTTGTCTGGGTTTAGAGAGGAGAGCTCTTGGGATGAGAGGAGAATGTCCCCAGGGGCTTGTTTATATAGTCCTGGTTCCTTGGGGTAGGGGTCATTCCATCCTAATCTATCCCGAGTATCTATCGCGATAAGGCGGTGGCGGATACGGATCACGGCCGAATATTCAGAACCCTAACGGAACAAACTTCACAATGAGAGGCGACAGACCCCGAGGTGGCACTTGGGGAGACCGACCGGTCTGGGGTGGGACCGGCCGGTCCCACCCTGGCCCGGTTCCCGATGCCCTTTCGCGGGTTGCACTCTCGGCCCATCTTCTCTCCAAATTTTCTTCCGTCGCGACCCAATTCACGATGGGGTTTTTATTTTTAATAAATTAGGGAAAAGTTAAGAAATAAATTTCATCCAATTCTTCAGGTGGTCTAGAAGGTTCTAAAAAAATTTTAAGACGTTGGCCATTTACCTTGAATAACGTACCTTCATGATTTTGATGTGTCACCGCCCCATGTGATGATGAATTTACCACCGTGAATGGTCCTTCCCATTTGCTTCGTAGCTTTCCATGTCCGAATAATCTCTCACCCCAGGAGTTAAATAATAGCACCTTATCTCCGTGGATTGAAGCTCTTCTTCATTATTTGCTTATCATGCCACCTTTTAGTTCTCTCTTTATAGATCTTCAAGTTATGATATGCGTTTTCTTGCCATTCATCTAGTTCCGAGAGTTGCATCTTTCTTTTTGTCCCAGCGGCCTCAAGATCCATATTCTATTTCTTGATTGCCCAATGAGCTTTGAACTCAAGCTCTATTGGCAAATGACAGGTCTTGTCATAGACCAGCTGGTAGGGTGACATGCCAAGAGGTGTCTTGTAGGCAGTTCGGTATGCCCATAGTGCGTCTGGTAGCTTCTCCTTCCAAGCGGTTCCTATCTCATTAACTATTTTCTGTAGGATATTCTTGATTTGCTTATTGGAAGTCTCAGCTTGGCCACTTGTTTGAGGATGGTAAGGAGTAGCCATGTGATATTGAATTCCTTGCTTCATTAAGTAGTTACGAAAGTCTTTGTCAATGAAGTGAGTTCCTCCATTACTAATCACCATTCTTGGAACACTAAATCTTGGAAATATTGTCTCCTGAAACATCTTCTTGGAATTGGTAGAATTGGCAGCTTTACACGGCTGTGCTTCTACCCACTTTGAGATGTAGTCAACTGCCACCAGAATGTACTCATAGTTGCCTGATTTCGGAAATGGTCCCATGTAATCTATTCCCCAGACATCAAAGAGCTTGATCTGAGGATTGTTGGTGAGGGGCATAGCATCTCTTGAGTTGATATTGCCATGCCTCCGGCATGCTCCACATCTTCGGATGAAGTTCTTGGTGTCTTCATACATGGTTGGCCAAAAGAATCCACTTTGCCGATCTTTGCATGAGTTCGAATGCGCCATAATGACCTCCATATGGTGATGAATGATATTTTTCAATGATCTGTAATCCTTCCTCGGGGCACACACCTTCGAGTAGTCCATCAGCATATACTCGAAAGAGATAAGGATCATCCCATATATGTAGACGACTTTCATAAATAAGCTTCCTCCCCATGCGCTCCCGGTGGTACATATCCTGCAACCATAAAATTGACAATATTTGCGTACCAGGGATCCGACCTGGAGATGGCGTAGAGCGTGTCGTCTCGAAGAGAGTCATTGATTGGTAGTTCCTGCATATTCTTAAATTGCATCCTAGACAAGTGATCGGCAACAGGGTTTTCTACTCCTCTTTTATCTTTTATTTCTAAGTCAAATTCTTGGAGTAGCAAAATCCATCTTATGAGTCGTGGTTTAGCATCTTTCTTAGTAAGCGGTATTTAGGAGCAAAGATGATCAGTATAAACAATTACCTTTGCTCCTACTAAGTAAGGTCTAAACTTGTCTATAGCAAAAACAACAGCCAGAAGCTCTTTTTCGATAGTTGCATAATTAAGTTGAGGTCCTATCAAAGTTTTGCTAGCATATGCGATTGCGTGATGTTTCTTATCCTTAGTTTGTCCCAAAACTGCCCCCACAGCATAATCACTTGCATCACACATCAATTCAAAGGGTAGCGACCAATCAGGGGGTTGAATGATTGGTGCTGAGATGAGCGCTTTCTTAAGTGTTTCAAAAGCTTTTAAACAAGCGTCATCAAAATCAAAGGGAGCGTCCTTAGCTAGCAAGTTTGTTAGAGGTCTAGCAATGTATGAGAAATTATGTATGAACCGCCAATAAAAACCTGCATGACCTAGGAAGCTTCGAATTCCCTTTATATTAATGGGAGGAGGTAGTTGCTCAATTACTTCTATTTTAGCTCTGTCTACCTCTATCCCTCTCTCGGATACCAAATGTCCAAGCACTATTCCTTCTCTAACCATGAAATGACATTTTTCCCAATTAAGAACTAGGTGCTTTACTTCACATCTTTTCAAAACCTTATCTAAGTTTTCAAGGCACTTATCAAAAGTTTTTCCATACACAGAAAAGTCATCCATGAAAACTTACATTATCACTTCAATCATATCAAAAAATATAGACATCATGCATCTTTGAAATGAAGCTAGAGCATTACATAGTCCAAAAGACATTCTACGATAGGCATAGGTTCCATATGGACATGTAAACATGGTTTTGCTTTGGTCATCGGGGTGGATTGGGATTTGATGATATCCTGAATACCCATCAAGAAAACAAAAGAAAGAATGATTTGCCAATCTTTCCAACATCTCATCAATGAAGGGAAGTGGGAAATGATCTTTCTTTGTTACCTTGTTTAGCTTTCGGTAATCAATAGACATACGCCATCCCGTGATAGTTCTTTGTGGAATTAATTCATTCTTGTCATTTCTAACAACTGTCATGCCTCCCTTTTTAGGCACAATTTGCACAGGGCTTACCCACTCACTGTGTGGCACAGGATATATGATCCCAGCATGCAACAGTTTCAAAACCTCTTTCTTAACAACCTCTCTCATCGCATTGTTCAATCTACGTTGTGGTTCTCTAGAGGGTGTTATCTCAGGATCTGTAGGAATACGATGGGTGCAAAGAACAGGACTGATTCCTTTAAGATCTTGGAGTGAATAGCCAAAAGTAGATCTACGCTTTTCTAAGACTGTGATCAATCGGAAGGTCTCCTCCTCAGAGAGTTTATCATTGATTATTACAGGAGATTCTCGATCATTATTTAGGAAAGCATATTTAAGTCTAGAAGGCAAGGGTTTGAGCTCTATGGGAGGCTTAGGTGGTTCCTCAGACTCATCTAGAGGGTCAGGTTCTAGCGTACTATCTCCTTCCTCTTCTAGTGGTTCGAGATCATCCTCGAAGTCTGGTTCGAATGATGATTCAAGGTTTGTTTCTAAGACTTCTTCCATAGGATCAGGCTCAGGAAGTGACTCAGTCTCACTATTGAGAAGACGAGTTATGGATATAGGCAGTTTAAAATTCTTCCCAAGGCTAATATTCAAATTCTCTTCTTGTCCTTCTTACAAAAGTCTCTCTATAGGCTGTCCAATCAATATGTCAAACTCTATAACATCAAAGACATAGAAGCTCAAATGAACTCTTATCCCTTTGACATAAATAGGCAAGACATAGAGAATTCTGAAACTTGGAATAAGATGGCCTAAAGGACTTTTCATAAACTTTGTTGTTGGGGTTAAGGGCATGTCTTTTAAAAGATCTTGAGAAAATGTTGTAGACATGATGTTAACTCCCACAACAGGGTTGTATAGTGCTTCAAAAGAGCCCTTGTGGAGTCGGCAAGGTATGGTAGTTGATGTAAAATCAACTCGGATGATATCAGAGGAAAGCTCTGATTCATTCAACCAATCATTGCTTATAATCGACACAAGCTCTTTAGCACTTTGCTTAAGGAAAGCCACCTCAGAAGAATGTAAGACTCTGTTACTAGGTGACAATTTCACTGACTTTGGTGGTCTCCTAATAGCATAATAATTCGAGGTGTTTCCATAATCAGCAAATATATCATCCTCGATCTCGAGCATAAATTTTGGAAGTGGAATTTCTTCCTCCTCCTGTGGTTCAAGTTCGTTGATAGTTGCAGGATGAGATGAGGTCGGTGTGGATTCCTGATCAACTATCGAATCTTCTTCCTCTACTAGCTTCTTTAAGGATGCTTCGTTTTCGTTAATTTTTGTAAGGACACCTCTTGCAACATCAGAAGTGATATGCAAGAATGATCCTCCAGAAGCAAGGTTGAGGAACTTTGTGGTTTTTCTATTTAGACCCTTATAGAAGTGTTGAAGTAGAATGGGGTCTGGTATGGATAGACTAGGTCTAGAATGGGTTAAGCAGTTAAAGCATTCCCAGGCTTCAATTAGATTCTCCTTCTTCTCTTGTCTAAAGGATAGAACTTCTAAGAGGAGATCTACTACCCTAGAAATAGGATAGAATTGAAGGCAGAATTCAGCACATAATGCTTCCCAATCACCTTTGACACTCTCAACGTGGAGATCATACCAATGTCTAGCTTCTCCAGTCAAAGAGAAAGGAAAAAGCATCCATCGGATAGTCTCATCGGACATATCCTTAATGCGCAAGCACGCACAGGTTTGTTCGAATTCATTGAGATGAGAGTATGGGCTAGCATTGTCTTCTCCTGAGAAAGGTTGGTTTCTGACCATGTCTATTAAACATGGGCGTAGCTTATAGTCAGAGGCTAAGATTGGCTTTGTGGATGGCTCTGGCCCTAAGCGTAGGCTCATGAAGTTATATTTATAGATAGGCGTGGAATTAAGTTGATCCATTGAAGGACAGAAAAGGTAAAGAGAAATGGAAAAGGTAAAGAGTGATAGTCTACAAAGGAAAGGTAAGATTATAATACAGGTTAGATAAGTTCAGAGTGATCTCAGCGACGTCTTCCCCGGCAACGGCGCCAGAAATGCTTGTTGGTATCTGTTAATGCCTACTGAATAATTCCACAGGTGCACGGATACGTTGTAGCACTTCACCGGATAAGCATACCCAGTTTTAATATCGAACCCAAAGGAAGATGTGTGAGGGTCTTCTAAACTACACTTAACCACTGAGTAGCAAACAAGGCTGTAGAAGGTAGGGATATAGAGGGGACAACTAGGGCTTCTAATTCAGGCTCAAGCAAATTATGATTAAAATGTTTCGCTAGGGAGTTAGATAGGATAAGCATAGACAAAACTATACTTAACTACAAACTATTCTCCTGCTAGGCCTACTGACGGGATAGTGGAATAAATATGATTCAACGGAGCTATAAGTCACCTCCGTGAGCTACCACTAAATCCGGACAATAGGGTACATCTACGAGCAACGGAGTCTAAGCACCACGCTTACACTATGAATACTACTCTAACCCAAGAGCTACAAGGATTAAAGTACTCAAAAGAGTCGTAAACTAGCAAAATAGAATAAACAATGTTACTTACTTGAACACAGAAGTTGATTCTCAAGTAGTCTCAGATATAAGCTGTAGAGGTAGCACCGACAGGCCGATACTCCTCCAAAACTTTCTCTTTAAACTCTATTTCTCTCCCTCTGAAGAACTAGCTTCTAGAGGTATAGAACTAGCTCTCTCTTGGAATGCTAACTCGAGAGGTCATCCATTCAAGGGAGACCTCCGAGAATCCTAATTAGGTTTTCTAGCTAAAGCTCTTCTCTAGATTCTTCCATCCTCTCCTTGGGGGGTGTGCCTCTCCTTTTATAGCCCTGGTGAATCAACGTGAACCTTTGGATCAAACCGACCTTGACGGAGGGTGAAGATCATTCCTCAAAGGCGGTGGAGTAGACCGTGCAAACCGGGGCGCGAACCGGAGTGGCCCCAGACCGGCCGGTCTAGGGCCAGACCGGCCGGTCTGGCCTGGCCGCCCCCGGGCCCCTGGCTCGGTGTGGTGCCTTCTCGTCTCTTCTGGAATGTTCCTGTGTTGCCGTGGTGTCCATTCTGGCATTCTATGTTGCAGTATAGCTCAAAAGTGTATCTTTTCTGGTGTTTACCTGCAAAACCATTGATTCACCAAAACTCATGGAATTCGTTAGTTGAAACCCTACTCTAGGTAGATGGATTGGTTTTATATCATTTTGGAAGATTAGTTGATGGTTGGATTTGATCATTAAGGACCGTCAACAGTGCCGAAGATGTGGAAACCAGGTTTTTGGGAGAGATCTTGGTGTGAGTCTTGGGTGTGTGGTGAGGGTTGTGTCGACTGGGCAAGATCTAGGGCAAGTCAAGAGGATGAGCCTTGCCGGTTGGTGTAATCTGGGCACTCCCCACATGAGAGTATCTGTGTCGGGTATGTGTTGGGAGAAGGTTCCGGGAGGAGTGCTTTTGTGGTACGAATCGCCGGAAAGGGAGGTGCCGTCGAGGCATGGGGTATTAGGCCCCAGGTGATTGGGCCTGATTGGGCGAAGGTGCGGTTCATGGGACCCTATCGTACACACCACTCGTTCCTGATGGGCGGGAAATGATTTGATAGCTATCTAGCCCCTTGCCCTGACTACTAGGTTGTTAGGTGATAGTGTAGGGAGGTACGGGCGTCGAGACCCACACTCTCCTAAGACAGCGTGGTACCCCCAAGGATCCAGTACCACGTCTCACAGTCTCAGCGTGCCAGTGGACTCCGGGGTGTCCCAGAGCTGAGTGGTAGAGTGGCCTTGGGCTAGTTAGACGGCGGCTCGGTATCAGCCTAGGCGAGGCGCATCGCCGATGATGGTGATCTTGTGGTTCCAGGTGTACACACTCTGCAGAGTTGATCGATCTATACGCACAGCCGTGTCCCCGGTCATGGACATTCCCATGAGTTACCATATGTTCGTTATAGTGAGTGGAGTCCATTTCTCTTCTCTCCCCCTAGGTGTGGTGGTTTTCGGCTTAGGCCGTTGAGGCGAGGAGGAGCGGGAGTCTTCCTCGCTGATTCAAGAGAGAGTGTGGTGTGATATGTGTTGATGGATGGTTATGGATGGGATGGTTTGGGGGTGGATGGACATAAACGGGTTAAAACTTGACATATACTAGTTAATTATGTTAATGCCTAGGAAACCTAGAGCCTCAAGTAGGTCCTCTTGTTTAACCTTGCATCCACCTTCCACATAGCAAGCTTCATTTCAAATGGGTGGGAATAGTGGCCAGTACAAATCGTACTGATACACTGTGGTTCAGGGGAGAACCTTGAGTGGGAGACCGACGAGGAAGATGAGGAGGGGTAGGTGTCTCGTGTTACGCGCAAGAAGATGACGCGTCGATCCGCTTCTACCTATCTTATGCTTTTCTGAACTTGTGTGTGAGTGTGATTCCGCCTTGCAGGCGATGTAATAATGTACTTAAATCCCACTATTTGTACTCTCTGAGTTTAAATTCCGTCGTATGCGCACTTTGGACCACTGATTTGTCGATGATGGTGGTGAGCCCTTCGAGGCCATCACATTATTGTATGAAAACTGTGACTTTCCCTTCGTGGAAAAGCGGGTTGTTTCAGTTAGGCTGCCCAGCCTCACTGTGGATGGGAAGACTTTCCTGGCAAGATTGTGAAATAAGAAGATCGCTTCCCAGAGCAAGAAGAGAACAAGCGAGCACCTCGCTGGAGTGAGTGGGCAGAAGAAGCAGAAAGGATGGACCTGATCGCCAAGGAAGAAAAGGAGGATATCCTAGCACGATTGGAAGCGTGGGAAAAAGCAAATAAAGCTGAAGGGCTGAAGCTAGAAAAGAAAGAAGCAAAAGAGACAGAAGCAAGATGGAAGGAGGCACGCGACGCATCACCACGAGATGGGGAGTTGACTGAGGTTACCTCAGACGATGAACCCACTGAGTAAGTGCTCACCTCTGTCTAAGTCCTGTCGGTAGACTTTAAATTCCGTACCCTAGCCATAAGGTTAGAATGTTAGTTATCTCATTCAATGCATTAGTAATTTACTTAGTAGCGTAATTTTATTCACATGCTAAAATATAAAACAACAAAAATATTTACTGCATTATTCATAGCATCACAAAGACCCATGTGGATACCCTATGGTATTTTCTGAAGAAATATCCACTGTGGTGGCATAAAACAAAAATGACAAAAAAATGTAGCATAGATATTTAAATTCCTACATCATAAAAAGAAAATTCAAAAAGAAGAGAAAAGTGAAAACCTACTTAAATTAGACAACATTAAAGATAATTCATAAAGGTGATCAATTACTCTTTGGCTGACCGCTAACCCATTATTAAATTTGAGCCTCGAGTTTTGGTTTCCCTTTTTGTGGAATATTTATGCAGAATAATAACATCATAGCAAGGAGAGAGTCTATCGCTGGCAACCACCGGGTTCGCTCTCGGCTAGCTCGCTCTGAAGGATGTCTACATCAGATATTGCAACCATCTAGCTTGGGAGAGGAGCATCTCCTAGTTATCGGTGACTACACCTAAACGATTTTTGAGTCTACTTTATAAATAGTCATAAAATGCCAAAAATATGTGGGCACATGAAGGTCCATAAAGTAATAGAGTCTTCTGTTAGGTATTAAATGTAAAATGATAAAAAGATATATAATTGATTAAACCAAATAAATATTTAGTTCTATATTTAGCAAAGTATAATTTAAAATTAGTCTAGGCTAGAGCTGATAAAATTGATGAACATTAAAATTATTTTGGATATGATGAATAGTTGCTCCGTTATAATGCTTACCAAGTACCTAGTTGCCAAACTTAAAATCTCCCTGGTTCTAAGCATTGTTGTTTTAATTGGAGAATTTATTCTGAACCTTAATTATGGAGGCATAAGTTTGCGCTAAGTTTAGGTAGTTAATTGATATGATTCATGATGGTTGAGCTGCTATTTATCTTATTCCTAGCATTACTAAGTTCTAGAGGTTTTATTTTGAAAATCTAAAATTTACAAGATGAGCTCTTGTATGACAAATGTGAATTCCTACCAAAGCCAGAATTAATATCTTAGAGGATAGGAAGACCTTTCCACATTTAAGCTACTTGCTTTGCAGTGAGTTTAGTCAATCTGTGTTGTATACCTTATGAGAGTCTTGTCATGCTTTTAAAACCAAGAAACACTTGCCCACTCCAGTCCACATATGTATTATTCCTACCTTAGGAGTAGTCGCAATCATTCACCATATTTTCATACATGTTCATCATAAAATGTTCATCTCCTACATTGGGAGAGGACACAAAAAGATACAATCACCCTATAGGATAACTCCTGTCTTTAATGCTCTGAGTCCTAATTATATCTCTCAGTCCATTTATTGTGTTCAAAGGATGCATGTGGCTATGCAAAATGAAAAAAAAGGAAGTAAAAGATGGACGTGTCTCAGCAATTAAAACAATGGGTACTAGATGCCCGCCTCCCTAAATAAAAAGAAATAATAAAGATAGCCCATGTCTTTCCTGAGAAAAGTTGTAATAGAGAGTCATTCCCAAAGAGCAACAGTAGAAATAGAAATTAGCCATAAATAACACATATTCACCTATCCACCATATTCCATACACATGCATATCTTGGTTTGATTTTATGCCTCGATTCTCTGTGGATCCACTAGTTGACTTTATAATACATGTTTTGCAAGTATGCCTATCCTTGTTGTTGCCACCCCTATGAGATCCACCATATACACCTCTAGTTATAGGAGGCATAAAAACATTAATGCGTCAAGAGAGAACCATAAATACCATATACATTAAGAGATTTGAGGGTGTCATACAATTAAGCTCTGAGTTTTATTCTGAAAACTTAAGAAAAACTCTAGAATGTTGGTATTGCAAAGAATTTAAGACGTAGTACTTAGCTTGATTATTCTATCTTTCGATTGCTCAAGACTTATGCAAAAGCCGTGAAGCCCCATATTACATGTGAAATGAGTAAGTTTGAAGATTAGAGCATACATTATTTAATCTGGAGGAAATTTTCATTTGAAAGAATGTGTACTAAAAAGTATAACAACATTAAAGCAACTCCTGATCCAAATACAATAACAACTAGGCTTAGTTTGTTTGCCAAGGGACTGGCAAAAGGTAAGCTTGGGGGAATTGTTGACGGTCGTTAACGTCAACTTTTACTAGAACTTTAGACCCGAAGGAAAACATGAAAACACACTAGTCTAGGATTGTAACTGACAATTTCCATGAGTTTTGCATATTCTCAGTATTTTCCGAGTTATTTTTAGAAAAGCCAAAAAGAGGGATTTTAGTGCAAAATAAACACGAAAACTTATCCGCCACGGGAGACACCATGGGAAGACTCAGGAACCATCTAGAAGACACCCGAAGAGACGGGAGGGCGAGCCACCACCAGGTGGGGCCGGCCGGCCCCACCATGGGGCTGGGTGGCGCCCTACCCTAGGGTTTGCTGCCCCCTTCTGGAATGTTCCTCCACCGCCTCCCCGATGCATCTCGGCCCTTCGTTACGCCGGTTTGATCCTACGGCGCACGCGCATCCCACCGGACTATAAATACATGGGTAGATGCCCCTAGAGAGAGCCAATTCATTATTCATCAAGGCCTCAAGCCATCAAGCATCAAGAAGCCTTCAAGTTCATCAAGAGCCTTCTAGTTCATAGGATTAGCTAGCTTGATTAGAAGTGGAGGAGATCTAGTTCTTCATCGGGATCTAGAGCCCCTAGCGTCTGTCTAGAGTGTGAGAGTTCGGTAATAGATCTAGTTCTTAATTACTTTACTGTATTTATTATTCAGATTAGGGAGACTTTACTCTTAATAGATTCATATGTTCTTAATTGCAATAGTCATTGTCTACTTTGATTATATGTCTAGTTTAGTTACTTCGATCTTAATGAATTCATGTAATTGCTCGTATAGCATTTATCCAATTGTACAATGGGCAGATGATAGACGATATGTAGACGTGGTGTCTAGATGTCTTATTTATCTGCGAGTGCACCCTGACATGCCGGGACGTGTGGTAGTCAGCGTAGGTGACAGCTACGTTAGTTCCTCTATAGTCCACCCCCCGTATGTAGGACTAGCATGGGCACCGTCACGAAGGAGGTGACCCTAGTGTCTTAATACCCTCATTAGTTGATGCCTCTTTACATGTGATAATGATTTAGGATTGACTTAGCGATGATTACTAGATGTAGTTGCACTAATTGGAGTTATTCAGTGATGCAGTTATTGACTTACCTTAGATCTAACTCCCTAGTTTATCCAATGGCTAGCTATGATTATGACTAGTAAGATGCTTTGATGATTATCCTTAAATATGATACTTGATGATTATGCTATCACCCATATTTATCTATATTTATCTTGTGACCTCTACCTGTTATGAGTAGAGTATATGATATTGGTAATATCACTTATTCATCCTATATAGTTTCTTATCAATATAATAGATTATAGTTTATTACATAGCTTTCCCAGTGGTATAATTATAAATCGATAACCTGGATGACTTCCCTAGGTAAAATGCTACAACGGTATAATTATCTGTCCACTTGCAGAACCTATTAGTTTACATTCATATTATATTTATATCTTTTATCTGCCTAGTCACATTAGTACATGTAAATCTATAATGATTTCCTAGCAATATAATTGGGGATGACAACCTACTTCATGTTTAGGAATGTTAGTAATAAAGAAGTGGCTAGTTGCTAATGACAAGTTAATTATATACCGAGCATTTCTGGCGTTGTTGCTAAGGGTAGGATTTATCCCTGCTTTTTTAGTAATGACGTTAGAAATGCCAACAGCCCACAATTATCTGGCTCCTGTGTGGGGAATGTTCCCCATCATGAGGATGTAGATGACTCTCCCTGCTGATATGTGGCTTGATCCCCCCCATCCTGAGTGGGTGGACCACGGCTGATGTGGTTCATGTGATGCACCTGGGTCATCACAATTAGTGTAATGAAAATAAGCTGGACCCGAAGGTGCTGGTTTAGTCCCTGTATACTCAGTCCTAGGCACTCTGCTGATACGTGCTGATGGACACCTGCCAATATTAGTCCCTGTATACTCAATAGAATAGATTCCCAGCTCTCTGTCAAGCAGTTCGTACTCATTTCGATAATTCTTATAAATCATGACTATTTTATTATCCCGGCGTTTCAGCATGTGAGTACGAAAGAAAAAATCATATCCAATAATTCTACGGGTATCAGGAATAATGTGAGTGTAGCTTTTGACAGTAAATCCAATCCCGTAGCAAAGCGTGTAATCCAAGACGTGAAAGAAATGTACACTTTCTTATGGGAGGAAAGGTTTTCCAGTAACTCAACATCATTTTTACAGGTGATGCTTTTCTCTTTTTAATCATGATATACAATAAATGCAACTCATCCTATCTAATAGTATTTAATTCCTCTCTAGGGAAAGAAAGTAAAATCTAGCCATTTAAGCATAAACCTCAGTGTAGGATGGTGGACTTCCTCAGTGGTATATTTTTGTTTACGTTCAGGTTTTTTAGCAGTGATGTTCTCCCAAAAATCATCTTTATTAAAATCTCTGAGAGCATCAGCTATATTCACTACACACTGCTCTAAAAATCCTAGTGCTATACTGAAGTTTTTCCATGTCAGAGTAAAAGGGTTGTTGAACATCCTAAAATGAACATGATCATCATCAAGTCTAGGGAGCTAATAAATTCTATGGTGTGTAACTTGCTACCCTGCTCAGTGATTTCCCATGCATCCTCCCATCCAATCATTCTAAAAATAAGCTCAAACTCGGAATCCATTCCGGTTTCATGGAGCAAAGCATTATCCAATATTGGGGTATGAGTAAACTATTTTGTCTTAACCACATTAAATATTTCTATTTAAGGTCTAAGTGGTAACAAAATGATGATGGGGTGTGATACTTGGGTGGTGATGGAGGATCGACGTCCATTCCAGAGCCGGTAAATGAAGGTACTTGAGATGATGAACAGCTTCGGGTGCTGCGAAAGGAGAGTGTTCTCCCAATGCTCCTCACTGCACCTTTGAGTTTTCGATTCATCTTGCCTGTAAAATGAAAAACACGAAGAACACGGCAAGAACAACAAGAACACAAGAACACAAAAGTGATTAGGATTAGCAAATCAAAGAGAAAGAGAAGAGGAATTCCTTGTGATGATCTTGCAAATTGCTTTCTCTCTCTTTTCTTTTCTCTTTTCTTGCTAATTAATGGTGGATTTGGAAGAATGAAGTTTTGTAGATTCAAATGGGTGTGGAGCAGAGCTCTCTGGTGTCTGAGTGAATGAGTGAGGAGGTGTGAGAAGTGGAGAGCAGAGAAGAGAAGAAGGGGCGCCGGCTGGCATGGTGGTGGGGCCGGCCGGCCCCACCTGCTGCCTGCGGGTGCTCTTATTTCTCTGGTGTCCTCTTTGGCATGTATGTGATCAATTAGCTACTCCTAGGTGATGCTTTTGGTGGCAGGAAAGAGTGGAGAGGTACAAGCATGTGGGTATGATAATTTCAAACTTTGGATGGTGGTGAATCATTGGTGGTTGTGATGTGATATGAGGTGATGTGTGTGGGTCCCACATGTCTCCCGTATTTATACCGTATAATGACACAAGAATAAAAAACTAAATTACTTTTATGAATCTATGAAAAATTAGAATTCTAATGATAGTATTTTTATAATTTTTTGCCACCACACAAGAAATTTCACCGATGGAGATTTTACGCTCCGTTAGTTATAATTACATGGGCTTAGGTTTTATATATGGCATGCTTATTTTTATTTCTTTTTAATAATGTAGTTGGTAGAAAAAAATAAATATGGTTTTTAATGCGAGAATTTAAAGTACTGATAACTACCGAGTTACTTCCCGGTGAAGGTTCTGTGTTTTTAAGTCCACCGACCCAGACTTCTCCAGTTGAATTATTCTTCATTATTGTTCTCCGGTGTCGAAGATGTTGCTGCACCTTGTTTGTCTTGTTCCTTTAGAGTCTTGCGTTGTTCGGGTCCTGGCCTAAATGTGAATCGCTCTTCTTGCCCATTGATGGTGAAGTTGATTTCTCTAGCTCCGACGTTGATGGTTGCATTTGCAGTGTTCAAGAATGGTCGCCCAAGGATAAGAGGTATCTTCCTCTCTTCCTGCATGTCAAGTACTACAAAATCTACAGGAATGAAAAAGTTGTGGATTTTTACTGGAATATTTTCTGCTATCCCTGCAGGGTAGCGGACTGATTGGTCAGCTAGCTACAAGCACATCGAAGTTGGTGTGAGCGTGGAATGGTCAAGCTTGTCGAAGACCGTCTTGGGCATGACACTGATGCTTGCTCCAAGATCACATAAGGCGTTCTCAAACATCTGGTTGCCTATAGAGCAATCTATAGTGGAACATCCTGGATCTTTCTTCTTTACGGGAGAAGAATGTAGTATTGCCTCACTGCATGCTTATGTTAGCTTGATGACTTCGGTAGAGGGTAGTGGTCTCTTATTGTTGAGGATGGTTTGGAGATATTTCGTGTAGGTAGATACCTGCATGGCATCTAACAACAGAATTTTGATGTATAATTTCTGAATAACCTCTACAAACTTACTGAATTGATCATCTGTTTTGATATTTCTCCTTCTTCATGGGAACGGTAGGAGAGTAGTATCATGAAAGTCTTGCGTTAATTCTGGCTCTTGTGGATCAACTGGTGGTGAAGGTGCTTCAACTTCTTCTTCTCTATTGTTTTTTTAACTTCTTTGTCTACCTGCACTGATTGTGAAGGTCTACGTGCCCCTTCTGGGTATGGCGGATCACATGTAACCTTACCTCCTCTAGTAGATATTCCTTTAATCTGTTCATGGTTAATGGCGGACAGAGTAGAAGCTAGATGTGTAATTTGTGATTCTATCTTTTTATTGAACAATATTTGATCTTTAACTGCTAGAGAGAAATTCTCTAACTTTGAACTAATTCCTTCTAACATTTTATCATTAAAAACAAGCTTCTTATAAATACTCTCATTAATTCTAGCTTGTTCTAATATTAATTCTCTCAAGGGTGGTTGTCTTTGATTTGAAGAATTGTAATTACTTTGGTACTTACCTTGGCTTGTTGCCTGAGGTTGACTCCATCCTTATTTCTTGATGATTGCACTAATATCTTCTTCATATTGATCTTGAGAATTGAATGCATCTTGAATAGCTTGATGATCTCTTTTGTAGTTATCCCTCTGCTCTAGCCAATTCAATAATACATCCATCTTGGTTGATAGTGCACATAACTCCTCTGGAGTTTCTTTACTCATATGGCATGTCCGGGTGTTGTAAGTTCAATTCTGATTTTCTGCCATCTTTGCCATAATAGCTTCAGCTCTTCCAGGGGTGAGTCACATAAATGATCCTTCAGTAGTGGCATCCAATTGCTCACATGACCTTTGGGTCAGTCCATGATAGAATGTTTGCATGAGCAACCACTTCTCCATTCCATGATGCGGACAGTCTAATAAATATCCTTGAAAATGCTCCCACACTTCTGGAATAGGTTCACCTTTCTGCTGACGAAATTCTGAAATCTTCCCTCGTAGGATATTCGTTCGGCCTATTGGGAAAAACTTTTCTAGGAAAGCTCTTGAACATTCTTCCCATGTCTTGACTTGATCTTTACTCGATAAAACCACTGCTTCGCTCTTCCGTCTAATGAGAAAGGAAACAAGCGAAGTAGCATGACATCTTGAGGAATGCCCTGAATATCGATGGTATTGCCAATCTCCAGAAAATTATGCAGATGGGCAATTGCATCTTCATCCTTCTTTCCACTAAATATGATAACTTGCACCATTTTGATGAGGCTTGGCTTGATCTCGTAATCATGTTCTTCTCAGCCATCGCTCTCAAAATGATGTAAGACCCTTCTTCCTATGGTTGTTAAAATACTACAACCAATCCTGCACTTACCCTATAAAAATAGCTAGATAAAATATGGGTAAGTCTGCTAAAAGCAAAAAAGATATTAATCTAGGTATAGTTTAATGTTTTGTTTTTTATAAAATGTTTCTATGAAAGATTTGCTCATATTAAATTCTAGAAAAATGTATATATCCCGGTGAATCAATAACTCCTTATAAATTATCCTAATAAATTTGCCATTCCCCGGCAACGGCGCTAGAAATGCTTGTTGGTATTTTTGACATCACTTCACGTTAAGTTGTCATCCCTAACATGATGCAAAAAACCTAGGGTAAAAATAATCTACATGCACCGACTCTTAATAGAATATATCCGCAAGCGCACAAATAATTCTCCCGTTGTAGCATTTCACCCAGGAAGTATTCCGAGTATCGTTGATTTATTTTATACCAAAAGGATAAAGGAGCATATTCTATTCATTAGGAGTGGGAAACTTATAAGGTTAAAGAATAAATAAGCAACACTAATACACTAATGCTTTAGCAATAACTAGTCAACAGTAACAATAAATAATAAATGAGTAATTAAGATAAATGGTATTCCAGAGATAGAATATAGAGACTCACTAATAGAGTAAAACAATCTCGAGATTCGGTTAGAGTAAAGGAACCCTATGTAATTAATAATATAAAGTCTACAGCCTACGCCATGCTACACATTTTCATCTATAGTGTAATAAACTCAGAAGACATCTATTGACACCTCTTAATGTTATCTCTAATAACGGCGCCAAAAATACTTGTGCAGCGCACCGCCACTAGAATGCCAAGTTGTCATCCCCAAATAGAAACACCAAGGGGTGTGGTATTAAATCATGCCACCATTTAGAATATAGAAATAATATCAACAAGCGCACAGATCAAATACCATTGTAGCATTTTACCCGAAGTATTACGGGTTGTCATTTATATTTTCCCAAAGGAAGGTCTACATGGCTGTGTACAGGTAGTGTGTTGAACTAGAGTGTAATGAATAGGTATAACCATGTCCTCGCTACTCAATGCAGGGGTAAGTCACAAGATAAATGATAAGGTAAGTGTATAATCATCAGCATAAACAGATAGAGACTCCTAGCTATATCATTAGGGTTGCTAGTAGAACATCAAGAGATATTCCTAGGTTATTCCTAGCTACATGTCAATGCATATTATGGTTAGTGCAATATACCTAGTAGTCACGGCTAAGGTTAGCATTATATTTATTCGTAGTGGACATACTAGGGAAGTTTGAGAACAGAGCACGCCCTTCCTTCATATACAAGCCCTACTGTGCCTATAAACAGGGTTTGGATTACATAGGACTCAACAGGAATGTTACACCCGCGATCTACCAAGCCCGGCTTATAGGGTGCATTCACAGATAAACAACGTATAAGCACCATGCTTACACAATGTTTACCACTCACCCAATGATCAATTAGATGAGTGCTATACGAACCTATGAATAAGTATAATGTTAATCTAGCTATACTAAGCATATAACCACAATATACAAAGAACAAGATACCTATGAATATAAATAAATAAGTATTCATCAATTCAATTGTAGCAATCATATAACTATATAATGAAAGAGAACAAAGGTGAGAGGAGGTAAGAACTATACCAAATCCAAGCTCTTGATGGCTTTGGAATCCAAGCCTACACTTGCCTCCCTCTAGTTCTAATCTAGCTATCTAGGCCCTAGCTAAGGAGCTTTGATTAGGGTTTCTGGCTAATGATTAGACTTCGAATGAGGAATGAATAAATGTGCCCCCTCCCATGAGGGGTGCCTCTCCTTTTATAGCCCTAGGCGATGATCGTGAGCCATCGGATCAAACCGACATTGGTGGGCGGCTAGGATCGATCCTTAAAGGCGGTGGAGCGAACCGGGCGAACCGGGCCCCGACCGAAGCTAGGGGGCGCACCGGCCGGTGCGGGTGGGACCGGCCGGTCCCACTGGCGGCGGCCGGCCCCCCGGCTCGGCGTGGTGCCTTCTCGTCTCTTCTGGAATCTTCCCCGTGTTGCCGCTGAGTCTTCCGTTTCCTTGTTCCGATAAGCTCTTATGTTTGCGCCTTTTCCAGTTTACGCCGCATAAATAGTGAAACACCAAAACTTGTGAAATTTGGTCAGTGTAAACCCTATGTCTACTTTGGTGGTCACAATTGCCTCCTTTTCATGGCTAGTTGACAGTTGATTTCATACAATAATGGCCGTCAACAACTCCCCCTAGCTTAATCTTTGCTAGTCCCTTAGCAAAGAAAACTTAGAAAAGTTATTGAATATATGTATATGTTTAAGCATTATAGCCATCTCTGAGCAACTCCCTAGAAATATACCCGCAATGATCGGGATTCTCCTCCAAGTTATGCAATAACTAAGCTGACTTTCAAACTTACCCATATTACCTTTGACTGTGGGGCTTATTAACTCTTCCTTGGGTCTTGAGTACTTGACAGATAGAAAGATATTATCTAAGCACTATGTCTTAAGCTCTTCGATCAGCTATCATTCTAGAGTTTTTAGAGGTTTTTAAAAAACTCAGAATTTCTCGTGTATGACACTCTCAAGTCTCTCAATATATGTGGTATTTGTGGATTCTCACCAAGGCAGTGACGATGGTTGCCTTTCTTTTCATCCTGTAGCTAAAGCTTATGTGGAGCTCATAGGTAAGGAGAAACTAAAAGAGCAAACTTGCAATGTATGTGTTGTTAAGTCAAACAATGGATCCATAGAGAAATGAGTCATACAGTCGAATCAAGATGTATAGGTGGATGGATGTGGTGGATATATATGGTGGAACCTAATTCTACTCAGCTCCTTGGATGCTTCTCTCTCTTTTTGAAAACTGGCCAGAGGTTATGAGCCATCTTCTCTCTTTTTTTATTATTAGGGAGTGGGGTATCTACATACCCATTGTTGCACTAGGACACTTGTCCATCTTTCTTTTCTTCTCCCCCTTTTTCTGTCTTCTCTTTTTGCATAGCTCTAAAAACTCCCCTTTTTGGCATTGATGGATTTAGAGAGATAACACAGGAACATGGAGCATTTATTGGGTGGCTAACCTAATGGAATATTTTTGGTGTTCTCTCCCAGTGTAGGAGAAAAATATTTTTGGAATGGATGTAGGTGGAATGGCATGTGGTTGCGCCTACTCCAGTGTAGAGTAGTGCATATGGAGGTGGATCTTGATTCAAGAGCAAGACAAATCTCTCACCAGGGTCACAAAGGTTGATAAAACTCAATACAAGACAAGCAGCATATATGTGGAAGTTTAACTAGCCTATCTCATCATGTTTGAATCTAGTGGGAGTGTAAGCTTTGTCATATAGGACCTCATCATGTTTTTGTATTTTTCAAAATATAAATCTCTATAACTCTAGTGTCACTTTGAACAAGATAGATAGCAGCTCAGACTTTCTCAATCTGATCAATCAGATACCTACTTAGTTCAAGCGTGTGCAACCCACAAGTTTTAGGCTCAGAGCAAATTCTCATGTCAAAACAGTCGGAGCTAAAACTTGGGAAAACCTTTGTTTAAACTCTAGGCATTTCAGAGGTGTTGTAACAGAGCAGCTTATCATCAATTCAATTCATTCAAGAGCTTCCTTTTTATTGACTCTAGATAGACAAACATTTTTATTTGATTTTTCATTTTTCAAGGACTCAAACTATAAAAGACTCTAAAGACTCTAAGGACTCTTAAAAAGCATAGACCTTCATGTGCCCATATATTTTTGGTATTTTTAGGTTTTCTTAGATACTATGGTGAACCTTCATGTGCTCACATATTTTTGATATTTTTTTTATTTTTTTGACTGACTCAATAATCGCGTAGGTACACTTACCTGGGTACCTAGGGGATGCCTTTCCCCAAGCTAGTTGTTGTCGTGGTTGAGCATTGAAGCTGAGCAGTCCTCTTGTTGGAGCTCATGCTTGTAAGAGCTGTGTAGCTAGGAACCTTTATCTCATCCAACAAGAAGTTGCTTCCTTCACATAGTGGTTAGCTGTGTGCAAAAAGGTGTACTTTGAGTGATGATGATGATGATTCCTAGGTGGACTAGCTCTTAGAGTCATCCTGCAGCAAACATCTCACAAAACACTAAAACCCATGGAACGGATTAGGATAAACAGTTAGTGGTTCGTTGTTTCATGGACTGGTCATTTTGAGAGGTTTCCAACGGGTGTTACAAAGGCATTCAATGCAAAGAAGATGCTCAATGATTATTTTTGAATTTTTCTTTTATCAAACAGAATGGAATATGTATGCTAATTTTTTTATGCCACCGCAGATGAACACTCCTTTAGCTTGCGTTGCAGGTATGTCACATGGGGCTTTAAGGTTTTCCAAATGTTTTTGTGATTTTCTATAAAGTGAAAACTAAGAATTAAGAGTGCAAGAAAGTAAATGGATAACTACCATTGTTACCTTATGGCAAGGGTTCAGAGTTTAAAGTCCTCCGGACAAGACTTCTCGTCGTCTTCACTCCTGGGGTGCTTCTTCGGATCCCGAGGATGGGGACTCGGTTGTCGGACCTCCTGATGATGATGACTCAGTTGACGAGATTATCTTTTCTTTCCATATCTTCGTA
Source organism: Chrysopogon serrulatus (assembly GCA_015844335.1). NCBI lineage: Eukaryota > Viridiplantae > Streptophyta > Magnoliopsida > Poales > Poaceae > Chrysopogon > Chrysopogon serrulatus. The sequence goes on along the minus strand of JADLZL010000359.1, from coordinate 241,022 downwards.
GGTTGTTGCTTTGGTGCTGTAGATTCTTCCTTGATTTCCTCCTCCTCAACATTGCTTTTTTAGAGTGATTCCTTCAGCGCTGATGTCTCCTCTTTGACAGAGTAAAAGCTGCTAATCCAGGAGAGTTATAATCTTTAAAATAATAGCGTACCTTCTCTCCTGAAAATTGGAAGTGGACTTGGCCTGATCCATTGTAGATGATAGCATTGGTGGTGCTAAGGAATGGCCTTCAAAGTATGATGGGCGTCTCATCTTCTTCTCCCATGTCTAGTATCGTGAAGTTGGTCGGGACGTAGTGATTCTAGATCTTGACCATGATGTCTCTTGCTACTCCCTCTGGAAATTTTGTTGTGTTGTCCACCAGCTGCAGCTGCATATAGGTAGGGTATAGAGGTGTATCAAATAATAAATCATATACCTTTTTGGACATGATGTTGACAGTTGATCCGGTGTGGTAGAAAGCATTATAGAATGAGCACTGCTCAATAGTGCAATCAATGGCTGGCATGCCCGGATCCTCTCTCTTGGCTAGGAATGGTGAAGCTAAGAGGTCGTCATGCTTGTACTCAACAGCCTTCACTACTTGGATTTGCTTTCTCACTTGCCTCCTATTCTTGTTCTTCCTCTTCCCATTTGAATTCCTCTTGGTTCTTTCGTTTGTTGGCTTGTTTGGGAAGTAAGCTCCTCTTAAATCTATAGGAGCTTCAAGAGTCTTATTCTTGAAACTGAACTTCTCTTTATTGCCCTTGATGGTGAAACAAATCTTAGCACTCTCCGTGTAGATGACAGCCTTTGCAATACTCAAGAATGGTCAGCCAGGAATAATTGGGATCTTGGGATCTCTGCTGGTATCTAAGACTACAAAGTCTACAAGGACATATAATCTCCTGATTCGTACACACACGTCATCGAAGATTCCTTTTGGGCACTTAATCGTCTGGTCTGCAAGCTGCAAACACATATCTGTGTACAACAAAGATGCCCATGGAAAGACTTGGTCAAAGATTACCTTAGGCACGATGTTGACACTGACGCCTAGATCACAAACAACTTCAGGGAAGTCATGCTGTCCAATAGAGATGGGAATCACAGGTCTCCCTGGATCTCCTCTCTTAGGTGGCATAGACTCATCCTTCCATCCTGATGATGCTTCAACATAGTAACCTGCATACACATCAACCAGATTCGTGGTCTTAGGCTCTAGAGGTTGTCCTAGAATCTTACCTTCATTGGTTGGTAGAATAGCGGCCGCCAGCTGAGCTAAATGTTGTTCTATCATTTTATTAAAGCTAAGCTAGTTCTTGACAGCAGAGGTAAAGCCATCCATTTTAATGTTTATGTTTTCTAGCATTTTATTATTGGATGCTACCTTGGAAGTTACCTTGGTAATTGGGCCTTTGCTGATTCCATCCTTGATTTTGAGGACGATAATTGTTGTTGTTGTTGATAAAGTTCACATCCTCACGGGTCTCAGGGCAGCTGTTGCCTGAGTGTCCCAATTGCCACATACTTCACAGGTCATGCATGAATCATTAATGCGTATGACATCTTGTCTTTGGCTCATCTTGTCTTCCAGCTTCTTCATGAGCAGTCTTGGCAGACAGTATGTCTACCTCCTTGAGCTGGTGCATCCCTCCACTCCTCTTGCGGGTTGTCTAGCGCTCGTCATTCCAATCTTGATTGGAGGCCATCTTCTTTGTAAGTGTAGTTGCTTGTGATATGGTCAATGACATAAATGCACCTCCAGCGGCAGCATCAACATTGTTACGGGTGCTGTTTGTAAGCCCATGATAGAAAGTTTATATAAGGAGCCAATTCTCCATCCCGTGATGAGGACATTCTGATATGTAATCTTGAAAGCGTTCCTATGCCTCAGGGACTGACTCATCATGTTGTTGCTGGAAACTTGAAATCTTTCCCCTTAGGGCACTGGTCTTGCCCATAGGAAAGAACCTTGATAGAAAAGCTGTGGAGCACTTGTCCCAAGTTGTATGATTGTCTTTGTTGGGTAGAACCATTGCTTTACCTTTCCCAACAGTGAGAATGGGAACAGACGCAGCAGGACGGTATCCCTTGGTACATCCCTTAGCTTGAAAGTGCTGCAAATCTCCAGGAAGTGCGGGAGATGAGCACTTGCATCTTTATGTGCTTTTCCATAGAACAGGTTGGCTTGCACCATGGTGATAAGAGCTGGCTTAAGCTCGAATCCATTCTCCCCAACTTCGATGTTAGGTCCAGTGCGGATGTTGTTGGTGTTCGGAGCGGAGAACTCGCGCAGTGACTTATCAGCCATTTCCTCAAAGACTGGTGCTAAGTTGCCTTCTTGTTGCTCTTCTTCTTCACTTACAGGAGCTTGCTCCTCCAAAGAACAAATCTCAACAGGGGTTGTCTTTAATGGAGATTCAAAGATATCCCTCACTTGCTGGAATTTTCTTCTTCAAAAAAGTTTCTCTGGATTTTCTATGTAGTTATCTGGTAGATCAAAACCACTCATTCATTACCCTGCATAAGATTTCACAAAGATAGAAAATACAAGGGTAAGCCTACATTGAGTAGGGGTCTATGGTTTCCTCTATCTCATTGGTTTGTTAGGTCTATTGCTATCCCTTTAATTGCCAATTGCCTTCCCCGGCAACGGCGCTAAAATTGCTTGTTGACACCTCTTAATGTTATCTCTAATAATGGCACCAAAAATGCTTATACAGCGCACCGTCACTAGAATGCCAAGTTGTCATCCCCAGCATAACACCAAGGGGTGCGTTATTAAATCATGCCACCATTTAGAATATAGAAATAGTATCCACAAGCGCACCGATCAAATACCATTGTAGCATTTTACCCAGAGTATTATGGGTTATCATTTATATTTTCCCAAAGGAAGGTCTACATGGCTGTGTACAGGTAGTGTGTTGACCTAGAGTGTAATAAATAGGTATAACCATGTCCTCGCTACTCAATGCAGGGTAAGTCACAAGATAAATGATAAGGTAAGTGTATAATCATCAGCATAAACAGATAGAGACTCCTAGCTATATCATTAGGGTTGCTAGTAGAACATCAAGAGATATTCCTGGGTTATTCCTAGCTACATGTCAATGCATATTATGGTTAGTGCAATACACCTAGTAGTCATAGCTAAGGTGCGTATTTATATGGGTTTTCAGGAGACAGGATGAGGACAAAACCTAGGCTCTACGGGATCCGTATGAAAGAATATCCGATCGTGATTGGATAATACGCGAATATACATAGGAAGGCTGTAGAAGGATAAGGGAACAAGAGTCAGGACGAGAGGGCGCAGGAGGACGCTGCCCGGCCCCACTAGGGCGCCGGCCAGCCCCACTAGGGGCCTACCTCGGGTGCCCTTCTACGTGGTGCCTTTAGACTCCTCCTATTTTCTATTAGTTGCATTTTCGGCTAAAATTTTATACCAGAATAAAATAGAGCTTAATAAATTAGTAATTGGATTAAATATAATTCATCAACTACTCCTGAATCAAATGGTTCCAGAAAAAGTTTAAGTCAGTGCCCATTTACCTTGAATAACGTACATTCGCTTGATTGTAGAGTTACCGCTCCGTGTGATGATGAATTCACGACGGTGAATGGTCCTTCCCATTTGCTCCTCAATTTTTCAAGCCCGAATAATTTGAACCTAGAATTAAAAAGTAATACCTTATCTCCTGGTGCAAATTCCTTCTTCTTGATCCTCTTATCATGTCATCTCTTAGTTTATTCTTTATAGATCTTTGAATTGTGATAGGCTTTTTCTCTCCATCTTTAGTTCTGATAATTGCATCTTTCTTCTCTCCAGTGGATTCTAAATCTATGTTCCATCTCTTGATAGCCCAGTGAGCTTTATGTTCTAATTCAACTGGTAAGTGGCATGTCTTACCATATACCAGTTGATTTGGCGACATACCTAAAGGTGTTTTGTAAGCTGTCCGGTATGCCTATAGTGCATCGGGTAACCGATTCTTCCATAAAGTTCCCATCTCATTTACTGTTTTCTAGAGAATGTTTTTGATTTGTTTATTTAATGTTTCTGCTTGGCCACTTGTCTGAGGATGATATGGAGTAGCGACATTATGTCGTATTCCATGAGCTTATAGGTATAAGTGAAACTTCTTATCGCTGAAATGTGCTCCTCCGTCACTTATAACCCTCCTTGGTGTTTCAGACCTCAGAAATATAACCTCTTCAAACATATTCTTTGAGTGTCTTGAGTCAGCATTCTTGCATGGCATGGCTTCTACCCACTTGGATACATAGTCAACTGCCACCAAAATGTACTCATAATTCTTTGATTTCACAATTGGTCCCATGTAATCAATTCCCCAGACATCAAAGAGCTCTATTTGAAGATTGTTGGTAAGTGGCATAGCATCTCTAGCATTGATATTTCTGTGCCTCTAACATGACCCATATCTTCGGATGAAACCTTTGGTGTCTTCATACATGGTTGGCCAAAAGAAACCACTCTACCAAATTTTTGTATGAGTGCGGAATGCCCCATAATGACCTCCATATGGTGGTGAATGGCATTTCTAAATTATCTGCATGCCATCTTCCACTAGTACACATCTTCTGAGTAGCCCATCTGAACAGACCCTAAAGAGGTATGGTGGATCCCATATGTGGAGACAACTTTCATAAATGAGCTTCTTCTTGTTTTCTCCTGGTGGTATGTAACCTGCAACCATGAAGTTGATAATATTCGCGTACCAAGGGTCTATCTTAGTCACTTTAAATAGCATGTCATCTCTCAATGAATCATTAATAGGTAGCTCCCGAGGTTCTTTAAAATACATCCCGGACAAATGATCAGCAACAGGGTTTTTCTATTCCTTTTCTATATTTAATTTCCAAATCAAATTCTTGAAGCAATAAGATCCATCTTATTAATAATGGTTTAGCGTCTTTCTTAGTGAGCAAATATTTAAGAGCAGCATGATCAGTATAAACAATTATTTTAGCTCCCACTATGTAAGACCTAAATTTATCAATAGCAAAAACAATAGCTAAGAGTTCTTTTTCGGTGGTTGCATAATTTAATTGTGCTTCTATCATTGTTTTGCTAGCATAGACAATTGCATGATGCGTTTTATCTTTTGTTTGTCCTAAGACTGCTCCTACAGCATAATCACTAGCATTACACATAATTTCAAAAGGTAAAGACCAATCAGGGGGTTGAATGATTGGTGCTGATGTAAGTGCTTTCTTAAGAATATTAAATGATTCTAAGCATTCATCATCAAATTCAAAAGGTACATCCTTAGCTAATAATCTAGTCATTGGCCTAGCAATTTGTGAGAAATTTCTTATAAATCTATGATAAAAACCACAATGACCAACAAAGCTTCGGATTCCTTTTACATTAATAGGTGGAGGTAGTTGTTCAATTACTTCAATTTTAGCTTTATCTACCTCTATACTTCTTTCTAACACTAAGTGTCCTAACACTATTTTTTCTCTAACCATAAAATGACATTTTCCCAATTGAGGACTAAGTGTTTTTCTTCACATCTTTGCAAACCCTTATCTAAATTTTCTAGGCAATCGTTAAAAGTTCTCCCATAAACTAAAAAATCATCCATAAAAACTTCCATGATTTCTTCTATTATATCAGAAAACATAGACATCATGCATCTTTGAAAAGAAGCGGGTGCATTACATAATCCAAAAGACATTCTACGATAAGCATAAGTTCCATAAGGATATGTAAATGTGGTTTTGCTTTGATCATTGTTGACACCTCTTAAGCCACCGTGCACTTACACCGGGTTGTCATCCCCAAGCAGTGACATAGGAGGTGTGGTATTAAATCATGCAACTATCTTAAATATAAATGAGTATCCACAAGCGCCTGAGATAAAATACCATTGTAGCATTTTATTAGGAGTGAACCCAATTGTCGAATTTATTTAATCCCATGGGAAAGGACAGCTAGAGAATATTGATGTGTATACATACTTAGATAGAATCCACATGATAAGGACATACTTATACAGGGGTAAGCCACATAAATATATATATGATAAGTGTAGGGCAAGGATAAATCACTCAGAAATAGAAATAGAAACTCTCTAATGTAGCAAGGCAAAAACAGGAGATTAGTTAAGAGATTGAATTCCTATGTAGTGTCAGAATTACTAAGTCTTTGCATCTATCCTAGTATGTTACTTTCATCTATAGTATTGATGACTCTAAATTACTCACAAGGAACATTACTAGGGAGGTTTATGAATAGAACACTCCCCTCCTTCACAATAGCGTTCTGCTAGTCTTATAGATGGGGGATGGAATACATAGGACTCAACAGGAATGTCACACCCACGATCAACCACCGAACCTGGCCTACAAGGTGCATTCGTAGGTAGAGCATATCTAAGGACCATGCTTACATAATTACTACCACTTAACCCACTCGAGTAATGAGCTAAGCGCTTTATGATCATATGAAATAGTTCATCATCAATCAATACTATATCAAGCAAAATACTAGAATAAACTAGGAGCTTAATAAACTGAAACATAATAATTAAGAACAAAGTCATAAATAAAGAGGGATACAAAGCTATACCAGCCTCCTGGATGACGACTCCAGAATCCTGAGCGTAGCTCAACTCTACTGAAACCTTGCTAGCTAATGCCTAACTAGAACTTGAAGTATTGGAGTTCTAATCTAATTCTCTAAGGATGGAACCCTTCGCTCTCCTTGAGAGAGGAAATAATGAATTAGGGTTTTTGGGCTCTCCTCCCAGGAGGGGGGTGCCTCTCCTTTTATAGCCCTGGGCTATAATCATGAGCCATCGGATCAAACCGACATTGACGGGCGGCTGAGATTGATCTTCAAAGGCGGTGGAGCGAACTGGGCAAACCGGGCCCCGAGGGGAGCCAGGCCCAGACCGGCCGGTCTGGCCTGGTCTCCTTCGGGCCACCGGCTCGGCGTGTTGCCTTCTCGTTCCTTCTAGATTTTTCCTATATTGCCGTGGAATCTATTTTTCATTTTCTTGCTCCGATAAGCTCTTATGTTGCATCTTTTCAGGTTTACGCCTGCAGAAATAATGAAACACCAAAACTCATGGAATTTGGTCAGTGTAAACCCTATGTCTACTTCGGTGTTCTCAATTGTCTCCATTTCAAGGCTAGTTGGCGGGTAAATTTATGCAATAATGTCCATCAACAACTCCCCCAAGCTTAACCTTTGCTAGTCCCTTAGCAAATCATTGTCTTAAATGGATCAGGAGTTGCTGCAATATTAACTTCTCAAGAGCACACATGCTTACAGATAAAAAATTCTCCTTAGTTTTAGAGTGAACCATTCTGACTCTCACACTTACCCATATTACCTTTAACCATGGAGCTTAACATCCTTCTCTTTTGGTCATGAGCAATTGAAAGACAGAAAGATCAAGTCGAGCACTATGTCTCAAGCTCTTTTGTTTAACCAAATCTCCGGAGTTTTTGTGGATTTTCAAAATAAAGCTCATAGTTTCATTGTATGATACTCTCAAATCTCTCATGTATGTGGTATTTTTGGATTCCTTACCAAGGCAATGAAGCTTGTGCCTTTATCTCAGCCTACATCTAAGTCTTATGTGGAGCTCATAGGTGAGGAGACAGCATGAATAAGCATACTTGTACTACACATGTTGCAAAATCAAACAAGAGATCCAAATAGAAACAAGTCATACAATCGAATCAAGATGTGCATGTGTGTGGAATATGATGGATATATGGTGAACCTAATTCTACCATGCTCAAATGAATCTCTCTCTTTTAGAAATATCAAAACCTTGCCAGGGATGTGAGCTATCTTTTCTTCTCTCTTCTTTTCTCTTCTTTTTTTTCTTTTTTTCTTTTTTTTCTTTTACATAGCTCACTCCCTTCACACAAAACAATTTAGAGAGATGACAGGAAACTCTGGAGCATATTTTTGGTGGATGGATATTTTTGGTGTCTACCCCCAGTGTAGGAGTAAAACATTTTTGGATGGATGGAATGGCATGTTTTTGCGCCTACTCCAGGGTAGAGTAGTGCATATGAGGTGGAGTGTGTGGATCTTGATTTCAAAAGCATGATAGGTTTCTCACAAGGGTCACCGAGGTTGACAACACTCAATGCAATGACAAGCAGCAACTGTGTGGAAGCTTTCTAGTCTAGATGTGCAATATGGCTTTGGTAGGAAGTAAGCTTATCATACAAGAAACTCTTCATGTGCTCTTTTTTAAGTTTTCAAAATTAAATCTCCAGAATTTCAGCATCACATTGGAACAAGATAAATAGCAGCTCTAACCATCTCAAATCATGTCTGCCAACTACCTAGACTTAAGATCAGGAATATGCTACCCACAGGTCTCAGATTCAGAGTAAGCATTCATATCAAATCAGTTATGTCCGAAACCTTAGGAGAATTCTTGACTATAAGCTAGGTACTCAAAAAAATTTAATAGAGCACCTATTCATCATTTCCATGCCAACAAATTTTTCCTCCAAGTTCTTTTTATTTGTAACAGAATTTAAGCAAGCCTATAAACACTCTTTTTATTTGTTTTGATGGTTTTTATTAAATAAACTAATAAGCAAATTAAAGATAAATCAAACGAAAACAAAAGCAAAGATAACTTACCTCGAGATACCGGGGGTGCTCTCCCCCAAGCTAGATGTTGCAGTAGTCGTTCAGTGTGGCGGCGGCGGCCTCGCGCCCATGTGCTGGAAGAGGTAGTCCCAGTTCTACATCTGCTGTTGGTGGTGCTGGTCGTGTAGGTGTAGCTATCCAAGGATGGAGGTGTTTTGCGCGACGAGGGTGGCAGTCTGCTCCTCCACAACGCGAAGCCTCTGGTCCTGCCTTTGCTGTAACATTTGTTGCTCATGGTAGCTCATCCCTGCGTCTGATGCACGGCCATGCTGGTACCCTCCAGAGGATACTTCCTGCGAATCAACAGACATTCTTCCTTGATAGTTATTAAAGTTACCAGCTGGCCAATCCACCGTCTCTCCCCAAGGGACTTCAGTTTGTGGCATTGGTTGGGCATACTGGCCCCAACTGTCTTGTGAGGGTTGTCCCCTGCGGGAAGGTCCTGCTTCTCCAAAGTTCATGTAGCTGGTATAGGCTGGTCCTTGTGGCATTGCGTCGGCACCATAGTAATGAGTGGGTTGCACGTTGGTGAACCGTGCCGATGCGCTTCGTATCGGTGTCGCTGCTGTTACCTGCACATTGACAAGAAGAGAACTGGTGGTGTACAAGTTGAGCTCCGGGTTAGGTAACCGGATCTGCCTGTTATTGATCTTCATAATCACAGTGTCCCCTCTCTTCACCAAGGTCTGGCCTTGGCGAAAGTAGTCATATGATATACGACCTCGTCCTCCTCTAATGTACGGAACATGCGAATTTTGTCACAACTCGAGATAGCTAGCAATTCGAGTCACAAAAGAAGTGAACTCGATATCATAGCCAAATCGAAAAACCTCTAGCCACTGTCTCATTATCATCATAACGGGGGCAACTTTCCTACTCTTCACTATGGCATAAAGCAGCTTGAGCTCATCTATCCTCACTGTACTAGTGTCACTTCATGGGAAAAGAGTAAATGCCAACCACCTATGCATGAACCTTAATGTGGGTAATTGAATGCTACTAGTCTTGGCATGCGTGGGTGAGTTTTGTCCTGTTATGTCTCTCCAAAACTGCTCTCTAACAAAGTCAGGAATGACAGTATCGACATCTACAGAGCACTCAGCATGAAAACCTAAAGCTAAACTTAGCTTCTTCCAGGTCAACATTTTCTCAATCCCAAAGAGTCAGAATTTCACCCCTTTTTCAACAAAGTTTAAGGTGCATAAGAATTCAGCAGTAAGCAATTTGCACCCTGGCTCAGAAATATCCACAAAGCCCATCCAACCCATAGTTGAAAAGATGGTTTGGAATTCGGTGTCCATACCTGTGTCTCGAAGAAGCTCAGGATCATACACCGTGGTTAGGACGAACTTGCGGTTCTTGATGAGTTCATACTTCTCTTTCTCTTCATCGTTCTTCCACTTGAGGTCATGTTCCTCCATCAAACGGTGTATAACCGTCGAGGAAGAAGATGGCCTACTGCTTGCGGGTGGTGTCTCGTCAACCTGCATGTCAGAGCTCTCTCGGGAAGAGGAGCTCTGAGTTGATCGTGTGGACCGGGACCTAAGTCCACTCCTGATCCCTTTCGATATGCCACTCATCCTGCAAACAAGTTAAGAACCAAAACAACAAAGACTCTAGGAGTGGGGTTAGACAATATAAAAAATGAAGATAACCGCTCCAAGATTAAATTACTCTTGTGGGAATGAACTCCTCCACAAGAGGGTTAGTACACAATAAATATAGAAAATAGTGTGGGATATTACTACCTCCACATAACGAGAGAAAATAAAAGGAAGTAAATACAGAAAATAATAGTACGCGGAAAGTAAAGGGTCGAGTTAGTAACAAAAAGAAGAGTTAGAGGGAGTTAGCAGTCCTTGCGGGGAAGGTTTCCACCACAACAGTTAGAGGGTCAGTCATCCAGGGTTAGTGGTCCTTGTGGGGTGAATACCTCCACAACCAAATTTTAGCAGAGTTTCCCCTAGACAAGTGATTATCTCCTCTAAGTTTGGGCAGCACCTCCTCTACTTGTGCTTATTCTTCCTCTAAACTTCAGCAAGACCTCCCTCCATTAATCACTAAGCAACCTCCCAGCATATCTACTCCCTCTCTTTTTCTTTCTTTCTTCCTCTCTAGGATTGGTTTTAGCAAGAGTAAGGAAGAGGAACTCAGAATCTAGAGACGAAAGGAAGAAATCTGGACAGAGGGGAGTGAGTAGAGCTCACTGGGCTCTTGCCCTTTTATAGGAGAGGAGCGGGGAGACCGGCCAGTCTGGTGTGGGATCGGCCGATCTGACACTGGGCCCACTTGGCCACTCCTTCCTCCTGGTGCTCCTACGTCCCTTCAACTATGTATGTTTGCTACTTTCGGTGGAAAAGAGGAAGTGGAGGACAGCAGGAGGTGAGTGGAGATAAGAATCCTATGTGAAGTGATATGACAAGTGGGTCCCGGTGTTTGTGGGTCCTGCTAATTAGTTATTTTTGTATTTTTAGAATTATAGAAACACCAAATGTTAAAGAAAAATATTTTTGGATTTTTTTAGAATATAAGAAGTCAATGGATAAATACCGATTACCTTTCGGCGAGGGTCTAATCTTTATAGTCCCCAGACTGGACTTCTCCTAATGATTATGTCTTGATGGTTTCTGTCAGTCCTGGAGTTAGAGACCTTAAATCTTCTTGATCCTCACACCTTTCTGATTGAGAGTATTGTTCTGGTCATGGCTTGAATGCAAACTTCTCTTCCTTACCATTGATATGGAATCGGATTTCTCCAATCCCAACATCAATGTGAGCATTTGCAGTGCTCAAGAAGGGTCTTCCCAATATAAGTGGTGTATTTGTTGCTTCCTGCATATCAAGCACAACAAAATCAACTAGAATAAAGAACTCTCTTATTTTTACCGGAATGTTCTCGGTGATTCCTTCAGGGCGACGAAGTGATTGGTCCGTGAGTTGAAGACACATCGTTGTGGGCGTGAGTTTGGAGTAGTTGAGTTTATCGAAGACCATCTTGGGCATCACACTGACGCTGGCGCCAAGATCACACAGTGTATGTTCAAACACTTGATCTCCAATTGAGCACTTAATAGTGGGGTGTCTTGTGTCTTGCTTCTTGATTGGTGATGTGTTTAGGATAGCCGCACTACACTCCTCTGTGAGCTTGATAACTTCGGTGGTGGGCAGTGGCCTTTTATTGTTCAGAATGTCTCTGAGGTATCTTGCATATGTCGGCACTTGTAGGGCATCAAGCAGAGGCACATTGATGTATAAGTGACGTATAACCTCCACAAACTTCCCAAACTGCTCATCCATCCTTTGCTTTCTCTGCCGACGAAATGGTAAGAAGTTGGTGTCGTTATAATTGCATTGAGGCTCTTGATCTGATGATGGCACAACTTCTTCTAGTTCATCGTTGTTTCTTTCCGCAGGTGCTGCTGGCGATGCATGTACTCTTACTCCCCTTCTAGGATGTGTACCTTCAGGATATGGGGGATCTTGAGTACTCTTGCCTCCTCTTGTAGTGATTGCATTGATTTGTTCGGAGCTGGCGGCAATAGGCAAAGTAGTAGCCAACTTTGCTACTTGTGACTCAATCTTTCGGTTATAGCTCAGTTGATCCTTTAAGGCAGAAGAAAAGCTCTCCATCTTACGATTCATACTCTCTATGATCTTTTCATTAGAAGCTAGCCTTTGTGATAGCTCTTCATTGATCTTCAGCTGCTGCCTAATCACATTCCACAAGGATGGTTGTTTGACTTGATCCAATCCTTGGGTGTTGCCAATAATGCTCAGATCTTCTGGCAGATCAGGGGAGTATGAGATTTCTAAATATCTTTCTGTTCTTACCTGAGAATCCATAGCATCCTGAATAGCCTGACGATCCTTCTTATAATTGTCTCGCTGTTCGAGCCAATCTAATAACACATTCATCTTGGTTGAAACTGCACTCAACTCTTCAATGTCAACCTCTTCACTCATCTTGCAATGCGAAGCATCGTCCAATGACCAGCCTTGATTAGAGGCTATCATTTCCATAAGTGACTTGGCTTTCTTGATAGTGAGCGACAAGAATGTTCCTCCAGTACTAGCATCTAGTTGCCCTTGTGCTCCTTTGGATAATCCATGATAAAAACCTTACATGAGCAACCAATCTTCTATTCCATGATGGGGACAATCTAATATATAGTCTTGAAAACGCTCCCATGCTTCTGGAATAGGTTCATCTTTCTGCTGTTGGAAGCCAGTAATCTTCTCTCTTAAGGCACTGGTCTTGCCTAAAGGGAAGAATCTCTCCAGAAAGACCTTCGAACAATCTGCCCATGTCTTGATGTTTTCTTGATTTGCGTAGAACCACTGCTTCGCTTTCCCAGTTAACGAGAACGGGAACAAACGAAGAAGTATGATGTCTTGAGCGACGTTCTTGATGATAAGTGTGCTACCAATCTCTAGAAAATTCTTAAGATGAGCACTAGCATCTTCACTGATCTTTCCACTGAATAGAGTTGCTTGCACCATGTTAACGAGACTTGGCTTGAGCTCAAACTCAAGATTGCTGATTGAAAGTGTTGGTCCGGTGCGAATGTCCTTCGTGCTTGGAGCAGAGAACTCTCGCAGAGTCTTGTCAGCCATGGCTCAGAAACTGGTGTGAAACAAACTCTTGATTGGTTTGATTGAAGTTGACGAAAGATGATGATGAATCAAGACCAATCCTGCAATACCCTGTATATGATATAAACAAAGACAAACAAGGGTAAGCCTACTTAAGCAGAGGTACCTAGTCATGGTTCCATCTATAAGTATGCATTTGATCAATATCTCTTTATAGCTTAGCCTTTCCCCAACAATCGCCAAAAAAAATGCTTGTTGACACCTCTTAAGCCACCATGCACTTACACCGGGTTGTCATCCCCAGCAGTGACATAGGAGTTGTGGTATTAAATCATGTAACTATCTTAAATATAAATGAATATCCGCAAGCGCACAGATAAAATACCATTGTAGCATTTTATTGGGAGTGAACCCAATTGTCGAATTTATTTAATCCCATGGGAAAGGACAGCTAGAGAATATTGATGTGTATACATACTTAGATAGAATCCACATGATAAGGACATACTTATACAGGGGTAAGCCACATAAATATATATATGATAAGTGTAGGGCAAGGATAAATCACTCAGAGATAGAAATAGAAACTCTCTAATGTAGCAAGGCAAAAATAGAAGATTAGTTAAGAGATTGAATTCCTATGTAGTGTCAGAATTACTAAGTCTTTGCATCTATCCTAGTATGTTACTTTCATCTAAAGTATTGATGACTCTAAATTACTCACAAGGAACATTACTAGGGAGGTTTGTGAATAGAACACTCCCCTCCTTCGCAATAGCGTTCTGCTAGTCTTATAGACGGGGGATGGAATACATAGGACTCAACAGGAATGTCACACCCGCAATCAACCACCGAACCCAGCCTACAAGGTGCATTCGTAGGTAGAGCATATTTAAGCACCATGCTTACATAATTACTACCACTTAACCTACTCGAGTAATGAGCTAAGCACTTTACGATCATATGAAATAGTTCATCATCAATCAATACTATATCAAGCAAAACACTAGAATAAACTAGGAGCTTAATAAACTAAAACATAATAATTAGGAACAAAGTCATAAATAAAGAGGGATACAAAGCTATACCAGCCTCCTGGATGACGACTCCATCCCCTCGAGCGTAGCTCAACTCTATTGAAACCTTGCTAGCTAATGCCTAACTAGAACTTGAAGTATTGGAGTTCTGATCTAATTCTCTCGAGGATGGAACCCTTCGCTCTCCTTGAGAGAGGAAATAATGAATTAGGGTTTCTGGGCTCTCCTCCCAGGAGGGGGATGTCTCTCCTTTTATAGCCCTGGGCGATAATCGTGAGCCATCGGATCAAACCGACATTGACGGGCGGCTGAGATTGATCTTCAAAGGCAGTGGAGCGAACCGAGCAAACCGGGCCCCGAGGGGAGCCTGGCCCAGACCGGCCGGTCTAGGCCCAGACCGGCCGGTCTAGCCTGGTCTCCTCCGGGCCACTGGCTCGGCGTGTTGCCTTCTCTTCCTTCTAGATTTTTCCTATATTGCCGTGGAATCTGTTTTTCATTTTCTTGCTCCGATAAGCTCTTATGTTGCATCTTTTCAGGTTTTACGCCTGCAGAAATAATGAAACACCAAAACTCGTGGAATTTAGTCTGTGTAAACCCTATGTCTACTTTGATGTTCTCAATTGTCTCTATTTCATGGCTAGTTGGTGAGTAAATTTATGCAATAATGGCCGTCAACAATCATCAGGGTGGATAGGAATTTGGTGATATCCTGAATAATCATCAAGAAAACAAAAGAAAGAATGATTTGCTAAGCGCTCTAACATCTTATCAATGAAAGGCGGAGGAAAATGATCTTTCTTTGTTGCCTTGTTGAGTTTTCTATAATCTATGCACATTCGCCATCCAGTGATAATTCTTTAGGGTATTAATTTATTTTTATCATTTTGGACAACTGTCATTCCTCCCTTTTTAGGTACAACTTGCACAGGACTTACCCACTCACTATGCGGTACAAGATATATAATTCCTGCATGCAAAAGCTTTAAGACCTCTTTCTTTACAACTCTCTCATCGCATTTTGGAGTCTACGTTGAGGCTCTCTTGAAGGTGTAATTTTTGGATTAGTTGGTATACGGTGAGTGCAAAGGGCAGGGGCTAATCCCTTTTAGGTCTTGGAGTGAATAACCAAAAGAAGCTCGGTGTTTTTCTAAAACAGTTATTAATTTATAAAACTCTTCATCAAAAAGTTTATCACTTATAATCACAGGATACTATTGATTATTATTTAGAAAAACATATTTAAGTCCAGAAGGTAGAGGTTTAAGCTCAATAGGAGGTTTAGATGGCTCTAGTAATTCATCAAGAGGTTCAGGATCAATAGGATCCTCATCCTCTTCATCAATGAAGAACTGAATATCATCTTCTAAATCAGGTTAAATAAAATCATCGAATTCAATAGCCTTAACCTCTTCTATTGGATCTAATTCGGGAAGGGGTTCTGCTTTTAACTTTTACTTGCATGTGTTATAGGTATTGAAAAACTAAATCCTTTCCCAAATTTAATATCTAATTTACCATCTCAACCTTCTTGAAGAATTTTTATTATGGGTACTCCAATCATTACATCAAAATCCCAAACATCAAAGATATAGAAATTTAACAAAATGTGGAAATCATTAATAACAATAGGAAGTGCACTTAAAACTCCTAAACTAGGAATAATGTGTCCTAAACAGTTCTTTAATAATTTATTTGTAGGAATTAATGGTATGTCTTTTAAGAATTCTTTCGTAAAAGTATGCGATATAATGTTGACTCCTACAACTGGGTTGTATAAAGCTTCAAAAGGATATGAATCTACTTGCAACTTTATAGCAACCGTGGGTGAATTAAGATGAATTACTTGAGAAGATTGCTCAGATTCTATTAACCAATCATCACCCAAAATAAAAAAACTAATTCTCTTATAATTTCTCTAAGAAATTTAAATCATCGGGATGTGAGAAATTAGGATTAAAATCCCTAGACTGTTGGGGTTGAATAATCTTATGATAAAATATAGTATTACCATAGTCATCAAAGAAATCATCTTCAATTTCAAACATCCATTCAAAAGTTGGAGTTATCTCCTTCTCATTAGCTAGTTTAGGTTCTAATTCAACTATAGATTGAGATGAATCAGGTAAAAGTTTATTTTTAGCTAACAAAAATTCTTCTTCTAACAACTCTTCCTTTTCTTCGGGGAGATCATTTAAAATATTAGTAAGAATAGTTTTAGCATGTTCAACGGTAATATGCATAAATGCTCCACCTAAAGCTAAATTAAGGTATTCCTTATTTCTATCATCAAGGCCTAAAAAGAAATTTTGTAAAAGCATGGGTTCTGGTAAAGCAAGATTAGGTCTAGAATTTACAAATCCATCAAAACGATCCCAAGCCTTGCCTAGCGATTCATTGTCTAATTGTTTGAATTCTATGATTTCAAACTGAAGTTTAGCGACCTTTTCTATAGGGAAAAATTTAAGGCAAAAGTCATTTCATAATATTTCCCAATCTCCTTGACTACTCCCAACATGGCGATTATACCATTTCTTAGCTCGGCCCATTAATGAAAACGGAAAGAGTTTCCACCTTATAGTCTCATCTGCCATGCCTTTAATACTCGATATGAATATGCCCGCTCAAAATCAGTTAAGTGGGAATAGGGGTTTTTGCTAGAATTACTAGAAAAAGTATGTTCCCCGAACTAATTTAAGTAATCTCGGGCGTAGCTCATAGCCGATGATGTGATAGATTTAGAAGATTCTTTTGGCCCGATCTCGATAGTGCTCCATATTGATATAAAAGTTGAGATTCATTTTTAATAATATTTTTTATTTTTATTTTAAGATAAAAGGATAAATATAGACTAAGATAGACTAATATAAAAATCAGCCAACCGTTTCGCGGCAACGGTGCCAGAAATGCTTGTTGGTATAAATTAACTGCACCCTATATAATAATTATAATCGATTATTATCCATAAGCATAGTTATATACTTGATCGGCACTTCACCAAGATCATCCGGTTTTAATATCGAACCCAAAGGAACAGTAGGTGATTTGTGACTAAGTCTATAACTCTTAATCTAAGGGGGTACAAACAATTTAGAAAACTATTGAGAATAAGGAAATAGCTAATGTACTCTAGTTCCAACTACCGGTAAACTTTGTATAATATCGTCTTATCGGACAAGTAACCCGAATAGGAGAAGAAACAGAGTAATCTCCTACCAGGCACCTATAAGCCTATCAGTCCTATCAACAGGAAGTGGACTATAGAGGATTCAACAAAGCTATAAAGTCACCTTCGCGAGCTACCACTGTCCGGCTGATCAGGGGACATCTACAAGCAACCATAGCCTAGACACCACGTCTATGCTACGAATCACTACTCTGACCTAAGAGCTACCCAAATTGAAGTACTCAATATAATATGAGTTGCAAACCAAAGAATGAATAAAAACAAGTTGCTTACTTGAATCAGAATGGTAAATACAAAAGTACCTCAGCACGTAGCTCTGGGCGAGGGAGCCGAATCCGGACGAATACAGCCCCTGAGGAAGCTCCGACAGGCCGGGACTCCTCCGAATCTCTACTCCTCTACTCTATCTCTCTAATCTTTATCTAATGCTCTGGCTCTTCAGCTCTTGATCTGGCCTCCTCCAGGGGGTCTAGCCCTTTATTTATAGCCCGGTGGGATGGATACGCGCCGTTGGATCAAACCGACGTAACAAGCGGCTGAGATGGCTCCTCGGAGGTGGTGGAGGAAGCTTCCAGAAGGGGGCGGCCAACCCTAACCCTAGGGGGCCGCCCGGCGCAGGGGTGGGGCCGCTCGGCCCCACTTGGTAGCTGCTGGCCCCCTGTTGCTTCGGATGTCTTCTGGAGTATTCCTGATCCTGTTGATGATATCCTTCCGTCGCGGATAAGTTTTATGGTAGAATTGCACTTTAATCCTTCTTTTAAGCTTTTCTGGATAATTCCCTAAAAAATACACGATTCTTCAAAACTCATGGAAATTGTTAATAATAACCTTATTCTAGTGAATATTTATATATGATGGAGAGATAATTGCTAATGAAAATTATATGTTAATAGGTGTCAACAATTACCCCCACACTTAGGCTTTTATTCGTCCCGAGAAAAAGATTGGTTTTAGTATAAAGAACAAATATTTAATGCACACTTGGAAATTGAATTATATAAAACTAGTCTAGTTACCATGCATTGTGGAATTTTAAAGTGTCTATCATGAATCCTTAAGTGATTGCGGAGTAGGATAGCTTGAAACAGGTTACTCTTTTCCTCTAATTATGTCTGTTGGAGAGTAAGTAGATTTTGCAAAAGAAAACATAGCTTCGACCTTTTCTTATTTGTGGTGGCACCAACGGTAGTGATATTAATTTGATAGTTATAGCCGAGGGAAAGAAATGTCATATTCCTATATCGGGAAAATCACCCACTCCTTAGCATATCATCTTTGGAGGAACCATGAGCTCTTTTTTTAAACTAATTCTACTTATTGAGCACATGCTCGTATTTCTTTTTCTTCTTGATTCGAGGTTCCGGACACTTGTCCCTTTTTATTTCCACGTGATCTTTCTTTTTTAAGGTTTCGGACACTTGTCCCTTTTTATTTCCTCAGACTCTTTGTGAATAGCTCATGCCTCCTTCATAATACCGCTCAAGAGAGGGTATTATATTTTTTATGTAATTTTATGATGCTAGGAATATGATAAACCTCTCAACCAAAGCCATAATAATTAAATTAGAATAATATAATTATTATTGGGTTTCATTACAAAGAGAAGTGAAACTAATGGTTTTCAAATTTTTGAAACAAAAATCTCCAAAGACAAATTGTCGAGAATTGAGTACTCATTATTTTGCTATTTCTTCTTCCACAATAACTTAAGCAATCATGAAGTACTATAAATTTCACAATAAACATGACTCTAGAAGAGTGTCATATAATTTATTTTCAAGTAATATAGATTAAATGGGTTTATTATTTCTTAAAAGCATTTAATATGAAGTTTTATAACTCGGATATCAAACCAAAGTGGAATATATGCGATTATACTGCAATTAACTCAAACCTAACCGTGACCAAAACGAAGAGGTGAGTGGCGAGGGTAGGGGCGCCGCCCGGCCCCACCTAGGCGCCGGCCTCCCCTACACTTGTTTTCCTGTATACTTTTCTGCGCAATATGTGGAGATAAACACATACCAAAAATAGAGAGTATAGTAGGTAATAAAACATTAATATAAAAGATAAGGCACTTTAACGATTGATATAATATAACTCAACAGACGCTTTAACAACGAGCTAACGACGCCTCTAGCTCATTAGGCTTTGTCCTAAGAAAAATTTATGACTCAACCGACTTGATTAACTAACCAAACCTAGCGGAATTGTGCCTTATTAGGTAACTAGGCAACTAATGCTGCCCTTCATTGTTGAGGCCCTGAATTTCTTCTTGGAGGGCTGCAACTTCTGCTTTGAGCTTGTCTTTGTTGCGCTTGAGACTGCGGATTAACTTGAGACTGATCTCCAACTGCTTATCCATGTCATCTATGATCTTGTCCCTTAGCTTGTTAGATGTCTCCATGCCCTTAACAATGTTGGAGAGGCCTTCAAGCTTCTCACTGAGAATGCATAGAGTAGGCGCTAGTTGCTTAGGAACCTTCTCCAGTGCTAGTGCTGGTGCAGCTCTCTTCCTCTTGGGCTTAGGCTTTGGTGGGATGTGCTCAGTGTAGCAGACCTCATTAGGGTTTGTGCGAACTCCTTGGACGGTAGGGCGAGCATTGGTATACTTGGCACATACCAGCTTTCCCTTCTTGTCGGTTTGGACCGATAAGAGCCGTTCATTGTCTCTAGGTGGAAGAAGTGGAGTACCCCTTGGAATAGCAATTTGCTTCCCCTTAGCACCTCCTTCAAGCAGTAGTCTTGCAGGTGGTGGAGGAAGAGCAGACGGATCTTGCACGTAGTAGACTTGCTCATGGTGCTGGGGGATCGTAGCAACTTGCTTTGGCGGCACGACGGTGAGAGGCTTCGGCTGCGCGAGGACTGTTAGTATTTTTAACATCACTTCACGTTAAGTTGTCATCCCTAACATGATGCCAAAAACCAAGGATAAAAATAATCTACGCGCACTGACTCTTAATAGAATATATCCACAAGCACACAGATAATTCTCCCGTTGTAGCATTTCGTCCAGGAAGTATTCTGAGTATCGTTGATTTATTTTATGCCAAAAGGATAAAGGAGCATATTCTATTCATTAGGAGTGGGCAACTTATAAGGTTAAAGAATAAATGAGCAACACTAATACACTAATGCTTTAGCAATAACTAGTCAACAGTAACGATAAATGATAAATGAGTAATTAAGATAAATGGTATTCCAAAGATAGAATATAGAGACTCACTAATGTAGTAAAACAATCTCGAGATTCAGTTAGAGTAAAGAAAACCTATGTAATTACTAATATAAAGTCTACAGCCTACGCCATGCTACACATTTTCATCTATAGTGTAGTAAACTCAGAAGACATCATAAAGAGCATCAACTAATGAGGATATTAAGACACAAGGGTCACCTCCTTTGCGACCGTGCTCGGCTAGTCCTATGTACGGAGGGTGGACTACAGAGGAACCAACGCAGCTGTCACCTGCGCGGACTACCACATGACCCGGCACATCAGGGTGCCTCCGTATGTACACAATATATCTAGACACCACGTTTACATAATGTGCACCACCTAACTCACTCGAGTACTGAATCAGGCGCTTTACGATCATATAACAATAATCATCATAAATCACAACTATATCGAATATGCAACTAGAATAAACTAAGAACTAAATAAGTAGCAATATAATAAAGTAGAGCAAAGTCATAATGAAAGACAAGATATTACCAATTTCTAGACAAACAGATCTAGAATCCCGAGCGGAGCGCCCGATCTCTACTTGAATCTTGCTAGATGCCTATACTAAGAACTTGAAGAACCAGAGCTCTGCTTCTAATCTCTAGAAATCCTAACTTTTGACTACTCTTGACGAATGAAGCAGGAGGAATGAATTGGTTCTCTTCTGGAGGGGGTCAGCCCTTTATTTATAGCCCGGTGGAGTGCACATGCGTCGCAGGATCAAACCGACGTAACCAAGGGCCAGGATGCATCATGGGAGGTGGTGGAGGAAGCTTCTGAAAGGGGGCAGCCAAACCCTAACCCTAGGGGCTGAGCGGCACCAGGGTGGGGCCAGTCAGCCCCACCTGGTGGCCTCTGCCAGCCCCGCTGCTTCGGGTGTCTTCTAGAACCTTCCTGACCCTGTTGGAGATATTTTTATGTCACGGATGAGTTTCATGGCAGATTTGCACTCTAATCCTTCTTTTTGGTCTTTTCTGGATAATTTCCTGAAAATCAGACAATTCACCAAAACTCATGGAATTTGTCAGAAATAACCCCTATGTTTCTATTGTTGCTTCTTTTAAGTGATAGTTGATGGTATATAATTTGCATAGTGACCGTCAACAATACCCCCAAGCTAAGTCTTTGCTAGTCCCTTAGCAAAGTTGACTTGAAATAATACTTCTAGGGTTTCTCAGGTTTTAATTCTTGACAAGTACTTGAGCAATAGATTTAAAATTCTTCTCCAAATTATGATTCATTAATCTATCTTTCAAACTTATCCTTACTCCTTCCAACTGTGGGGCTTATCAAATTTTTATTAAATCTTGGGTGATTGAAAGATAGAATAATCAAGCAAGCACTGCATATATTAAATTCTTCGTTCATGCACTACTCCAGAGGTTTTCTTTTTATTTTGAATGTATGAATTATTACTTTGAAAACCATGAGAGTCTACTAATAAGATTGCAGTGGACTACTAAGCTATACATCATGACTGAATGTGCTAGTGATTAAAACTTTATTTTCAACCTCCTATGCAATATTCTCTCTTTCCTGCCTTCTGAGAAGTGTAGGCTATCTCCCCAGCGGATACTTTTCGTACCCATTTTTTTCTCTCAGGCAGGTGTCTTTGCACCCCTTGTTTTACTCTCTTTCTTTTAATTTTGGCACATATCCTTTTGATATGGCAACTTTTGGGCTCATACTTCTTTGGTATGGCATCTTTTAATTTTATAGCCCACACTCTCCTTTAGATGTTACTCCGCAAGCGCACGGAATTACCGTTGTAGCATTTCAACCTAAAGAATTCCTAGGTGTCATATTTATATTTTCCCAAAGGAAGGCTAGCGTAGATTTTAGTATAAAACCATAATCAAGAATATTATACGTTGTATAATAGGTAGACCAATGTTCATAACAGGGGTAAACAATACAGTTTTTATGATAGTGGACACACACATACGGGTAGCCATCTCTCAAGTGGGGAAGGATGAATGAAGCATAAAGAACAAAAGAATAAAGAATGAAAGAATATCCTACAGGAGCAATGGTCCTAATACAACTAATGTCTAGATAGTGGATAGTCATACAAATACATGAATCAGAGATAGAGCTGTGTTTGTGATGGATCAGAAGACCACCGGCCGCTGGTCTGCCAAAGAGATGGGTGGTAATTTAGACTCCTACACCATAGCCAAACGTGGGGGGATTATGAAGGGACGGACAGGGCAGTCACCACCTACCGCCTATCCCCTCATATGTGGACTATGAAGTGCAATCACCGGCTATCCTATACGCGAGCACCATGCTTGCATATAAAATAGCTACCCAAGCCCCCCGGGTCTCTCACCCTACGGATGAACAAGTAAAGAACTTGGATGTTGTGCGATGAACCACCAACCCGCACACAACTCTATTCTTAATCATCTAAGTGTATGAATAGTCAAGAATAGGGCTCTATATGCTAAGAACATGATATGAACACTACGAACTAGCAAACATATCATGAACAAGGCATATGAACTAGAGGTCCTATGACTATGATCTAATCACACAAACTAGTACCTAGTTCATCTACACATACAAGTACCTAGTTCATCTAACAAGATCATAGCACTAGAACCATACTCTAATTCTAGAACATAGCTATATTGATAAAAAGAGAAGAAGAGCATAACAAAAAGAATAGTATTCATACCAAAAGTAGCCAAGATGTCTCTTCCTCTTACAAGTTGAGCTTTGCTCCTCTACTACTACTAAGGATAAAGAGAAAAGTGGAGAGGAATACTTGAGAGTACAAGTCAGAGATGTAGTGTGGTGTGTTTGAAATGAGGAGCTCCACCCCTTGCTTTATACTAGTCCTAGGTCGGTTCAGGGGGTAGGGGCAGTAATGGCCAGACAAACCGATGTCTAAACCACCTCAGCAAACCGCCACAGGAAGGAGGGACCACCTGGCCGAGCCAGGGGTGCGGCCACACCCTATTGCGCCCGCACTAGGGGTGGCTCCCCTTGGCACCGCCTTTGGCCGGTGGGCTGTGGGCTGGACCTGGACCTTGGTCCTGGTGGTTGCTAGCCTAGTTTTAGAGTTTTTGATGGGCTTGGCTTTATTTTCCCCTTTCCGCCTTGCCAGAAAGTGTATTTCTGTGACCTTTTCCTTCTTTTTCTTGTATGTTCCCTGTAAAACAATGATGCTCTAATACAAGTGGAAATAGGTCAATAATAAAGTTATATGTGAATATATCTATGATAATTCTCCCTTTTTGGATAATAGTTGGCGGTTAAAGTATGTCGGTAATCACCACCAACAAAATCCCCCAAGCTTACCCTTTGCTCGTCCTTGAGCAAAGCTAAGAACTTGGTTGTTGATCAGTAGTTGCTATAATGCCGATTATGTTTCACAAGTGCTAGGATTTATAACAAAGTTTTCTTCCTTGATTTAAATGAATTGGTCGTCATACTCATTCATTTCACTTGTCACTTGTGGGGCTTGTAGCTATCACTTTATCTTTAGGTTGGTATTTTAGCAAGAGAGTTAGACATAGATTTTGTATACATTCTACTCTTTTGAATTGCTTTCTCCTCGGAGCTTGTATCTTTGTATGAAGAACAAAGCCAAATGATGAGATCATTGCAAATTACTAAGCTATACACTTTGATCGGAAGGCAAGTTTATTATATTTTTCTTTCTAAACTTTTATGTATGAAGTGGGGGCTATCTCTCTGGCGGGTACTTTTTGTACCCATTTTTTTCGCTCGGGCGGGTGTCTTTGCACCCCTTGTTTTATTCTCCCTTTTTTTTGGCACATACCTTTTTGGTATGGCATCTTTTATTGGCTCATGCTTCTTTAGCATGACATCTTTTCATTTTTATAGCCCCACACTCTCTTTTGACTTCTAAGAGAGAATCAATACATAAAGAACAAAAATTGATTTTCATTGTGTATGTGAATTCCGATCATGGGTGCATAACAAAGCAATCTACTTTAGATCATATCAAAGAACTTTGGTTTTTATTTAATTTTTAAGACTCTGGTATTCTTGCTTTTCTCAGAGTAAGATTGTAATAAATTCTTAGTCATACCAAATCAAGCTTAATACCTTCCCTAGACTAGATCAAGCTCTATGCATCCCACTAAGTTTTCAAGTTTCTAGAGTGAATATTTAAAACCAATAAACTTAAACCTTGGGAGAAGACTAAGTCATAAGCTAGGCACAGATGAATCATAAGGCAGAGCAATTCATCATTTCAACATGGAGGAACTATGCATAGCAATATTCACATATTTGGAGTGGAATTTTTTTTTGGAATTTAAATATGCATATGCTAGAAAAAGAAAAAATATTTAGAGATTTAAAAATGCAAATGCAATGATACCTGAGTGGGGGTCCTCCCCCAAGCTGGCTTGAAGCCTAGCCTCTAGGGTTGAGGTGGGCCCACTGTTGTTGCTGCTCATACTGGATCCTCATTTGTTTGTTGAGGTAGGCCCACTGTTGTTGATGCTCGGTCTGCCACTGCTGGTGATGCTGATGGTGCTGTTGTTGCCACTATTGATTTTGGTGTTGCCATTGTTGTTGTTGATGGTAGACAGTATTGTCGTGCCGTCTCCTCTTGAAACTCATCAGTGCGGATCACAAGTCCGCCCAGCTGAGTGTGGAGTGTCTCGAGTGTGACTGACTGGTGAGGTGGCACGTGGGGTGGCATTCCCTCGGAGTCCGAGGAGTGGTGGTGGCTTCCCCAAGCCTTATCTCCAGTCTGCGGTACCCCCGACCCTCCAGCCTCATATGGGTGTGGGGTATGGCCCCAAGCAGAATGTGCTTTTGGAGTATATCTTGGTGTGTGCATAGCTGGGGGATACCCTGGCTGCCCTATCGGTGAGAAGAAAGGGGGTGGTGTTGGCTGGGGTTGGTGTGAGCTTGATGCTTCCCCTCTTTGAGTAGTACTCCGGGTTGACCTGCCAGAAACACTTCTCCTGCTAGCTTCCTCTCATGAAATGATTCAAAGGGTTAGTTTAGTACATTTGTACAATCGAAGATCTGGGTTAGGTAATCGGATTTCGAGTGCACCTCCAGGAGAGTATAAAAGTTCACCGGCTACATTCTTTTTCAAGTGATGCCCATGTATAAGAGAATCTTTGGTTATCATTATTCTAGGAGCAGGAATATCAAAGAAATCAGACAACTCCTTTCCTTCTAAAGCATCGACGGCCATAAGGACGTGAGTTATTAAGGAGGTACATGGGATAGTGGTTGTGTGTGAAAAGTAGCGTAGCCAGTGAGCAACTATTTCTCTAACAGGAGTAATATTTATTTTCTTCACCATTGCATATAACAGTTTTAGCTCATCACTATAAACATAGCGGATATCCTCTCTAGCAAACAAGGTCATGGCCATCCACTTATGCATGAATCTAAGGGTAGGGTGATGGATTTGGGCATTTCTAGGTTGGAACTTGCCGGTTTGAACTTCCCCCAAAATTTCTCCCAAAACAGAGAAACGGTTGAAGTTGCTTAGGGTACGATCAAGATAAAGAGAGCATTTTTTATTAAACCCTAGATGTTGGCTAAGATCCTTCCACAAAACAAAATACTCGGTTTGAAACACGCGAAAGCTAATTCCACCATCTACCTCTTTTAAAGTGCACAAGAATTGCATGGTAAGAAATGGAGAGCCCGTTTCCCACACCGGATCAATACCTTCTCACCCGACATGCTTCCAAATGAGAGTAAATTCTTCATCCATACCTATTTTTGCGAGGATGTCGCGGTCGTATACCGGCGTGTGGGCATATGTGAGCTCCTTGATGAGGTTGTAGGCTTGCTCCTCTCGATCCCCCTCTAGGTCGAGGTCAGGTGTAGCATCCATTGGTGCTTGTTCCTCCTCTACGACCGGGGGTGTCTCTTCATGCACCGGGCTTTCTTCATGCTCGGTGGAGTGGTGGGTGCTTGAGCTTCCCCGCGATCACCTTGAGGGGGATCTTGTCATCTTCTTGACAGCTCCAGCCACTCCCTCTTTGAATCTCTTCATGGTGGGTGGTGGAGCAAGAGCTTGAGAGTAGCTTGCTACGCGAGACCTTGCTGCAGGGGCGAGGATTTCTTGCTCTCGTGTTTGCTTAGAATTTGTGACAGCAAGAGAGAACTAGAGAGTGAAATGAGAGGGAGAGAAAATGGAGAGTGTGTGGGGGTGGAGAGCCTCCTCTCGTCCTCCCTCCTTTTTATAGCCAGAGCAACCATCATGGAGGGGGAGGGGGCAACGACCACCTGCACCAGCCACCGGCAGGGAGCCGTTGGTGCTGGTGCGGGTGCGATCGCACCCCTCGGTGCGCCCGCACCCTGGGTGGGCCCGCCTGCTCCCCCTTTGGCCGGTAGCTCCCAACGGCCATGTCCACTTCAATCCGTTGGGGGTCCGGTGAGTCCCCCAACGGCTCTTTTGGTTTTAAATTTTTATTATTTTTCCTTTGAAATTTTTATTTTTAAAAATTCTGAAAAAATAAGTTTTGAAAATGTCAAATTATTTTGGTGCGAAAAATGATTTTTGCAAAATTTTCTGTTCTTTTTGAAATACAGCAAAATATTCATTTAATAATAAAACCCTTAATTGAGTTTTTTTTAAATGTGTATAAATTTCATTCATACCATTTACCTGCGGTGAGGACTCACCCTATTTATGGTCTGGTGGGTTAGACCTGATTCCCCTCTTCATTTAGCCGCAAAAGGATTATCGGAAGGTTCTCGGGTTGCCTCGGGATTCGTCCCCGTTTGATCGACAGAAATAGCGACAGACTATTTGAGCTAACTGGGTTTCTATCGTTTTGTTGAAGCTCATTTGATTATTAATGGTGGAGGAGAGGTTTTCTATTTTTGTTTTAGATTTTCAAATAGTTTATCATTATAAGATAACTTTTTATTCAAATTTTCATTTATTTTTGCTTGGCCTAATACCAAGTCTTTCAAGGAAGGTTGGTTCCAATTATAATTGGAATTGAAGTTCGAATTACCTCCTTGTTGACGGGATTGATTATTCCAGCCGCCATTATTTTGTTGGTGATACCCATTGCTGCTGTTGTTGATGTAGCAGCTTCTTCATGGGTTTTGGGGCAGTCATTCTCCGAGTGGCCAACAGTGCCATAGACTTCACACGTCATGTGTGAGTCTATAGCTTGGACATAGCCCTTCTTCATGGCTTCTTTCTCATGGGCTCTTTCGTCCAATCTTTTGAGCAGAAGGTCCATTTTTGTGACAAGCATATCTGCCTCTTTGACAGTGTGCATGCCTTTTTGTTTTTGTGACTGGGACTTTTCCTCCCCCATCCTTGATTGGACAGGATTTTCTCAATCAGAGCTTTTGCTCCAGTGATGGTGAGGGAGAGGAATGCTCCTCTAGCTGCAGCGTCCAGATGGCCCTTCGACATAGGGATTAACCCCTCGTAGAAGGTTTGCAGGATCATCCAATCTTCCATCCCGTGGTGTGGGCAGGCTTGAATGTAGTCTTGTAGCCTGTCCCATGCTTTGGGGATGTTCTCCAAGCTGCTCTGCTGGAATGATGTGATCTTCCCTCTAAGGGCAGTTGTTTTGCCTAGAGGGAGGAACTTCGCAAGGAACACCGCTGAGCACTTGGCCCAGATGTCAACAGCTTCCCGGTCCTTGTAGAACCACTATTTCACCTTTCCCACGAGGGAGAAGGGACGATGTCTTTTATGATGATGGTGTCGCACAGCTCTAGGAACTATTAGAGATGAGCATTGGCGTCCTCACTTGGCAAGCCACAGAATGTGCTTGCCTGCACCATAGTGATAAGACCGGTGCGAAGTTTGAAGTTCTTATCACCAAGATTGACAGCGGGCTCAGTGGGCACGTTAGCAACATTGTGGATAGAGTACTCGCGGAGTGACTTTCCGGCCATAGCAGTGATCTCGGGTGAGAAGGTGACTGGTTCGGTTGTCAGTGGAGTACTTGAAGAAGAAATGGTACGAGACCGAGTCTTTTTCAAGATAGCCTCTGGATTGCTGGTGAAGTTTTTCGACAGATCGAACCCAGTCATACACTATCTGTTTTCATCCACAACAGGTGAAAACAAGAAAGTTATCCTGTATGAACAAAGGTTACTTTTACACAAGTATATTATCCAAGTTTATGTTTTCATATAAAATCTTTTCTAGCCTTCCCCAGCAACGGCGCCAGAAATGCTTGTTGGTGTTTCTTAGCGCATCACCAAGTTTGGATCCCTAGTGACAACGTCAGAAACGTAGTTGACATTCCTTAACATTATTACTACTGAGAATAGAGGTAAGTCTATCCCCGGTAATAAGTAAGAAATGCTTGGGGTGGTGTACTTCAGTTACCATATCACTAGATCAGCCATGGTCCTGAGGCACACCTCACCAGTTATTCCCTTTACCGCTACTAGTGATATACCTCGGATGACAGTTTCAGAATAGCCTGGCACGGGCACCGTGACATACCAAGACTATCCCTAACTCTATTAAGAGAGTTATATCTTTAATAACGCTAGGACTATAGCCTTAGCTGCTAGTTTGGATGCTATAAGGCGCACTTTCAGCATTCCTTGACACTAGGGCTAAAACTATATTCCTAACTACGGTAAGAGATAACGGTGATCCGGTAAACCTTTGCAGTTTTGAATGTTACTCCACAAGCTCACGGAATTACCGTTGTAGCATTTCAACCCGGAGAATTCCTAGGTGTCATATTTATATTTTCCCAAAGGAAGGCTAGTGTAGATTTTAGTATGAAACCATAATCAAGAATATTATACGTTGTATAATAGGTAGACCAATGTTTATAACAGGGGCAAACAATATAGTTTTTATGATAGTGGACACACAGATACGGGTAGCCATCTCTCAAGTGGGGAAGGATGAATGAAGCATAAAGAATAAAAGAATAAAGAATGAAAGAATATCCTACAGGAGCAATGGTCCTAATACAGCTAATGTCTAGATAGTGGATAGTCATACAAATACATGAGTCAGAGATAGAGCTATGTTTGCGATGGATTGAAAGACCACCGGCCGCTGGTCTGCCAGTGAGATGGGTGGTAATTTAGACTCCTACACCATAGCCAAATGTGGGGGGATTACGAAGGGACGAACAGGGCTATCACCACCTGCCGCCTACCCCCTCATCCATGGACTATGAAGTGCAATCACCGGCTACCCTATACCCGAGCACCATGCTCGCATATAAAATAGCTACCCAAGCCCCTGGGTCACTCACCCTATGGATGAACAAGTAAAGAACTTGGATGTTGTGCGATGAACCACCAACCCGCACACAACTCTATTCTTAATCATCTAAGTGTATGAACAGTCAAGAACAGGGCTCTATATGCTAAGAATATGATATGAACACTATGAACTAGCAAACATATCATGAACAAGGCATATGAACTATAGGTCCTATGATCTATGATCTAATCACACAAACTAGTACCTAGTTCATCTACACAAACAGTAGCTAGTTCATCTAACAAGATCATAGCACTAGAACCATACTCTAATTCTAGAACATAGCTATATTGATAAAAAGAGAAGAACAACTTAATGGAAAGAATAGTATTCATACCAAAAGTAGCCAAGATGTCTCCTCCTCTTACAAGTTGAGCTTTGCTCCTCTACTACTACTAAGGATAAAGAGAAAAGTGGAGAGGAACACTTGAGAGTACAAGTGAGAGATGCAGTGTGGTGTGTTTGAGATGAGGAGCTCCACCCCTTGCTTTATACCAGGCCTAGGTCGGTTCAGGGGGTAGGGGTAGTAATGACCAGCCCAACCGACGTCCAAACCGCCTCAGGGGGTAAGGACGGCCCACCTGGCCGAGCCAGGGGTGCGGCTGCACCCTGGTGCGCCCGCACCAGGGGTGGCTCCTGTTGGCACCGCCTTTGGCCGGTGGGCTGTGGGCTGGACCTGGACCTTGGTTCTGGTGGTTGCTAGCCTAGTTTTGGAGTTTTTGATGGGCTTGGCTTTATTTCCCCCTTTCTGCCTTGCTGGAAAGCGTATTTCTATGACCTTTTCCTTCTTTTTCTTGTATATTCCTTGTAAAACAATGATGCTCCAATACAAGTGGAAATTGGTCAATAGTAAAGGTATATGTGAATATATCTATGATAATTCTCTCTTTTTGGATAATAGTTGGTGGTTAAAGTATGTCGGTAATCACCGCCAGTAGGCATGTCATGAGGAGCCCTCTTTAGCTAAAGCCAAATCCTTGGGGCCCTCACCTAAACCGGGAGCACCGAGGGAAGGAGTATTTCATCCTTCAGAGTTTCCCATCTAATTCAAGGGTTATGGCAATACCTCATGGCATTTTGCGCACGATGAAGTTCCCCTAAGTAGGACCTTTGAAAGAATGGTTAATGGAAGTGAAATGTTCTTCCGAAGCAATTTGGATTCTTTCACCTTCCACGACCATGACTTGTTCATTAAGAACTAACATAAAAGCCTTTTACCACCCCACAATCAGGACTAATATCATGTCAGAATTCCTAGTAAAATACCATTTGAGTGACATGTCGCTAGTCCCGACCGATAGACTCTTCAAAAGTCTGTTTGAACTCATTTTCAAGTATTGTGGGATGGCTAGGGCCATGCCAATCATGATAGACAAAATCAAGGATCGCTTAGATTCCTATATCTATGCCATCCTCAAATTTGATCTTCTCATAGGCTGCCCTTTGGAAACACTTTCTCAAGGAAAAAACATCCCATAGGAGCCTTAGTGAGAAGTTGGTACAGATTGCTTCTATCACTCCTAAACCTTGCCTAGAAATCTCAACGATGAGCATGATTTCAACCATGACTTGTTCGAGGAGGTGAAATTCATATCCCTGTTTGTTTCACCTGAGCTTTTCTTTCATCCTTGTAAAAATGAACATCCATCAATGCCCTCACTCGAACCCAAGCTATGTCCCTCTGGCCATCCAAGCATTGTTCTCTATAGTCATGACTTCTTGCTTGAGGAAGAAAACGCTTGTGCCATGGACATCTCACTTAGTACCACTTGCTTCTACAAAGATCCAAACCATCTCTTGATCCTTGTTTTCAAACCTTTTAAGAGAGTGGTCATGGATGCCTCTGTTTATATGCACTGAAAATGTTGTATATGCACTGTGGTACTAACCTTGCAGCTAGAATGATAATGCTAAACACTTGGTAGTGAAGATAGGAACTATACCACCATTGAAAGCTGCAAGATGATGTTCCCATGGTCATGCTTATGACCATAAACAAAGCACTGCCAAGAGTTACCCCGGATTATCATAAAAAGTTATAATCATTATATTGCTATTAAAAAATATTATAATACAACTTTTCTTACCAATAAAAAAGGAGCAAGAACATGTTGTCAAGATAGCGTGCACCTTCGGGTATTCTTGGTTGCTAACTATTTCAGGTTAAAGATTGAGAAGAACAAGGGTACATGTGATGTTGGAGAACATGGAGCTGCACCGAGTGCATATTTTGATAGCCTTTAGTGGAGAAACACATGGCACACTTGACTTTTTCACAAAAGTTCAAGTGTGGGGGAGGATGGTGAGATTCTCTCTATAAGCTCCATACACACCAAAGACCGTCTTGATTAAGAAAGTGCTAGCTTACTCTTGCTAAAAAAAGAAAAAAAGCCATAGAAAAAAAGAGATGAGAGAAAATTAAGAAAAAAGTTTGAAAACTGAAAAAAAAGGAGAGAAAAAAGAGAGAGTATCCGATAGAAAAAGAAAGAGAAAAAAAGAAAATGGATGCTTCCCTTTGCTATTTGTCACCAAGGCCCATAGCCTGTACACATACTTGTGTGTACCCTAAGCCTTGTTGATAACCTGAGTATATCCGTGTGCAATCAAGCCACCATGCAGCAGGATCAGAAGCTTCGTCTACATATGCAAAGGTAATAAATGATCACCAACTTCTTTACTCATATTTATCTTTAAGAGAATACAAGTTCATGCTTCTGTTGTTTATGACATAAACTCTAGTTTGATATTTTCACATGTGCACATGTGATACACCTATAGGCATTTTAAATTAAGTATGGTGCTTAGGATAAAATGACCTTCTTTAATCAAAATTTGACATGGTGTTGAATTTTGGTTAATGAACTTGGAGCTATTTTCATAAATAATAGAACTAATCTTTTATGAAGATAAAATAAGGCTATAAATACTTTACAAATTTCAACTTAGCCTTGTTTGAGTAAAAAAAGTTAGGTGTACAAAAAAATTTAAAATTTTCTCTTCTCCTAGTTCACCATCCATGATCTTGTCTTGCCTTTAATAATTTTGATGTGTTGGTGAATAATAAAGTTTTAAAAATAAATAAAAAAGAGTTTCTTAAAAAATAATAATAAAATAAAATTTTATGGCAAAATCTTTTGATCCATGCTACTTGAGTTTTTTCTAAATTTTTCGGCCGAAGAAGTTTTTGATTATCCCGAGGAAACTTTGCAGTTCATAAGTTTTGAACACTTATTTCAATTCTATCAAAGACACGACCTTGATACATAGATAATGCTCTTGTGGACTATGTAAGTACCCTACCCGCATGAATTCATAATTAACTACATTTTTTATCATTATTAGACATATCTCATACTCTATGCAGGTGGCTACGTGACTACACGATAAGAAAAAACATTAAATATGTAGCCTTCTTAGACCCAACCATAGTCAATGAGCCAACTTGTAGAGGAGACGTTGGCTACGACCAGAATGGAATGATAAAATATCTGTCCAAGTTGTTCAAGGGTTTTGCCAATAAAAATAAATCGAACGTGCTCTTGACCTACAACTGCGCGTATGTGGTCTCTGACATTATTTCTACGCATTTTATATAGCTAATTAAACTTTTTTAAATATAAAATGGACTTTGTGGTTGCAGGCACCATTTCATCTTCATCGATATTGATATTAAAAGAAATCGTATTGAGGTGTGGGACTCTAGAAAAAATCCGCTAAGTCTGATAGCACCTCTACTCTATGCGTTAAATGAGTAAGTTAACATTTTTCTAAGCAAATAAAGTTATATAGTTATACATATATGTATATAGCACACTTAATGTTATTGAATTTCCCAATTAATAATGTGACACAGAGCATGCAATCAAAACTTCAAGGTGAAGGAAATGCATATCAAGCACCTAAACCAACCGCAAGTGAATAGTGAAGGTGGGTTCTACGTAATGTGGGCCATGAGGCAATGGTTTGGCATGAAAAACATCAAAGAAGATACACCTATTGAATGCTCGACAAAAGGGAAAAGCAAGGACACAATATGATCTTGGATATGGAGATACAAGGATATCAAGAGGAGCTAGCGGAATTCATCATGAAGTATATTGTGAGCAAAGAAGGAAAATTCTCCATTGCCCACTCACAGAAGTTCAAGAATAATTTCGAACCAGAGCGGCTGGCTAGACTTTTATAATTGTTTCATTGGATTACTGTGGGTATTATAAAGGACTATTAATGTATGTGTAATATTAATGTATGTAATACTAATGTATGTGGTATTTGCTATGTTGTTATCAAGGTTTCAATGTTATGATTTTGTTTTCCTATCAGCAAATATGAATTTTAATATAATATAAAAAACCAAATTGAAATAATGAACAAAAACCAATTACTAAAAATACCTTTAGTGTCAGTTGTCATAGAGGCCGCCAGTGATACAATGCCCATCACTGGCGGTGGGCAGAATCAACCGATATCGATCTTCTACCGATCAGTGCCGGCTCTAATAACATATCGACATCGATCAAGAGCAGATCAAGATCGGTTTGATAACGAGCCGACACTCGATATGTTCTTCATTAGTGTTGGTTCTATTTCCACCCGGCACTGATGTGGATATATGCCACTGCCGGCTTCAACCTCCAACCGGCAGTGTAAATTGAGCTTCAGTGCCGGTTCATGGGAACTGACACTGATGTCCAACCCTCATCTGTGTCGAGATGGCTCGCCGGTTCAAAATCCGGCATTGATGGGGGGTTTAGGGCTAGCAAAGATATGCGGATCTGAGGTAGTGTTTTTTGCCAATGAATTTATTCTCAAAAAAAAAAAAACAGAAAAATGGAAAAAAAAAACTAGGTTTGCCGAGTGCCACATCACGCGGCACTCGGCATATGGCGCATGTTTGCCGAGTGCCTCCAGATCCGACGCTTCGGCAAATCGGCTCCCGTCAATAATCCCCACAGCCCCACCATCTTGAGCTGACTGTCTCCTTCATTCCTTCACCCCACAGGCCACCTCTCTGCTCCACCGTCGCGCCGTCGCTCAATGCCCCACCGCCACACACCAACACTGCACCACCACTCGACGCAGCCGGAGCCACGCCGCCTTACTGCCTGCCCACGCCCCTAGGCCAGCGCTCCCGTCGCTGCGCTATGGCCTTACCTGTGACCGCAAGAAGCCGCGCCGCACCATCACTGGAGGAAAGTCGCGCCGCGCCGTCGCCGGAGGAACACCACGCCGCCGCCCTGCGCACGCCCCTTGGCCGCTCGTGCCCCTCACTCGCCTCGCTCCACCGACACACCTGCCCCCCCGCTATGTTGCGCCCCTCCTCCAATGGCTGGTTGGTCGGTGCCCCCCCCGCCGTGCCGCGCCGGTGGTGGCCGGGGAGAAGAGAAAGGAAGGAGGGGAGGGGAGAAGGAACCGTGTGCCCCCCACCGTGCTGCGCCGGTGGGCCGAGCTGGTGGTGGCTGAGGAGAAGGGAAGGGAGGAGGGGAGGAGAGCGGGAACCGGCGCCCCCACCGGTCTTTGTGGGCCGGGCCGAGCTGGTGGTGGCCGTGGAGAAGAGAAGGGGAGGAGGGGAGGATGAGTAGGGAGGAGGGGAGGAGAGAAGGAACCGGTGCCCCTCTGCTGTGCTGCGCTGGTGGGCCGAAGCTGGTGGTGGCCGGGGAGAAGAGAAGGGGAGGAGGGGAGGACGAGCAGAGAGGAGGGGAGTAGGGGAGGAGAGAAGGAAGAAGAAGAGGAGCAAGAAGGGGAGGACGAGGTGAAGAGGAGGAGCACGCAGCCCTTGCGCCGCGAGGCACGGGCCTCCACGTTGATCGATCCAACACCGACCGCTGTCCCGCTGCCACCCCTGACGTGCCTCCTCACCTAGGTAAGGAAACTCCGCCATGCATGATGGAAAGTTATCGGTGGTGTGTTTGTGGTTGTCGGCCATCATGCTGTTGTATGTGGTTGTTGGCCGTTTTGCCGTTGTATGTGGATTATTGTAGGTTGTCGAAATGTCACCGTGTCAGGGAGGTGCTGCCAAAATTTTGCATTGACCTTGTATGTTCTTAATTTTTTTGCAGTGAAGAGCTTGTCGGAGGCTAGTCGTTGATTCTCGGTGACCCCGATCGTCTTCCTTAGCGTTGTGGGTGTGCCGACACCGTGTCGCCTCGCTACTGCAGCAACCCACCACGGCCCTGCTAGCCTGACTCCACCGCCACCCAAGGTATAACCTCTCTTTCTGTAGCATGGTCATGCGTTGCATAAACCAGTTAGACGTCTCCCATTCGAAAGAGATAGGGTTAGAGATATGCTATGTAGGTCATCGCATATCTCTAACCCTATCTGTTTTGGATTATCCATGTTTTCTGGACAGCTCGAGAATGCATAAATGGGGATAGTTTCCATGTTCTGCTTCGATCGGAGATGAAGTTTTGGTAGCACCTCCCTGTTGTTCTCTGATACACACACTCCCTATCGGGACGTGTATTTGGAGAACAGCGGGGAGGTGCTGCCAAAACTCCCGTCTCTGATCGGAGCAGAACATGGAAACTAACCCTATCTACGCATTCTCGGGTGAGACTAGGACCTATCCTCACCTATTAGATGGTAGGAACCACCTTACATATACTGGTTTGTTACATTACTTGTTGATACATATGTTAGAGGATGGATGACCGAGAGTGGATGTACTCAGGCTAGCGAAAAGGGCAGGTGCCCACCGATGAGTGGACATTGAAGACCGATGCTTTCATAGAATGGGCATTTGGTCATGCTGAAGGAAAATAGAAAAATACAATATAAGGGGACTCTAGGGCGCCATCTGTGGAAGTATGGATATATGGCAAACTATTCCCGGTGGTACATGCATGGTGAAGCCGATCGGGTGAGAGAGGAGATGATCCGACCCCGCCAAGATGACTATGATGATGATGCACGGGTAGAAGACATGTTAAATGACTATCACGAAGCACATTTCAATGAAGAATGTCTAGAGGAGGAGCCAGAAGCAAGTGCGAAAGTGTTGTATGATATGTTAGACACATCACAGAAACCCCTTTATGGCCACACAACGGTGTCTCAACTAGATGCCATTGGACGCTTGATGGCGTTCAAGTCCCAATATAGCTTGGGTCGAGACGCCTTTGATACTCTGCTGACAGTTGTTGGTACCATATTTCTAGAGGGTCACATTATGCCCAAGAACATGTACGAGTCACAGAAGCTACTTCATGCACTAAAGATGCTGTATGACCAGATAGATGCTTGTCTGAATGGGTGTGTCTTGTTTAGGAAAGAACACGCGAACACAAAATACTATCCGAAGTGTAAGTCTTCTAGGTTCCTAGAGGCAGAAACTAGTAAAGTCAGAAGAGGCAGCTTGAGATCCTCGTAACTCAGGTGAGACACCTTCCCTTCATACCTAGGATCCAATGGCTTTACATGATCGAGGAGTCTGCTAAATAGATGACATGGCACAAAAATGGCAAACGATACAATCCTGACGATGGTACATGCATCCGATGGTGAGGCATGGATCCACTTTAATGGCAAGCATAAAGAGAAAGCAAATGAGGCTCGAAATGTACGTGTTGCACTGACAACGGATGGTTCAATCCTTATGGAATGATGGTTGCTCCATACACATTTTGGCCCATTTTTGTAATCCCCTTAAATCTCCCCCTTGATGTATGCTTCCAAAGCAAGTATGTATTCTTGTCCTTGATCATTCTAGGGCATCCAGAGAATAATATGGGTGTGTTCATGGAGCCTCTGATTGATGAATTGATCGATGCTTGGGTGCAAGGTGTATGGACATACGACCGAGCTACGAAAAGAAACTTCAAAATGTATGTGTGGTACCAGTACTCCCTACACGACTTTATGGCGTATGGGATGTTTGCCGCCTAGTGTGTTCACGGGAAGTACCCATGTTCGATATGCAAGGAGGCTGTGAAGTTCATTTGGTTGCAAAAGGGTGGCAAGTTCTCATCATTTGTCAAACATCGGCAATTCCTACCTCCTGACCATCCATTCAGACAAGACATCAAAAATTTTACAAAAGGTGTCATAGTGACAGAGGAAGCACCGCCAATGAGGACTAGTGCTAAGGTTCATGCTCAGATAGATTCTCTCGTGGTCAATGATGGCAAAGGACATCGATTTGTGGGATATGGTGAGCAACATATGTGGACTCATAAGTCTGGCTTGACTCGGCTCCCCTATTATGATGATCTATTCCTTCCTCACAACCTTGATGTAATGCACACTGAGAAGAATATTGCCGAGGCACTTTGGACAACACTGATGGAAACTGATTAGACAAAGGACAACATTAAGGCTAGAGTGGATCTAGTAACGTTATGCGATAGACCAAAGCAAGAAATGAGACCTAGACGTGGCAAGAACTGGACAAAGCCAGATGTCAATTTCATTCTAAAGAAGCCCCAGAGGAGGGAAGTACTAGAATGAATCCAGTCATTGACATTTCCTGATGGGTATGCAGCAAATCTAAGGAGAGGGGTCAAATTAGATACTCAAAAAGTCTTAGGGATGAAGACTGATGACTACCACATATGGATTGAGCGGCTTCTTCTGGCCATGGTTCGAGACTATGTCCCTGAGCATGTGTGGTTAGTGCTAGCAGAGTTGACCTATTTCTTCCGACAGCTCTGTGCGAAGGAGTTATCTTAGAAGGTGGTTGAAGACTTGGAACAAATGGCCCCTGTGTTGCTCTGTAAGTTGGAGAAGATCTTCCCCTCGGCTTCTTCAATCCGATGCAACACTTGATTGTGCACCTGCCTGCCGAGGCACGATTGGGGGGACCCATGCAGTTCCTTTGGTGCTTTCCAGTGGAGAGATGTTTAAAGGTTCTCCAAAAGAAATATAGAAATAAAAATAAAATTGAGGCGTCCATGGCGGAGGCATACATTCTTGAGGAGGTATCAAATTTCACAACGACATACTATGGTGACAAACTCCCTAGTGTGCATAATCCACTTGGTCGTTACAATGATGATGAGAATGAGTCGAACCTCAACCTTTTCAAAGGGCAACTCAGAAGCGCAAGTGCATCGACCAACAAGTCCTTGAGACCTGATGAGTGGCGCAATATCATGCTATATCTGTTGACCAACCTTGATGAAGTGGACCCATATTTGCGGTAAGTTCTCATCAAACTGGTTCCATACTCATGATCTTTTGTCATGCTATATGTGCTGACCTACCCTATTATTTCTCGTTGGCACAGGGATTTTCTTGATCAATTCAGAAATGAATCAATGGGGGAACCTACCCCGCAGGAGTGTGATGCCATTCTTCGAAATGGGGCGGGAGGTGGAATGCCTAATTTTATTTCTTGGTTCCAAAACAAGGTACCCTTCTTAGGTATTTTCACATTGCATGTTGCACGCATGTGCGAATAATAGAACGATCTAACCCACTCCATTCTGCAGGCCCAAAGTGATGTGACAATGAGTGCCGAGTTGAGATAGGTTGCTAATGGCTTTGAATATAGGGTCAGGTCATTTATCGGTTATGACATGAATGGTTACCGCTTTTCAGTATATCAAGCTATGACAAGGAGAATCATAGAACCATGTTTCGAGTTTTTACACCCGGCCTTGATAATGTCGAGTATTATGGAAGAATTGAAGAGATATATGAACTCAATTTTAGAGGTTGCAAACCTCTAACTCCTGTCATATTCAAGTATCTTGGTTTGATCCTGCAGTAACTAGATGGACACATGCTAATCTTGGGCTAGTCGAAATTCGATAGGATTCTGTTTTACCCAGAGATGATGTCTATATTGTGGCCCAACAGGCTACGCAAGTTTATTATCTCCCATATACATGCAAAACCTAAGAGCATCTTAAAGGGTGGGATATTGTGCACAAGGTATCACCGCATGGTAGAATACCAGTCCCCAACGATGAAGACTACAACTTAATTAACCCAACCACATACGACAGAGAGTTCTATCAAGAAGAGGGGCTAGAAGGAAGGTTCGAGATAGACTTAACCGGAGCGATCGAGATGGAGATAGACAACGAGTGGGTTGCTGACGAGAATGGAGGCGAGGAGGTGGTTAATGTGAAGGACTTACAAATGATAGAACGATTGCATTTAAACAATGAAGACAACATTCCTCCTCTAGACTTAGACTATCTTAACCAACAATTCGACTTGGTGGATAGTGATGATAAGACTTATGATCCAGCTAATCCTGATCAAGAAGAATATTTCTAATATACATGTAATATTTCTATTATTATTATCTTTTATTTATTATGCATCTATTTCAAAGTACTTGTTTATTTGTGCTAATTGGTCTACTCTAATTATTTGTAGGGGATTGAGTGAAGATGGTGGGCGGTATGAGGAACGTGCGTTCGCTCTACCAAACAGTAATTGGAGGGTCGAGCAGCAGGAGCAGGAGCAGGAGGAGTAGGAAGAGGAGAGAGCCCTCTCCTGTCATCGTGCCGCCGCACGACGAGTAGGAGCAGGACGAGGATGAGGAGCAGCAGGTCCAGGAGGAGGAGCAGTAGGTGCAGGAGGAGGAGAGGGACAAGGACGTGGAGGAGGAGGAGGAGGGAGGAGAGGGTTCCACTGGCTCAGGTGTGCCGGCTGTGTACTTGCGAGGACCGACGAGCCTCCCTCAGAGACCGTTGGTTCGTTTGGAACCCCCAAAGTAAGTGACTTAAGATATTCTGAATACTTTTGCTTATGATATGTTCAAAATATCATTAGGAACTAATAATTTTCTTAATCATGTGGGCAGGTCTTAGACAATCCTTGAGGTTGCTGGTGGTCACAAACTCCTGGTGAATGGCATCCTGGGACTTCTTGTGAGGGAGCACTTCCCTAGCTTGGTCTTGCATGGTGTAGTGATGGAGCCGGCCTACGCGTGGAAGCACTACGAGTCGGCCACCAATGAAGCAGATCTTATTGGCTGGGTGTTTGACAACAAGGCACAATGCATCAGGGTCAAGCTGTGGGTAAGTACTTCTTGCAGTACATAGGTCAATACATTACATCTATTACCCTTTCTTCCAATAATGAATGCATTTATAACACTTTACTCAATATACAGGATTCCTACATATGCGAGTCAGTAAAGGAGGAATTGGCGGATCGGGTGGCTATCCAGGCCTATAAGAAGCTCGTGCATGACATGCATTACGAGTCGCGCACCCAGGCTATCATAAACTACTGTGCGTGGTTTGAAAGCAGGAAGGTCACCAAAGCAGAAGCAAAAAACATTTTCTTGACCCGGGACCAGTATCTAAAA
This sequence comes from Chrysopogon serrulatus, assembly GCA_015844335.1. Lineage (NCBI taxonomy): Eukaryota > Viridiplantae > Streptophyta > Magnoliopsida > Poales > Poaceae > Chrysopogon > Chrysopogon serrulatus. The sequence continues at coordinate 199,843 of JADLZL010000359.1, read as the reverse complement.
GTATCATTCTTTTAAGAATAAGTATGATTAATTCCATCTTCTTATATTTCTTACTTGTTGATGTGTAGGCCATTCCGAGTTGGTGCTCCATGCATCGAGATTGCTGGGAAGCAATAGTGAACAAGTGCAGCAAGGGGTGGGTGGACCACCACAACACTTGTCGGGAGCGGTGACACAAGGTCCAACACACCACCAAGGAAGCCGTAGCCTCAGAGGATACGCACAAATATGGGTATGCGAATTTGTTTATGTACTCTAAAGTATAATAAGACATGTATTCTAATAATCTTGTTAATTTGGTTGCAGTCGAACACACACGGCGGCCAGCCTTGCACCGAGTTCATGGTATACTCCATTGCACATAAGGGCAAGGCTAAGTCCGATGTCAGCTACAACCCAGATGATCCGTCGGAGGCATATACCAATCCGAGCATCCACAGCCGCCTCACCTAGTACACATCGTTGGCAAGGGAAGTACATGGCCCAGATTACGATCCGAGCACCCATGACCTTGATGCAGAAATTGTCATGAGGGTGAGAGGAGGCAAGAAGCGTGGGCGGTACTCGTTGGGCGACGGTGTGATCGACATAGCTTCCACGCCGAACCTCTCCTAGATTCAAGCAAGGAGCACAAGTAGGGCCCCAGGCATACGACCTAGGCCTAGCCCTACTCAGTATCGGGTGGAGACACTCGAGGTAATTTGTCTTCTATTCATCGTTCATTAATTTTATCATACCTTACCTTTGTAGTGTTAACATGTGGGTGCAATTTTGTAGGCGGCGCTAGAAGAAGAGAGAAGGCAACAGGAGTACCAGCAAAGGGTGGACGCAGAGCGAGCCGCCGAGCGGGCAGCCCTTGTAGAACAGACGAGGCAGATGGAGGCGAGGATGGCGGAGATGGTTCGGTACATGCAAAGCCTTGGGGGCATCCAGAGTGCACCGCCGCTTCCTCAGAACACTCCTCGCTCCACCTCCACTTATGGTCCCAGTCTCACCCAGCTACACTTTACTCTAGTGAGTATATAACCATTTTAGTTTGTACATTTATGCTTAGGGTCAAACAACTACAATACTTGCAACCTAGTGGACAATAGATACTTTAGTCTTGTATGATTTAATTTTAGTCACACATGAAATATCTTCTCTTATGTGCAACCTCCATCGGCGGGATCGAATGATGTGCCTCGTATTTTTGGAGAGTCACCGGGAGGATCTCACATAGGGCCTTCTAACCTTGGGCCATTGCCGTGATACTTATGGTTGTTCTCTTTTGGACTTATGGTTGTGAGCACTTGTGTTTGTTTTCGAGATCTTTCATGGACTTGTGAGTATGACGGACTACTTGTGGACATGTTTGTGTGTTGGTTTTGTGAGATATGTGATGATGGTACTATATGTGTGTGATATGTGATATATGTTTGTGATATGTGATATATATGTGTGTGATATGTGACATATATGTGTGATATGTGGTTAGAATGGAAAACAAAAAAAAATTGCACTGCATGGTCGATTTATCGAGTGTTTCACTCGGCAAATCAACCATATGCATGTGCACCTAGGAACAAGGTTTGTCGAGTGTTTTCTAAAAAACACTCGACAAATCGACCAAAATTTGCCGACTGTTTTTAGAAAACACTCGGCAAACTGAGGAGATTTGCCTAGTGTCGGCCGTCTGACACTCGGCAAACCCGCCGTTGCCGTTGGGAGTCCGTTTGCGTCTTTGCCGACTGTCCGACAAAAAACACTCGGCAAATCTCTCATTGCCGGCAATTTTTTCACCGTGTGTTCTTTGCCGAGTGTTTTCTAGGGTTTGCCGAGTGCCTATGACACTCGGCAAATCGCCTGTTTCCAGTAGTGGCATATCTGGTCATCAAACAAATTTTACTACCATTGTGTCTCTGAATATTATCATTGTCTACGTTGCTCTCTAAATTTATCTAATGTTTAGATATTGACTACTACTGAGATAAGACTATTTTTCACCCCTATTAGGTGTCTGTCTACGAAAAATAACTTGCAGTTGCACAGGTGTGGTACTCGATCACAAGGAACTCCATGGGCTGTGGGCAAACACTGCGCCGGTTGAGTTCAGCCATGGAGGTCTCCCCGTGGCCGTCGTGTGGCTCCAGTTCATCGGCCAACCATGGTCGGAGGACATGTTGTAGCACCTCACCTGCGCCATGTAGGAGGCGTGTGGGAACTGAGTACCAGAAGTCCAGTGTGCATTTACAACCTCAGGAAAGAGTAGCTCCAACCTCCAACAAATGGTGGACGTGGAGTCAGGAGATGGTTAGTTACGGCTCTAGAGTTATTGAGCTTGTGATCCGAAAGTCGGAGAGAAGTTGAATGCCATCGAGAACTCCCATCAGAGGATAATGCGTTGATTGTCAGGTTCTCGATTGAATTAGCCATTGAAAGAACTGTACTTTCATTTATTAGTGCTCCGTTAGCTACTACCCAGGCTGCCACAGCCCATCAACACCTATTCAGATACTACCTGCGTAAAATTTTTTGCTTCCAGTAATAGTGCCAAGGGTTAGGCTTTTGCTATGGTTGTGGCTTAGGAGCTGGCATGATATCTGATTTTTGCTTGGCAAAAGGATTCTCAAATGTGGTCTCCAAACATACAAAATAAAATAAAATAAATAATAGCTCCCGTGGCAATGCACGGGCAATCATCTAGTGGGAAGGGAAAAGGAAATGAGTGGATGGTGAAGCTGAAGTAGACCGTGTGCATGCCACATGCGAACAAGTGGCAGGCCAAACCTTATATAATTAGATTCATAAGAAATTATACTATCCAAATGATTATATGTTTATATAATATAATATAAAAATAAATAAATAATCAAGTGTAATCTAAAATACATGTCATTACAACTCACGCCTTATAAAATAAAATGGAAGGAGTAGTAAGTATCGTCGGACTAGATTCAATTCAACGTTAATTTAAAATAAAATTTTGTCAGAGTTACAGGTTGAGAAAAGAGATAATAATCACTAGAGGATTCCCAGCGCGTTGCAGCGGTATGATCCTGAAATGTAAAAAGGATTTTTTTTAAAAAGATTTTAGGAATTCAGCATGAATTTGATAGCATAAATCTCTCTAAAAGTGTTTGATGAAAATGGAATATTTCAAATAAAGTGCTACATAAGGAAGTACACAATCATTGCTTTATAATGCAAAGGCAAGAGTTAAGTAATCTTAGATAAAATATCTCTTAAAAACATAAGGAATCCTTGATATTGTAGATCTCTTTAAAAACATAAGGTACGCAATCATTGCTTTATAATGCTCACTTAATAGCTGAGTAAATCTGTACAAAAGAAAACAAATGAAGAGTAATGCAGGATAAACGAAAGCCTAGAATTGCAGCAAGCAGTAGAGTCCTTGCTTGTATCATCCATCACAATGACTGCATTATGAATGCGTAGAATTTTATTCAGCAGGAAGCAGTAGAGTCCTTGTGCTTATTGTCCATCAGTAATTCTGCATTTGTCATATAAATATGTGTTGTAAATAGCTATGATCTCACTATTGCTTGTTTGATAACAGCCAAACTGGAAAGCAGCCACAAAAAAGTTTTACCTCAAGTAACACTATTCTTTTGATGTGGATGTTATGGAAGGTCTCTCTGCTGGCCCCCATTGGTAGTACGATCTTCTTGGGGAATATATTCCAATACGAACTGCATAATATTTTTCCTGTAAAATATGGACAGTCATTATGTTTAAGACCTTCTAATTGCATTGAAGTTGAAATGTATGAAATAATTTACCTTGCAGGCATCAAGTTGGTTGCACAGTCTGGATATGGCTTCACAGAATTGATCAAGTGTTTGGAAAAGGATATATGTGGCCTGCTCAAGACTTTGGAAATCCTTGACATGGAGCTGAGCTTCTTTTACTGGCTGCCATGCATCTACTATATCATTATAAAATTTGTATATCTTTTTAAGGGTGATCTTGCTGAATATTTTAAAGTTATTGATCTGTGCATTCCATGCATCAATGTTAGAGACTAATTTTTGAAGTGTTGGGAAATTGAGGTCAATGACTCTGTATCCCTGGACATTGGTGATGTGTTTGAGAGCATAAAAAATTGCAGCTGCTTCCATTGCTTCTGCAGTTTTGGTGTGCTCACCATAGTACCTTCGTGTGAAATTGCCTATTGTCACATAAGTTTTATATCTGTTTGTCTCCCTCTTGATAGTTTCAATAATAGGCTTTGTACTATGAATCTTTTGTATAACAGCAGTATAAATAACTTTTTAGGCGTCTAGTTAGACTATATTCACCAAAGAAAATAAACCTTGCAAAGAAAAATTCATTGAGTATTCACACTTGCAGGAATTAAAATATTGTATTTGTAGACAAAATTATAGTCGACATTACACTGTAACTACTATAAATTAAGATGAATACTAAGCATGAACGATGATAAAAGTTGTTCCATGTATTCTCTCTCATTTTTAGACTATCTTCTGATGTAACTTATTCTAAATAAATTAGAGTAGGCAAGCAAGTATCTAAACTGACAATGGTTAAGCAAATAACCAAGTTTCTGAAATAAGGAGACCCAACAATGAGCAATATAACAAATAGTATTTGATATCACTTGCTACTGTTTCATTTAAAAACCAAACCAACCTGCTATCACAGTAAGCATAAACTTTTGTTACAAATTATAATGAGCTTATAAAATTGGATAATTAGCCTATTCTATGCACTAAACAAAAACAACCTGCTATTACATTTCTGATGCTACTAAAAGACAGAAAACCTACTAAAAAACAGAGATCAACCTACTAAAGTTCTAAAACTCAGAGAGCTGCTATCTATTTCATCAGGTCAGGTGATCACTTTCATTTTCTCAAGCAATGGCTAATTAGCATATCCTATTCACTGAACAAAAACAAAGATAATCCTATTCACTGGAAAAAAAAAAAAAGAGATCATATTCACTGACCTTTGATTGGTGAATGTTACTTTTGGATTTTGATTAGAACAGGACCAGTCAAACTATCCACCAAGAAAACAAACCTTGGAATCCAGTAACAACAATTGTTAGCCAATATGCACATGGAAATGATATGTGAAGAATGACAGTGGAAATCATTGATACACTAACCTTTGCTATAGTAACAATTCTTTTGGAATTCCAATAGGAGAACCTCATGAAACAAATATGCATCAAAGAAGTCCCTGAAGCCTCCAAGCGAAAATGTCATGTATTTCCTGTAGAAGGGAGTGACAATAATTAAGCGAGTGTTGTAACAGTGACCGTGAGAAGGTCATGGGGTTTATTACAAACTTAAAGGCAGAGGATGCAGATATGCAGCTAGAAATTAGGGAGTTGAATATGCATGGCACTGGAAAAGGTACATAGTTTGTGGTAGGAGGCATTTGGCAACAACCTACGGAACCTTCCAGGGCAGCAAATAGGTCATTGTGGTTTTTTAAGGCAACATAATCTTCCCATAATCTATAGCAACAGAAAAATAATAATGATATGGCTGCTGAAATCCTGATTAGCAAACTATCGAAACATGAAATTAACAATGCTCAAATTATTACCTTGTAACGACCAACCCTGAAGCTGAAATTGGTTTGATCTGTTTTTCAGGCTGACCGTGCACTCAATAAAACACTGTGTTTTGAAGATTAGCTATCTGGAAAATTAATAATTGTAGTGTGTCAACCTCATGTTGATGAGATTAGATACACACTGAACTTACTGATATTTTGTTGGGTGTAAACTGACCAAGTTGTGGAGCAGGAAGCAGAAACATGGATGGATTGATAAGATTTTGTACTGCAGTAAAAAAACACTCGAATATTTGGGTTGCTTCATGGGTCGTATGGTCCTGTCAGTTTATATACCATGTCAGAAATACATATAGTGAGCTGCAGGGTTAAGAGAAGGGACTGCCAACAAAAATAACAGTAAGGACAGAAAACATGGAGGGAAAAGTAATGGGTAAATGCGATTTATAAGTGGATTCAAAGAATGGGTTGTAGACTTGTATAGCATTCTATTGGGATATGGTTGAACATGTGAGGCAGGCTCTATACTTATATATAAGGCAACAAGAATTATAGGCATAAACAGACTTAGCATTAAGGCTAACTGGAAATGAAAGAATCACAATCTTATCCTAACTCTTCAAAACACATCATGATGAACAGATTCATAGTGTGGAAAATTTCCTAAAAAAGGTTTCATTTGTTATCTGAAGATAGTGTCGATGGTACATAAGGACATCTAAACTGTACAAATGATGGAGGCACTTACTAAGAAATGGTGAAAACGAAACAATTATAACAAAAAAAACATGTTTCAGTTTGGCTGTCTCAATCAACAATTGTCAGCATGGCCATGACCATGTTGAACTCCTCAATTTAGGCAGATGACGGTCTAGGAAATAATAACAAATGCAAGCAGTGCTAACTGCATTCATGTTAAATCAAATCCATGGAGGAAACATCTAGTTTGGTAACAAAAAACAATCATGGTGGTGCCGGTGCAGCTGGAGGCAAGAGCAAGAAAGATAATCACTTTATTTGCTGCAAAAATGACAATCCTACAAACCCTTGGGCATGCATGTTCCATTAACCAGGAAGTGTTGACTAACCTTGATTTAGAAGCAGCAGGACTTTTTGTGGGTGTCAGTGTATAATATCGTTGACTGGCATCAACTAAAATTGCAACGGCAACCAATGGATTTAGTAGAGAGACCAAGGATCAAAAAATAACCTGGCTCCCATCAACGGCACTCTGGTGATGTATAGATTCAGTCACAACCATTGAAAGTAAAAAAACAAAAAAGAAAAAGGGGAAAAGACAACAAAGCAAGTACACCTGCAACTACCACTGAATGTGCTAAATTGGTGGTCGTCGGATCCCACTCCCATATGCATTACTATCTATGATGTTGCTGCCGAGAGAAGGCTAAAGAGGAAGAACAACAGTAGTATTAGCAGACTGAGGAGAAGCAGGAGTGGCTCGGAAAAGGAGTAGGCCAAGGAAAACTGACCGAGATATCCATTGTCGGCGAGGTCGAGACCATCGAGGGTAGCGCTGCCAGCCAAGACACCCGCATCGCCGCCGAGGAGGCCGCCTGCGCACTGGGGCTGTGCGCCGCTAGGGTTTGCCCATGCTAGGGCTGCTGTGCTAGCGTGAAAAGGAAGGGGAAGGAAGGGGGTGGAGCACACGCGGAGAAGGCAGAGCACGCGGTGCGGGACGGCGTGGGGAAGGGGAAGAAGACGGCGTCCCCGTGCGGCACGGGCGGAGGCGACGGATGAAGCACGGCTTCCATCCGAAGCCACATTTACTTCCGCATAAGGGCAAGATTCGCATGAAGGAAGTGGATCCGCCGCTGCGCAACCAGAGCTAAGCGAGCGGGAACCGCAGGGGAAGCGGATCCGACGCAGTTGTAAGCTTGGAATTTGTGATATCTGCTAGAAGGCAAAATCTGAGCATGTCAAGTTGCCAGGATTGCTATCTCCACTACCAATCCCAGATCATGCTTGGGAAGTTGTAAGCTTGGACTTTGTGAAAGGGTTGCCGTCTGATGGGTTCAATACAATATTGGTGGTGATTAAAAAATTTACCAAATATGGTCATTTCATACCTGTGAAGCATCCTTATACAGATAGCATAGATTTACATGGCACATGTGTACAGGTTACATGGGTTGCCAAGAGCTATTATATCAGATATAGAATTTTCACTAGTGCAGTGTGGCAAGAGCTGTTTAAGCTGTCAGATACAAAGTTAATGATGAGTTCATCTTATCATCCTCAGACGGATGGGCAAACTGTGCGGTTGAATCAGTGTCTTGAGGGTTTCCTGCGATGCATAATTCACTCCTATCCTAAGAAGTGGAATAAATGGTTACCAGCTGCTGAGTTCTGGTACAACACTGCATTTCATTCAGCTTTAGGCGAGTCACCATTTGAGGTCTTGTATGGCCACACTCCTAGACAGCTGGGCATTACCAATGTACAGCAGTGCACAGTACCTGATCTAGAGGAATAGCTGAAGGACAAAGATCTACTCAATAAACTGTTGCAGCAACAGCTACTGAGAGTCCAGCAAAGGATGAAGAATCAAGCTGACAAGAATAGATCAGAGAGGTCCTTCACACCTGGTGAGATGGTTTACATTAAGCTCCAACCTTATGTTCAGTTCTCAGTTGCTTACAGGAGCAATCAAAGGTTATCATTCAAGTACTATGGGCCTTTCAAAGTGCTCCAAAAGATTGGACTGGTGGCATACAAGCTGGAGTTGCCGGCAGATGCGAGAATTCACCCAGTGCTGCATATCTCCCAGCTTAAGAAGTGCATTGGTCCAGCCCAAGAAGCCACTCAAGATCTGTCAGTTCTCTGCACTGACCCTGCACAGCAGTTGCAGCCAATCAAGATTCTTGGCTCTCGGATGGTGTCCAAGGGACAGTCCACTGTCAGACAACTTCACATACTATGGTCTACGCTTCCAGAGAACATGGCTACTTGGGAGTAAGAATAGGACATTTGTCGTAGATATCGTCAGGCACCAGCTTGGGGTCAAGCTGGCTCTCAAGGGGAGGGTAATGTCACGAGTGAGTAGTCATGGGCCAGTAAAGACCATCGAGTCTTCTGTATCTGGGCCTAGCCCATTGAGGTTACTTGAGCGTGACGGCGGGATATATAACCGCCAGCTTATAAACGTTACAGCTATAGAATGAACAGAACTTGAATCCCCATCTCAATTCTATCTCTGTTCTCTCTCTGTTCTTCCCCAAATTATCCCAACTCCCTCTGAATTTCCCAATTACCCCTATGAGATCGTTACATATACGTACCTAGGAATGGGCCCCTTGCCTTCGAGGGCCCCTACCCCCCTCTTGGGCAGGCCTGACAAGTGGACAAGGGAAAGAATGCTCTCGCACAGTGCCGTGTATGGGGGAAGGGTAGAAGGAAAGGGGAAGAAGCAGCTGTAGATAGGGAAGGGAAGAGAAAGAAGGATGACGTGAGTTCTGGAATTAATTCTGGTGAAAGAACGAGTCGACGAGGGAGTCTTCCTATTTTTATGTGATTTTTTAAGGCCATGTTAGATGTATTTATGGTAAAACTTTTCTCTCAAAACTTTTGTTGTAAAATTTTTTGCAATAAGATCTTTCATGTTAGGTGTTTAGTTGCATATCAAAAGTTTCACCATACGGACACAACATGTGCTCTCGTGACAGTTTTTGCCCTATTTTGGATCTTTGGGTGCTAAATGCAACATGATAAGAGTTTTGCTATTTTATATCAGGATGTTTAGATCTCTTCTGCAAAAAGATGGGCCAAAACATAAACTTTTTGTAAAATAGAGAAACTAAACACATCCTTTGTTGGTTTCAAGATAGTTCAAAGTCGGTTGCTGCCGCCAGCACTGCTCTTGTGCAGACCATGCGTAGTGACACTTTATTTGAGTAAAAAGTTTGAACCGTAAACGTGTGTTTATTGGTGGACAGAGTGAGTACGTTATCTACTACTACTATATTGCTAAAACCCACTAAAATATTTCATCCAATCAAATCACTCTATTTTATAAAAGTGATGTCAGCTGACATCATCAAAGAAGCTACGTGCACTAACGCTCATTTATCTCCCACTAGCTATTTCTTTTAAAATAGAAAAAAGTCATAACATCTATACCAAGTATTGTAATTAAAATCCAATTGTACCATGATGTTCCTTGCAATAAAATCTTCAAAATAAAATCTCACATGGATATATTTAGATAACTTTTTTTAGAAACATTTAAGCTGTTTCTAAGGAAAAAACCTAACAAAACTATATATCATATGGATTATATGAGGTCTTCTAAAATATGCTTGATTTTATGAAAGAAAACTACTAGAACTTTTGAGAGTAGGGATGATCCTTAGATATAGTAGGGTTGAGGGGTTTAGGTGGATGAGATTTGGGTGATGCGTATATATAAACCCGTTTCTAAATAAAAACCTAGCAAAACTTTATATCACATAGATTATATGTAGTCCTTTGAAACATGCATGATTTTATATAAAGGAAAACTCTTAAAACTTTTAGAAGAAGGGATGACCCTAAAGTATAATAAGGATAGAGGTTCAAGTAGATAGGATTTGGATAATGTCTATATATATTTTTATTTGATGATCCACAGCAATACACGAGGATTTCATCTAGTTATATATAATTCCACGGACAGGCGCCACACAGGCGCACACACACATCGAACCCCTCGCACCCAGCTACGCCTGGTGTACGGCGGTCCTTGGCTCCTGGCCCCAATAATGCCCTGCCCAGGCGTAACATGCGCTGCCTGCTGGCCTGCTGAGACCAACGAGCTGCAGCGTCCCGCGCTCAGAGGGTAGCCACCCAACGTCCAACGATGCAGTTTGCTTGGCTATGTACAGCGTGAATGGAGGGGGTCCGGGGAGGCATGAAGCATCCGCCGCAGCTGTTGTGCTAGCTGTGCCCTCGGTCTACCGGCATACTAACTGCGTATGTATGCGTCGGGCATAGCGGGAAACGATGGAGGCCCGGGCGAGGGGCGAGTGGCGGCCCCCCGATTTGGGGGATTCTGTACCTGCACGTATTTGGTTGCTGAGGGTTCAGGTAGCGAGTGGTAGTCAAGTGCTAGTAGTTGGACACGGCATCTCCGGGTTGGGCTAGTGTGTTTGTTTGCGTTTCTCCAGCAAGTCTGGCTAGAAAAATAAGCCAGGCTTGAGGTAGCATGTCCAAGCCAATTCAACCTAGTAGTGTTTAGTTGTTCTGTACTAGTTAAGTCTGGCTAAGCTAGTTTTTATTTTTCCTATATTATTTGGTGTTGTTACCTCTTCTTTGCAATGGTGATCTTACCTCCATCGCCTTCACTTCATCTTGTCGCAAAATCCATCCATCAGAAAAAGGGGAAGAACAAGCATGCCAACCCGTAACTCCTCCCTGCCCTCGCACAGTGCCATCATGCTCATCACCGCCGTGCTCGTCAGCGCTCTCACTCGGCATCATCAGACTTGGGCATGGAGGCACAGCACGGCGTCTTGCTCGTCCCAACTATGGAGGGTGGAAAACGAGGGGGAGGGCGGCAGCCGGTGGTTGGAACCGAGGTGGATGGGGGAAACCTCGATGGTGTGAGGGAGCACGGCGAGGTGACGGCGCTCCACTGGGCATGGTAAGGTGGACGCGCTCTGCTGGGCGAGACGAGACGGAGGCGCTCCGCCGTGGCACGACGAGTCGGCGGCGCTAGGCTACGGCGTGCGACCCTACCACCGTGCAATCCCATCGCCACGGCGCCGCCGCGCGAGCCCATCATCGTGTGAGACCGCCATCGTGGAGAAGGTGGAGGACCTCGCTGTCATGCGCCGTCACGCCGGAGTGGTGCGCCGGGGGAGGTACGTCGTCGCATGCGGAGAGGTGGTGCTGACGCCAGGAAGAAGAAGCGGTGATGCAAACACGTGCGATGGCCGGACTTGGCCTGGCTACGCAGGAACGGTCACCTCCTTCGTTTCCAGCTAGCCTAGCTAAGCGGGTGTTGGTGGCTTCCATAAGCCTGGCTAAAGGCCCATCCAGGCAACCAAACAGATCCAAAATTGGTTTGCTGGAGCCTGGCCGGTAAATAGCCAGCCAGCCAAACACAAGGACAAATAGTACTATGCTAACCATTCGACCGGCGCAAGAATTTTCTGATCGCCTCATGACAATTGGTGATGCCTATTGGTGCGCCTGCATGTGTCACCAACACAATACAACACAACACACCGTTGCAACCTGGATTATTGGTTGTATTGGATCGTACGACGTAGTGTAGGGATTGGTAGAGTGATGGACAAGCAGTTGCTCCTTCCATTCACAAATAAATTACCTTTTTAAACTTTTATTAACTAAATTTGACTATTTATCTTATTCAATTTTTTATATAAATATCATATTTCTTGTTATGACTTATATTATCATTAGAGATACTTTAATAATAATTTATTTATTTTATAATATGTATAATTTTTTTGAATAAAAACGAATGGTCAAACGAAGTTCTTGAAGTAAACAAGAAAAAGTAAATTATTTGGGAACGGAGAGAATACTCCTAATAATAGCAGTTGTAGATTAGTACCGTTGTTGTTGCACGCACTACTACGTGCTGGTGGTATTACTCTGATCCAATCCGTCCACTCGAACGGCGCCCTCGTGTACTTGACGTATCAGCGAGATGCGAGCTACTATTTCTTTTCGGCCTCCACTTTCTGGACACACAAAACAGACGTCGTGACGACTCATGTCAACAGCAACAGCAACAGCTACCAACCTACCACCACCAGCCCATGCATGCCGACCTCGGCAAAACGAAACATGCCAGCCAGCCAGGCGTGTCGTCGCCACCCAATCATCCGTGGAGACTGACGGGGTGGGCGGGTGGCAAACTGGCAATACCGCGCCGGCGGGCGGCGGCCGGCCGAGAGCGCCAGGCACCCGTTGGTGAGGGTACAACGAAGGTTTGGGTCCTCATTTTTTGAACGAAGGGTTGGGTATTCATCGGCTGAGCATGCAGCTAGGATACCGTATCCTACGCAGCAAGCCATGAACCGACCTCAGCTTGCAAGCGGGGCGTGGACAGCCACGGACCCGCAATGCTTGCCGCAAATTAATTTAGCGAGTTTACGGCTGCCCACCTCTTCAATTGTGTTGCACCTATGTGTTTCGTGGGCTTGGTGGCTGGTACCTGCAAGCCCGCGTGACCCACAAAGGGCCGTGCCGTTGCCGTTGGACTTGGACCGCGCAGACACATATTGCTCGACGATGCCGCTGGCCTGTGCCGCTCCTTGGAGGTCCCAGCTTGCGAACCTGAAGCAAAGCATGGCGCGTCTACTGCAGAAACTGTGCATGGAGGAAGCAGGCAAGTTTGATTGTTGACAGCGTGCGCAAGTTGATTGTTGATAGGCAACGTGTGTTCAGCTGCATGTATTGTAAACGAAGAAAGTTCTAGTGCCGTTTGTTTTCCACTCTGCCCCAAAGCCTCCAACCCTGCAATTACGGCCATGTTGCTCAACCAAAATAAAGATCGGACAGCTCAAAACGAGATAAATCAACAATCAGTGAAATTCAAACGGCTTTAAAGAAGGCGAGCGGCAAGCATGACACAGCTCAAAACAAAAGCCGGGTTCAATCGCACACTGCGCCTTGTTCAGTTGGTTGCAACTTGCAAGTAACTTGCAACTTTCTCCACTCTCTCTCCATCACATTAATTTCTACCCGCATATATGGAGCACTAAATGTTAGTAAAAAAATAACTAATTACACAGTTTAGTTGTAAATCACGAGATGAATCTTTTGAGCCTAGTTGGGCCATGATTGGACAATATTTATCAAATACAAACGAAACGCTACAGTGCAGGGAATGCAAGTTTTTCACGAACTGAACAAGGCCTGGTCACCTGCACATGGGATGGACGAAGATGTGCGCGATGGTTCGTCGGATCAGCTTGAGGAACAGATTAAGTCATGTCACAGCTAGGTTTCGCCACCGAGGAGTCCGATGCAGGTAAGGACGGTAGATTGGAGAGAGGCAACGCGGATAAAGCGGCGGCGACGCATTTTGCGGGCCTTGCGGGTTTTGGGGGGATTTCTCTTGTGTCCAACAAGTTTGGCGAATTGACGCGAACGGCTATTTTGCGGGGCGGATGGACAGGTTGTAATACCCGAGAATGCTTGGTAAATATGGATTTAAATTTTTTCTAAGAATCAAGTGACTTTTTTAGCGGAGATTGATCGAATTTAAGAAAGATCAAAAATGAATTTTTATCACTTGGTCTAATAGAGTAATGGAGATTACCAATGCATAGAGCTCGTCGAAATCTTTTAGTTTGACTACTCATATAAATCATTTTGAGTACGGATCACAAAATTACACATATTACAAGATTTGAGAAAAAAGAAAAAGAGGTGGCTACTGTAGTGAAGCTACAGTAACGCGACGCTACAGTACCCGGCCCCAGTGCCTTTTCCTTTGTATTCCCAAACCCCCTGGTAGCCGCCCCCTTTCAGCCATCGAGAAAAAAAAGAGAAGGGAGAAGGGAGAGAAGGGAGAAGGGAGAAGGAAGAGAAGGAAGAAGAACCCTTGCCACCGTCGTTGTTCGCCATCATCGTCTTTCGTGGTTCCGTTCCTTTGGAATTAGTTAGCCATCATCTCTTTCTCTTGTTTTGCCCTTGTTCTTCGTTCCTCGCTGTTCTTGATGGGCATGCCATGGTTCGCCATAGATCGGATCGATGAGACGGTCATAGCAGCCTAGATCGCTGTGAGGTGGAGAAGGGGAAGGAAGGAAGGAGTGGATCACCGGGATCTTGTCATTGTGCTCACTGTGGTTGACCTAGGTAAGATGCCAAATTATGATCCACCTTCTTAGATCAAGTTTTATGGATCGAATCATCGTATTGGATGGTGATTAGTTGGAGTAATTTCCGAAATCCTCAAAATTAATTTTCATCCATATTCTAAAAATACCATTAGACTGAGCAATGTTTGTTTATCACTATTTTCAGGCATCTTAGTTGTCTTAATAAATCTTGACACCGCGGACAAAATTTTACAGGACTTCAATATCTTTATGTTGACACCAATACCACCCTCATAGCCTCTGTTTTTTGGGAGATATGGTCGTTTATATTGGGCTGTTTTTCAGTGACGAGAATCAGAATAGTTTTAGATCTATTTAGTTTTTCTCCATCATAATGGAGCAATTAGAAATTGTGGTCTAAATAAGAGTTGTAGGATATTTTATAAGCTTTCCAGATTGTTATATATCATGTTTTTTAGATAAGTAAATTTTTAGTTATTAATTTAATAAGGTTGCTGTCCTGTTTTGACTGACAGAAAAGTTCAGTTAGCTAAATTGGATTTTTGAGCTATCTTGGGGACTTCTTTTGCCAAATTGTACAATACCAAACTTGTAGGTAATAGAGTCTTCTATGGTGGATTATGAGAATTTTTGAATGCTTTGAGTAGTGTATATGAAAAAGAGAAGGGACAGTGCTGCTGTCATAGTTTGTGGCAAATCATTAGATGCATGAACAGCGGGTTCCGTGGAGGCAAGTAAACGTGACGTTGTGGTCCACATGCTTTAGCTTTGTTGTTTGAATTGCCTCACTAAATTATGAGTATCTCACACTATCAATATAATCTTAAATCTAAAGTTATTTATTGTACTCTAAAGTATATAAATTTATATTTGGTGGTTCTATTGTTGGACTATGATGTACTTAAAGTTCTTGTATTACAACCTTTGCACTTGCACTCTCTCCGTTGGTATGCATTTGGAAGAAACCGTAGCCAAATTGGTGCGGTAAGTACCGGTACAAAGAACCACGTTGATGAGCAATATGGTTACAATCCTCACTCCCTCTTCTTGGGACGTTTGGGTAGAAGTGAAGTCATGCATTTGCATTGCATCATTCACATTTGCATTGTATTGCACCTCTCGCATTTTGTATTGCACATTAAATGTATTGATATTTCTTTGAAGCTATTGGTGTATCTACTATATTGATGTATCTATTATTGTGCTATTTAAATTTGATGTTTAATTAAACTGTGATTTAAATAATTCAGTTAAAAGCAGTTTGCTTGTTGAGGTTTTTCATAAACCTCACACGTTGTTTTTTTCCTCGGTGTGTAACACCCCCGGTGTTACTACAACTAAAACTTGCCATGTCATCATATGCATTGCAAAGCATTCATAAAATAGGGAACCATGACATGAAATAACTCAAGAAGTTTACTTATCTAGGTTGCTTGAGTATAGCTAAGCATGTGATACCACTTTTCTTTTTAAACTTAGATGCTAAATTAGGGTATAAAAATTTTCAAGTAAAAACTAATTTTGGAGTGATCAAGTATTTGGCTAACTTTAATTTCAAAAGGCTAATCTTGTTTTACAAACCTTTGGAGGTGAATCAAGAATCAAGATTGAATTTAGAGTCTTTGTCCTTCACATAACCCTAGTGGTCAAGTGTGGGTTAAGATTATCATTTTTAATTTTGAGGAGCTAACTATAATTAATTTTCTAAGTAAAATTTGCCAAACAAGGGCACCACTTGAAAGTATAAGTTTCATACTTGCAATATATGCCTTTGGTTGGGTCTCAACTTCACAAACTCAGCCCTAAATAGTTGCACAAAGTTTGAATCAGCAATTCAATTTCAAACCCTAATTTCAAAGCCCTTTTCTACCCCTTTTTGTGTAGTTTCAAAATTATTCAAAATTTGGGGTTGGTCCAGAAAGCAAAGTTGTAGATCTTGATGAGAGAAACAACTTTGGTATTCAAAGTTCTTCAAGTTTCCATATAAATTTTGAATTAATTTCAAAAACAGTTTGAAGGGTTTTTGTCCCCTTTTCAAAATTTCAATGCAATTCAAAATCTATTCATTTTTAGAGGAAACTTCTTAAATAAAAGTTGTAAAGCATGAAAAGTTGTACAACTTCTATTTTGGAAGATTTTCATCTTCTATTCAAATTTCAAAAGTAATTTCAAAAGTTTGAAAATCAATTTAAAAAGGAGAAAGGGGGGAGCTACAGTGCAGCAGGCAAGCAGGCAACTCGCCGACGGCCGCCGCCCTCTGCCGTCGTGAAGCGTCGCCTGTGCCACCTCCTGCTTGATGTGTCGAGTCGCCGTCTCGCACTATCGCTCGAGGAGCAATCGCCGTCAACTATAAAAGCTTGAGCCGCCGCCGCCGCGCGCGTTTCTTTCTTCACCTTTCGCCGTCGACCGCCGTCGCTCCGCCGCCAAATTCCTGCCCCACTCTCAATCGCCGTCTCTAATAGCTTGCACACTGCTTCACCACCTCCTTGCACATCGCCAGAGCCGCTAGCCATGGCTTTGAGGGCGACCAGCGCCTCCGCGCGCCGTCGTCTCCCTCTCTCCGGCCGCCCGGCGCCGCCGTGAGCCTCTCCGCCACGGCCGGCGCTCGTCCGAGCATCTCCAGCTCAACCAATACCATCATTCATGTCTCTTTGGCTCACTGATCACCATCGGCCTCTTGTCTTCCATAGATCGCCGCCTAGTTCACTGAAACATCGCCGCGCCGCCATGTTCATGCCGCCGTGAGCCACTGCCACCACGCGCCAATGCCTCCGACCACCGCCAAGCCCACCGCAACCTTGTTTTCAAGCCTAGGTGAGCTCACGGTGCTTGTAAGGGAGTCGTAGTCGTGTCTATCATCGCCATTCAGCCAGAACGCCCCGCGAGCCGCCGAGCTCCGCCCGTCCGCCGTCGCCGCGCTTATGGCTAGGAGAGTCCGGTGCTCCGCCGAAGTCGCGTTCGTCTTTGCGTCGAGACTGCGTCGAAGTGGCCAGCGTTGGTGTGCTTTCGGTTTCGCTGAGGAGCTTCCGACGAGCCGGCACCGCCCGGCCGCGGCGCCGCCCGTCCGCCATAGCCAACCAAGCGCCGCCTGATGCACGCCTAGGGTCGAATAATACCTCGTTAGGTCCGTAGCGAGTGTTGAGTCCGTTGGTGTGTGGCCGCTGCCGCCCGGCCCATTCGCCGATGGCGAGCATCGCCGCCGTTCTTTGCCGCCGCCGCCCGTCGACCCGAGTGGGCGAAAGGCGGCCCGGGCCGCACTATGCACTTAAGGGAAAAATGATTTTCTTTTTTCTTTGTAATTTCGAAGGCTGATTTCACATTTTTTGTAAATAATTATTAATGGCTGATAAAAATAAACCAAAAATTGCTCTGTGCTCACCATAATATACTCTATTTAATAAAAATATTGAGTGATGTGTTTAGTGTAGTTTCTAAAACCAAAAATATAACTTTAAATGCTAATCTTAATCTTTCATGATTTTGGTAGTTTTTGTGTGCTTCCAAAAATCATGAAAAATTAGGGTTAAGCTTAATTAGGTAAAACCTACTTACCATAAAATTTGTAGCTCATTTGGATAAAGTTTCATTAAGGTTTATTTTCTAGCTTAATTAATAAAGACTAAATTAATTCTTTAATAAGTCTTTATTAATTAAACTTGTTTAATAACTGTAAAAATGGTTAATAATGTAATTAGTGATAATTCCTTTAGAGATGTGTGACTTTGGGATTGAGTGATGACCCTGGGTCATTAACCCTAATGATCCACAGCACTGTGTCATTGTTTGCGTTAGCGTGTCCGACATCGTTGCAGTATGTCAGGAGAGCTATGGTGGCTCTTACTGGCAAGACCATCACCCTTGTAGTGGTGGCATGCAGATCTTACTAAAGAACTCCATTGTCGTTAGTTCGAGGGGTGGTATGCAGATCTTATCACTCTCCCGACAGCAGTCCATCGGGGTGACTTGATGCAGATCTTTGTTAAGACGCTGTTACCACCGTTAAGGGGGAGTGATTGTTAGTATCGTTTAGCTCGATGCATCTTTGTCGCATATCATATTACTTTAACTGCATATCATGATTATATGTTACCTTCGTGTAGTTGAGGGGTCCAAGGAAGTTGCTGTTGATCCGACCCCTGTTGTTGCCGAGGCTGAGTTGTTTGAAGGAGTGAGCTCTGACCCTGTTGGTTCTTCGTCAGGGCCCGAGTTCTTTGTCAACCCAGGCAAGCCCCAGATGCACTTAAACCCTTCCTTGTGTTTTATAAAGCTTTAATAACTTCTATGTTTATGAAATGATGCATTAGGTGAATAGGAGTTGAGTGATACCCTATATTGATGCAATTACCTTCCTTGATGTCGATATATCATCCTTGATACCTATTTTCTTTACAAATGCTTAGTGATGCTTAGCCCTGCCTAATTAAAGATAGGTTTTCAAAGAATGTTTTAAGGATGAGAACGATTGATGACTCTAATGAGCATGTTTCTGGTGAGTATAGCTCTGAGGAGCATGTCTCTAATGAGTATAGGAAAGAGGAATGAAATTGAGACCGGCGGGACATGGCTTTGTTTGTGGTGGAAGCCGATTGGGATGTCCAGTCGTTCTTGTCCTGTTGGAGTCGGTTAAGGACCGTCCGTTTTTGGCCCTTGGATCAATTTGATAGTACTAATCACATGCCCTTGTGGTAAGCTCTGCTGGGCCAATCTATGTCGAGAACAGACAACCATGCACTGGGAGTGGAGAGATGGCAGGAGTAGCATGTACCTACCCTACGGGTTAACCATCACGGACGGCGTAGGGCGGTTGTGTACTGTGCTCTCGGATGGCATAGGGCCTGGTTTGGACATAGAGAATCCGAGTGTTGGGTTGATATATGGGGGTGGTATGCAGATCTTATCGCTCTCCCGATAGCAGTCCATCGGGGTGACTTGATGCAGATCTTTGTTAAGACCCTGTTACCACCGTTAAGGGGGAGCGGTTGTTAGTATTGCTTAGCTCGATGCATCTTTATCGCATAATCATATTACTTTAACTGCATATCATGATCATATGTTACCTTCATGTAGTTGAGGGGTCCGAGGAAGTTGCTGTTGATCCGACCCCTGTTGTTGCCGAGGCTGAGTTGTTTGAAGGAGTGAGCTCCGACTCTGTTGGTTCTTCGTCAGGGCCCGAGTTCTTTGTCAACCCAGGCAAGCCCCGGATGCATTTAAACCCTTCCTTGTATTTTATAAAGCTTTAATAACTTCTATGTTTATGAAATGATGCATTAGGTGAATAGGAGTTGAGTGATACCCTATATTGATGCAATTACCTTCCTTGATATTGATATATCATCCCTGATACCTATTTTCTTTACAAATGCTTAGTGATGCTTAGCCCTGCCTAATTAAAGATAGGTTTTTAAAGAATGTTTTAATGATGAGAACGATTGATGACTCTAATGAGCATGGCTCTGGTGAGTATGGCTCCGAGGAGCATGTCTCTAATGAGTATGGGAAAGAAGAATGAAATTGAGACCGGCGGGACATGGCTTTGTTTTGGTGGAAGCCGATTGGTATGCCCAGTCGTTGTTTGTCCCATTAGAGTCGGTTAAGGACCGTCCGTTGTTGGCCCTTGGATCAATTTGATAGTACTAATCACATGCCCTTGTGGTAAGCTCCGCTGGGCCAATCTATGTCGAGAACAGACAACCGTGCACTGGGAGTGGAGAGATGGCGGGAGTAGCGTGTACCCAACCTGCGGGTTAACCGTCACGGACGGCGTAGGGCGGTGGGTGCTCTCGGGTGGCATAGGACCTGGTCTAGACATAGAGAATCCGAGTGTTGAGTTGATATATGGGGGTAAGAGTCCCACATATGTCGTGTGGTCAGGAACCCCCAGCTGGGTATAAAAGTGGTTTGAATCGTCGTTACTTCGCGGTAAAGGAAGCTTGATCCTCGCCCCTTCATTGTAGTAATAATGGAAGTGAAAAGGAATGATGGCTTATAAGTGGTTAAATGTTTGGGAAGTGTTTGATTTAGACCAGGATAACCTAGAAGTAGGTTAAAATGATTAATGATTCTTAAAATGGTCAACTAAGGCTTTTATGCAAAAGAGTCCTTGATTTTGATAAGCTTTACCTTGATACCCATCAGCTAGCATTCCTAAGTCTTCACTCCTTTTTATCGTCGGGTAAGTCTTGCGGAGTACTTTTATACTTAGGGTTTGTTCTACCCCTATTGCAGGTGAGCCGTATGAGCAAGTGTGCTATGGCCCTTGCTGCATGACGTTCGTTGAAGTGTCTGATGAGGAGTAGGTTGTTTGGCCTCTGGGCAAGGCACTTTCGTTGTTTGGCTTGTAATATGTTACTTAATAATACTCCACTAGGTTTGTATTAACTTAAGCACTGGTTTGTATAAGTTTGAGAAACTAATGATGTAAATTATGGTTATGTAAGACTTCTGCTACTCTGTTATATTTTGTATAAAATTGTTGTAATACTACAATGTATCTGCGAGAATGCGATCTTGGTTTGTAGTGGTTTCATCGGGGTTTCACCTGACGGGACGTTTTAAGTTATGTGGTACATAAGCATAGCCGTCGGAGGCCTTTAGGGTAATGACAGGTGCTTGTGGGCCATATAATTTAGAAAGTTCTGCCACAAATTGGTATCAGAGTGATTCTCGCAAGGATACTTGTAGTATGACTTTGCGAAAACTTCTAAATGATTTGGATCTCAAAAGTTAACTTGTTGTTTTGGTCCAAATTGCTTTTACTCAACCTTAATCCTTGTAATAGCCTTTCTTACTCCTTTTGAAAGTTTAGGGTGGAGTATCATGTGTGATTTTCTTTTTTGCCCTATATTATAACCCCTGTATGTGTTCTTTATAAAAGTTTTGTTTGTTCATAGGTTTGATCATGCATCATGCTTAATTAACCTATGTTAAATAATAATCATATCCCCGTTAAAGTGGTTTTGGGTTAAGTAGAACCAATCCTATTCTTGCTGACTTTAGATTCTCTCACTCTATTCTTACTACTCTATCTTTCCCTTCTACAGGATAGCACGTACTAAGCTCACACCCCGTAAGATGACTGGTCCTAAGGGTGTGCCACGTCACCAGCTTGCCCCTCGCAACAATGATAGTGAGGCTAGTCCGAGTGAGCCGAAGCCCAAATCCAAGTGCCAGATAGCATTTGAGGAGATGGAGAATGCTCTCTTAGTGGCTTCCCGTGATAGGGTGGCTGATGTCATCGAGATTGGGAAGTGGAAGGCTGAATGGGAGAAGGCCCTCGAGCAAAAAGCAATGAAGCATGGTGCCGCGAGGACGTGGCTAGGCGCGTGCACCGTGAGTTGCAGTTCTATGTGGAGGAGTTGGAGAGGGAGAACCATGAACTCCACGAGAACGTCCATCGTATGCACTATGGGCAGCCCCTAGTTGGAGAAGAGGAGAATGAGGAGGAGCCAGAGGTTGAGTCTCCTACACACCCACCGAGTGAGACTTACCCTAGTGAGGAGGTTGACCGTGAGTCGATGGCTGACAATGGAGATGTTTGAGTAGTGAAGTTGGTGTCTGAGGGTTGTAAAATATGTAATGTAGTGTGGCAAGTAGTTGAACCTAGGAGGTTCCTACCTAAGTGTGGACATGTTCAATAAATAAGCAACTCTATAAAATATGTGCTTGTACGGCTTTTCAAGTTCAATAAAAATGCTTGTGAATAAAGATGAACTTGTTTACCATAAATGCCTCATACCCATGCCTCAGATATGGCTGCTCCGAATCCACCACCTGCTCCACCATCCTTGGTCGAAGCAATAGCTGCCTTGGTCAATGCTACAACTGAGAACACCCGTTTGTTGAGGGAAATGGGTCGCAATAATCAAAATGCGCCTCAATAATGACCGTGAAGTGACCAATGCTGACTTTTCTGAGTCTCGTCCACCAGTGTTCTCTCGTGCTGATGAGCCACTGGAGGCTGATGAATGGCTTCGTGTCATAGAGTAGAAGTTTGATCTGATTGACTGCCCTGAATGCCTAAAAGTGAGGTTTGCAGTACAGCAGCTTAGGGGTTCTGCATCCACCTGGTGGTCAAACTTCATAGTACGACTGTCAGCAGATTACATGGGCTGGTTTTGTAGAAGCATTCTGCAAGCACTTCATCCCAGCAGGAGTGATGAAAGCCAAGTTGGAGGAATTTCTCAACTTGAAGCAAGGAGGGCAGCCTGTGCTGCAATTATTAACAAGTTTAACCATCTATCTCAATATGCACCTGAGCATGTGGACACTGACTCCAAAAAGAAAGCTTGTTTTCTTAGAGGGTTGAATGGGAAGATTGAGGCTCATCTGACTGCTAGTCCTGGAGCCACCTTCTATGAAGCTGTGGACATTGCCTTGAGCTATGAGAAGTCCAAGCTGAAGCATAAGATTAAAAAGCGGTAGAGTATGCCAGGACCTTCTGGTGGCATCAAAAAGCACCAGAAAATCATTTTTCATCCCATTCACCATAACAGCCAACTCTACCGTCCACCCTACTAGCAATATCCAAATAGGCAGCAGATGTATGTCTGCCCTGCTGCAGCCACCAACTATCCACAATAGCCGAGCAATCAAGTTGCTCGAAACCCAGCTCCACAAGCCTCCCCAAATACTCAAAACACGCCAAATTAATAGCAAAGCTCCCTGCTACAACTATGGCAAGCCTGGGCATTATTCCCGAGAATGTCCCTACCCAAAGTCCAATAATTCCAACTGCCAGAAGGGCTTTGGCAATTAGCAGTAGCACCAGAATTGGAACCGTGGAAGCTCTCAGAATGCTCCTAAGGGGGATGTTTCCAAGAAGACTAGACGTGTCTATCATATGGAAGCTGAGGAGATACTGCTGGGGAACCGGTACTGATGGGTACGTTCCCTGTCGCTGATCACCCTGCACTTCTATTATTTGATTCTGGTGCATCGCATACATTCATCAACCGAACATTTGTGGTGAATCATGATATACCTATAAGGAATCTAGTAGATAACTTTCTGATTCAGTCGCCTGGAGGGCGAATGCGTACCATAGAAATGGTGTACCAAGTTCCTATAAGTTTGGGTGACCATTCTTATCCTACAAATATGGTAGTGTTGAAGGATGAAACTATAGATGTGATCCTTGGTATGAATTGGCTTTACCAACATGGTGCCGTGATAGACACCTTGAATAGGTGTATAAAGCTAGATATCCCCAATAGTCAAACTAAGCTCATACTTCCATTCCCTACCCCTAAAAGAGCAGTTGGGAAAGTCTGTGCTACCTATGTTCAAGAAATCCAAGATATTCCTGTAGTCTGTGAGTTTCCAGATGTGTTCCCTGAGGATTTGCCGGGTCTACCGCTTGAGCGTGAAGTTGAGTTCTCCATTGAGTTAAAACCTAGAGCTGTGCCAGTCTCGACGCATGCATATCGAATGCCACCAAAAGAATTAGCAGAGATGAAGGAGCAACTGGAACAATTACTTACCAAGAAGTTTATTCAACCTAGCTCATCACCGTGGGGGTGTCCGGCAATATTTGTGAAAAAGAAAGATCAGTCCTTGAGGATGTGTGTGGACTACCGTCCTCTGAGTGAGGTGACCATTAAAAACAAATATCCCCTTACTCATATTGATCTTCTCTTTGATCAACTAGTAGGAGCCAAAGTGTTTTCCAAAATTGATCTCCGATCTGGATACCACCAAATAAGAATCAAACCCGAAGATGTCCACAAAATAGCTTTTATCACTAGATATGGCCTTTATGAATATCTGGTTATGTCTTTTGGCCTTACCAATGCTCCAGCTCACTTCATGTACCTCATGAATTCTGTGTTCATGCCTGAGCTCGATAAATTTGTCATTGTTTTCATCAACGACATTCTTATTTATTCCAAAACCAAAGAAGAACATGCGGAGCATCTCCGTATTGTGTTGACTCATCTTCGAGAACATCAGCTCTATGCCAAGTTTAGCAAATGTGAACTTTGGCTAAATAAAATTTCCTTCCTTGGTCATGTCCTATCTGCTGAGGGCGTGGCTGTTGACCCTGGCAAGGTTCAAGATGTCTTAAACTAGAAACCACCTACCACTGTCCACCAAGTCCGAAGTTTCCTAGGAATGGCGGGATATTACCGTCATTTCATTCCAAGTTTCTCCAAAGTCTCTAAACCTATCACCAAACTTCTAAGGAACCAAACCAAGTTCCAATGGTCACCTGAGTGTGAGAAAGCTTTCCAAACTTTGAAAAAGCTTTTGACTACTGCTCCAATTCTTGCGCAACCAAATATTGAGAAGCCGTTTGATGTGTATTATGATGCTTTTGGAATTGGTATTGGGTGTGTCTTGATGCAAGAAGGTCGGGTGATAGCCTATGCCTCTCGTTAGCTCAAACGTCATGAGGAACATTATCCTACCCGTGACTTGGAGCTAGCAGCCGTTGTCCATGCTCTCAAGATCTGGAGACACTATTTGCTGGGAAACTTATGTCACATATACACTGACCACAAGAGTTTGAAGTATATCTTTACTCAGTCAGAATTAAATATGAGACAGCGAAGATAGCTTGAATTGATCAAAGACTATGATCTCGAGATACATTATCATCCGGGCAAAGCTAATGTGGTTGCCGATGCTCTCAGTCGTAAATCTTAGTGTAACTGCTTATCCGTTCCACCTGCAAGTCTTAATCTCTCGTCGAAATTAGGAAGGTTGGGTATTGAGATGATTGCACAAGGAGAATTAAATAATATCACAGTGAAGTTGTTGATGGCCACTATTGTATTAATTCAACAGTCAACTAGCCATGAAAAGGATGCAAATGTGATCACCGAAGTAGACATAGGGTTTACACTGACCGAATTCCATGAGTTTTGGTGTTTCGCTATTTATGCAGGCGTAAAATGGAAAAGGCGTAAACATACAAGCTTTTTGGAACAAGGAAACGGAAAACGGACTCCACGGCTACACAGGAAGATTCCAAAAGAGACGAAGGCACCACGTCGAGCCGGGGGCCCGGAGGCCACCGAGGCCGACCGGCCGGTCTGGCCCTGGACCGGCCGGTCTGGGGTGTAACATTCTAAATGTTAATAATGCCTTGCATCACATTTCATGTGCATAAGCATTTTCGTGCATGCATCATGAGCATATGCTAATGTAAGTTTGTTTTTAGAATTTTCATGAACTTATATTTTGCAATCCATAAGTGAGTGCAATTGTTCATGACTATGATGCATATACATGTTAATGATCTCAAAAATGTCTCAAGTGGTTAAGATTTCCATATGACATAGGGTTTATATTAGAAATTTTATCAAAATAGGCTTTCATGAAGAAATATAGGTCATACATGATTTTACCAAGTTAGTAAATGTCTTAAAGTACAAGTGCATGTTTTATTCAGTTTTTGGTATGAAGCCCTAAATAAAAGTTGTAGTACAAGTTCTATGCTACAAACTTTATTTAAGGGTCCAGGGCTAATTCTTTTTCTAACTTCTTCAAAAAGTCACTTGAAAACTGAATTCAGCATAAAGTAAAAAGTGGACTTTGAATTTTTCTAAGTCATGGATTTCAGTTACTTTATTCGATTTTCAATGGTTTGCAAAACTATTTTCTATAAATAAATTTTTGTCATCTGATGCATCACTTGGCATTACAAAGTTTGTACTTTGATTTCATGCAATTGGTTGGATTTGATAATCTATAGTTAGTCCATAATTAAATGTCAAAACATAGCTAATTAACATGTTTAGTGCCCTGTTTAACTGAAACCCAGTTTTCAGTTTCTTTTTGCCCTTGTTTAGCATTTTATATCGTGTAAACCGTTGAGTTTTAGATCTTGATCTTTTAAGCAAATCTGTAGACCACCTATAGGAGAGCAGCACGGTTCAACCGGTTTCCAATTTTGCTTCTAGGATCGAGAGATAAAGATCAACGAACCCAAATTGTTTCGGTTGCTACACGGAGCCGGCCTGATTTTTCTCCCGCGCCCATGCCGTGCACTGTCGCCGGTGCCGCCGTGGCATTTCCCACGAATTCCCCGGCCAACGCTCACAGCCAACCACGTTGTCGAAGTCGTGAAGCTGCTGGCCACCTTGCCGACCTTCTCCTTACTCTATATAAGCCACCGTCGGCCACTGTCTCTCCCTTTTCTCTCTTCCTGCTCACACCGGCCGAGCTCCACGTTTCTATGAAATTCGTCCTCGTCGCAGAACCAAAATCCAATTGCACTTGCTCGTAGCTCTGCCAGCTTCTTGCGTGTCGATTTCACCTTGTTGCGTCGCTTTACATCACCCGAGTCACCGAATTGCAGTCATCTTCCTCGCGGCCGGCCGGAGTTCCGCCGAGCTCGGGTCCGCCGTCGACTGGTCTTCTCATTGAGCCAATCGTCATGCCGTTTACTGCACTGAGTCTGTCTTGAGCTCCTGTTTGTAATCGGCTCGATCTTTTTGTCTCTACCGCAGAGGGCTTACCGGAACGCCGTCTCACCGCTGAGTTCACGCCGCCGCCGTTGACCTCCACGCCGCTGACCCATCTTTATTGTGTCTCCGAGCAAACCAAATAGCTAGCAGTGATCGTGGTGAGCTCCTAAAGCTATCCTGACTCTCTCAGAGCTATCTATCGGGTTTTAGTTGCTGGAACGCTGCTCACCGATGAGCTCGAGCTCGGCTGAACCGCCGCTGTGCGGACAATAGCCTAGAGAGATCGCTACCGCGCGATTAGGGGTCGGGTCGTGTTCGCGGTAGTGCATGGTGTGTAGTCGTAGTCGTTGCGCCGTCAAGGAAGCTCCAGCTGATCGTCGCCGTCGAGACCATGCGCGGCCGTCCGCCATGGCCGCCGCCATGCGTGCTATGGTGCACGAGAAGTTGGGGTTAAGGCGTCAGGGGATACGGAATAGAGAGGGGAGTTCGTTGGTGAAGTCGTCGTCGCTGACGAGGTCACCGCCGACGAGAAAATCGCTGGTCAAGGGCGGCCTCGCCGCGGTCAGCACGGAGGTGCTGTTGCTGACCAGCGGGGCCCGCGTGTCAGCCACGGTGCACTGTGCACGCGCGGGAAGAGGTACTGTGTGCCATTTGAATGTTTTCTAGAAATTATTAAACAGTGCTGAAATTTGTTCTTTTGTAGAAAAATAATTGCTGCCCCAAAATTTATGAAAATTTTTGTGTAGCCTCTGCATGATGGAGTCTATGTGAGAAAAATATTAAACTTAGAAAAATAATAATTATTGTTTGATCAAAAATTGCCCCTTTTAATTAAGAAATGGATGTTCCTTGATTTTTATAGAATAAAATATTTATTCAAAAATCATGAAAATTATTTTGCATCCATTTCATGACATTCCCAACCTATATAAAAAGTTTGAAGTGAATTTAAGAATGTTTCATAAAATCTTTATTTCTAAAAATATTAATAATAAAAAAAAAAGAGATGTATTTGATTGTGTATAATGGAGTACTTGATTTTCATACTTTTTCTGCTATCATCATGGGATACTGTTTGTTTATGAAATACTCTAGCTGAAGGATAGATGTTTTGTTATTTTATATCCATGATTGCTAAATGTGATAATATTGCTTACATGTTTTGTTTTTCTTTTCCAAATAAAACAACCATATGGTATATGTATAGTGCTTGTATACTGATGTATGATGTTTCCTTAATCATGTGATCCTGGATGTAAGTTGATTTACCGAGGTCCTTCGTGACACCCGGCGGACTACCGGGTTTATTCGAGAAGTGGTGTATACGTGTCAACATTATTAATGGGGACAGTTATGCTTAATCTCGGATGGATTGGTCGGTTCTGTCATAGCTAGCATCAGAGCAGGATTAAGGATAATATCATCATCAGTGTATTTTTAAACAAAAGCTTTTGGTTTTGAAAATTTTAATTTGCAACAAAACTAGCCCTATGTAGGTTTTTGAGTTTGAATCTACACCAGTGTCAAACCTCTAATTAAGCCCGTATAAGGACTATCAGGTGGCTATCACTAACTCTAGGGGGTTTTCATTTATTGCATGTGTGTGAACCAATGCCTCTACGTCCAGGTAAGAAGGTAAGTATGAATGGTTATCTTGTCATCCAATGACCTAAGGGTGGTGGTGACCTCATATGGAAGTATATATGTATTTTTGTATATACATATATGGAAGTATGTAGTATAATTAACTGTCTTTTAAATTATGCAACGTCGCACCTACGCTGAGGTAAGTGTGAGTTGTGAGAGCATGATCGGACAACCGCCGGTCTAGGGGAGTGCTAGTGTGGTTACCGGAACATTTACATGTTACACACATGTTTATGTGAAGGTACTTAATTGCGGGAAGTGATGATGAATCGGGTAATTTAGTGCTACATGTATGTATACAGGGGGTATACATATGTGGGGGAGCATTTAAAGTTATTGCTTTCATTGTGTGGATATATGCATCAGGTGGGAACTCAGGCTGAAATGATTTTTTTTCTACAGGTACGCTAACTACGAAAATGTGTAGTGAACCAAATAGATGCGATTTGATGAGAACACGTAGGAATGCCACCGCTTATTATCGATTAGAAGTCTGCTCTTTCCTAATGCTGTGAGAACAGATAGGATCGAACATGCATCATGATCATTCATTGCTCATCTTATTGCATTAAAGTCTTTCCCCCTTATAAAGTTGTAGAATAACTAAAATCCAATTCAAGTAAGAACTAAAGTGCCCACCTAATTGTACTCTAAATATGATGCAGATGTCGAACCCTTGTTCCAATAATTCGGAGAGAGACAATTTTGGATCTTCGAATTGCTACCCCCACTTCTCGTGATAGAAGCACTGTCTCATTTGATAGGTCGTCAAATGAACATAGAGGCTACTCTGCAACAAATTGCCCAAAATACAACACCAGGGCACCAGAACCGCCGTGATCAAGACCCACCTGTTACTTACAAGAAATTTTTGGGCACCAATCCACCGGTGTTTACTCAGTCAAAGGAACCTCTGCAAGTGGAGGAATGGCTCAATACAATTGAGCAGAAGTTTCGCCTTCTTCAATGTACTGATATTCAGAAGACTGAGTATGCAGCCCAACAGTTGCATGGAGCTGCTGGTATTTGGTGGACCAACTATTTGTCCACTTTGCCAGTAGATGCAAGACCTACGTGGCATGAGTTTAGAAAAATTTTCTGTGAATCTTATATACCTGAAGGCATCATAAAAATCAAGAGGATCAAATTTTTGAAGCTGACCCAAGGCACCAGAACTGTGACTGAGTATGTCCATGCCTTTAATCATCTGGCTAGGTATGCCCCTGAGCATGTGGATACACCGAAGAAGCGGATGGGTTGTTTTATGCGTGGGCTATCTCTCAAGCTCCAAGATGACTTAGCTCTTAATAAGTGTACCACTTATAGTGAGCTAGTCAGTAATGCTATTATTAAAGAAAATGCTCATCGCTTATACAAGGAGGACAAGAAATATAATAAGTCATACTTTAATGGTCCATCCCAGTCGTTAATCCAAATGGTGCAAATGCCCCAATACTGCCCACCAGTCAAGCAGTATAGGTCACCTCAGCAGCAGAAGCCTCAACGAAATACCCCACCTCTACAATTTTAGCAAATGAATACAAATAAAAATCTTCAGGGTCATTCTAGATTCCCTTGTCGTAATTGTGGAGAATTTGGACATCTTGCTCGTGAGTGCCCTCAACCCGATCAAAATTATGCACCAAAGACCACGAAACCAAAGAAGTCCAAAGAAAAGCGAAGGCAAATCTTACATCTTGGAATTATGAAAAGCAAGCTTCAGGTATGCGTGTGGGATGTGTGCATTATACTACCATGGAAGAAATACCGGTAGGAGAACCAAAGGATCAAGGGTGTATTTCTAGTGAATCAAATTTCTGCCTTTGTGTCTTGTTTGACTCGGATCATCACATTCATTTATAAGACAAGCTTTTGCATCCAAGCATCAGTTCCCAATTAATACAATGAAGAATGGGTTTCTGATCAACTCAGTCGGAGTTGAGACATCCACCAAGCAAATAGTTTGGAATGTTATAATTGAGATTGGAGGAAATGAATTTTTGGCACACCTCATCGTGTTGCCCAAATTGGGTTTGGATGTTATTTTAGGCACAAACTGGATGAAGGAATATGAAGTAACTATCAATGTGCCCAACAGAATGCTCAAATTAAATTCACCAGAGGGCAATGGTACCTTAGATGTGTCATTTCCTATGGATCCTAATCTTAGAAATTCATCATTTGCTGCCAAGACCATATAGAATGCCACCAGAAAGGTGAATTTCTAGACGTCTTTCCCAATGATTTACTGGGCTTACCACCAGAAAGGGATGTACAATTTGCTATTGATCTTGTACCGGGCACCGCTCCTATCTCTAGAAGACCATATAGAATGCCACCAGATGAGTTGGTTGAACTAAAGAAACAAATACAAGAACTGTTGATGAAGAAATTTATTAGACCAAGTACATCTCCTTGGGGATGCCCTGCCTTATTTGTGAAAAAGAAGGACAACACCCTGCGTATGTGTGTTGACTATCGACCACTTAACGTGGTGACCATCAAAAACAAATATCCACTACCTCATATTGATATCCTATTTGACTAACTAAGCAGAGCTAAGGTTTTCTCTAAGATTGACTTGAGATCAAGTTATCATCAGATCAGAATTTGACCAGAGGATATTCCTAAAACGGCTTTTGTAACCCGATATGGTCTATTCGAGTACTTGGTAATGTCCTTCGGTCTTACAAATGCACCTACCCATTTTATGTACTTGATGAACTCAGTCTTCATGCCAGAGTTGGACAAGTTTGTTGTGGTATTTATTGATGATATATTGGTATACTCTGAGAATGATGAAGATCATGCTGAGCATCTAAGAATAGTACTAACCAGACTCAGGGAACATAAATTATATGCTAAATTTAGCAAGTGTGAATTTTGGCTCCGTGAGGTCAAATTTTTGGGGCATGTGCTATCAGAAAAATGGTATATCAAGAAACCCCGATAAAGTTCGGGAAGTGTTGAATTGGAAAGCTCCAACCACTTGCCTCAAAAAATCCGGAGTTTCACGGGATTAGCCGGTTATTATCGGCGATTCATTCCGGACTTTTCAAAGGTTGTTAAACCCATGACGCGGTTGCTTCAAAAGAATGAAAAGTTTGTGTGGACACCGGAGTGTGAAGCCGCTTTCTACACTTTGAAGAAGTTACTAACTACCGCTCCTGTGTTGGCACAACCCCACATAACCAAGCCTTTCGATGTTTATTGCGATGCTTTAGGCATTGGTCTCAGCTGCGTCCTAATGCAGGAAGGTCGAGTCATTGCCTATGCCTCACGACAACTTTGAAAGCATGAGGTTAATTATCCTACTCATGATCTAGAACTGGCTGCAGTGGTACATGCCTTGTGAATTTGGAGGCATTACTTATTGGGAAAATTATGTCATATCTATACAGATCATAAGAGCCTTAAATACATCTTCACCCAGCCAGAGTTAAATATGAGACAAAGTAGGTGGTTGGAATTGATCAAAGATTATAATTTGGAAGTGCATTACCATCTAGGAAAAGCTAATGTAGTAGCTGATGCTCTTAGTAGAAAGGCTCATTGCAACTACATGGAGTTATTATATGAAGAAACTTTCAACCTTATGCATCCAGCAGTAATCAACAACATAGTTGTGAGTTGCAATCTAGAAAGCCAAATTATTGAGGGTCAAAAGACCGACGTTGTTATTTTTCATATCAAGCAAAAGATTCAAGGGAAGAAAACCAAGCATTTCCGAGTAGATGAAAATGGAGTATTATGATTCGATGATCGTTTGGTAGTTCCCAAAGATGAGAAATTAAAGAATCAAATCTTGTCTAAAGCCCACTCCTCAAATTTATCAATCCATCCGGGTGTAGTAAAATGTACCAGGATTTGAAGCCCAAATATTGGTGGACCAAAATGAAGAAGGAAATAGCAAAATATGTTGCTCACTGTGATGTGTGTGGAAGAGTAAAACCAGACCATTTGTGACCCGCTGGACAACTTCAATCCTTGCCTATTCCTGAATGAAAATGGGAAGAAATAGGTATGGATTTCATAACTGGACTTCCTAGAACCCAGAGAGGATATAATTCCATATGGGTAATTGTGGACCGTCTCACTAAAATGGCTCACTTTTTACCTGTTAAGTTTGGATACAATACAGAACAATATGCAGATTTGTATATCTCGCAGATTTTACGTTTGCATGGCGTTCCAAAAACCATCATATCCGATAGAGGTTCACAATTCATGGCTTGATTTTGGGAACACCTTCATAATTATCTTAGTACCAAACTAATCCGAAGTTCTGCCTATCACCCTCAAACTTCTGGTCAAGTTGAGCCGGTAAATCAAATTTTAGAAGACATGTTAAGAGCTTGCGTGTTATCTGCATCTGGATCTTGGGATGAATGGTTACCATTGGCAGAATTCTCGTATAACAATAGCTATTAAGAAAGTATTAAAATGGCACCGTTCGAAGCACTTTATGGTAGAAAATGTAGGACCCCCTTAAACTGGGTAGAGCCCAGGGAGAGGAGGTACTGCGGTATTCATTTTGTGAAGCAAGCTGAAGAACGAATCCAAAAGATTCAACAACATCTTAAAGCTGCTCAATCCCGTCAGAAAAGTTATGCTGACAAAAGGCGTAGGCCAATATATTTTAATGTTGGTGACTATGTCTATTTAAAGGTTTCACCATTTAAAAGTGAACGTCGATTCGGGATACAAGGTAAGTTAGCTCCTCATTATGTGGGACCATTCAGGGATCATAGCTCACAAAGGAAAAGTGGCATATGCTTTGCAACTTCCACCTAGCATGAGTGCAGTGTTTAATGTTTTCCATGTCTCCCAACAAAAGAAGTGTTTGAAAGCACCCACCGAAGAAGTCAATTTGGATGACATCAAACTAGAATCAGATCTCACATATAAAGAGAGACCAATTTGAGTTTTGGAAGAAATGGAAAGAGTGACCTGAAGTAAGATTGTGAAATTTTACAAGGTATTATGGAGCAACCATACGGAAGATGATGCCACATGGGAGCGAGAAGACTTCCTTCGCACTAAGTATCCCGCCTTCTATGAACAATGGTAGGTCCTGCGAAATCTCGGGGACGAGATTTTTTTTTTGGGGGGGGGAGTCTGTAACATTCTAAATGTTAATAATGCCTTGCATCACATTTCATGTGCATAAGCGTTTTCATGCATGCATCATGAGCATATGCTAATGTAAGTTTGTTTTTAGAATTTTCATGAACTTATATTTTGCAATCCATAAGTGAGTGCAATTGTTCATGACTATGATGCATATACATGTTAATGATCTCAAAAATGTCTCAAGTGGTTTAGATTTCCATATGACATAGGGTTTATATTAGAAATTTTATCAAAATAGGTTTTCATGAAGAAATATAGGTCATACATGATTTTACCAAGTTAGTAAATGGCTTAAAGTACAAGTGCATGTTTTATTCAGTTTTTGGTATGAAGCCCTAAATAAAAGTTGTAATACAAGTTCTATGCTACAAACTTTATTTAAGGGTCTAGGGCTAATTCTTTTTCTAACTTCTTCAAAAAGTCACTTGAAAACTGAATTGAGCATAAAGTAAAAAGTGGACTTTGAATTTTTCTAAGTCATGGATTTCAGTTATTTTATTCGATTTTCAAGGCTTTGCAAAACTATTTTCTATAAATAAATTTTTTGTCATCTGATGCATCACTTGGCATTACAAAGTTTGTACTTTGATTTCATGCAATTGGTTGGATTTGATAATCTATATTTAGTCCATAATTAAATGTCAAACATAGCTAATCAACATGTTTAGTGCCCTGTTTAACTGAAACCCAGTTTTTAGTTTCTTTTTTGCCCTTGTTTAGCATTTTATATCCTGCAAACCATTGAGTTTTAATCTTGATCTTTTAAGCAAATCAGAGAAAGAGAATTGCACACATGGAACCTTATGTAGCTTTCCATTCTTGCCATTCCCATGATCATGTCATCATGTATCATTTCATGCCATAGCATCGTATCATCGTGCATCCTATAAGCATTCTCGATATTTATGCATCACATACATTCATATAGGATCAGAGGAAGAGGCGTCCGTCGAGTACGTGGTGACCAAGGAAAAGGATCCACAGGAGTTGCCACTCGAAGGCGAAGGATGAGACTCTGAACTATTGCCGAAGTACACTAACCTTGAATTCTCCACTTTTCACCGAGGCAAGCTCCGGAGCATTCTATGAACCTATTCTCTTTTAAAATGCAATTACTCAATTTTGATACTTGTGATGTGCATTACGTTTATAGGATTTGGGTGATACCGTTGTTGCATAACTACCTTGTCCACTAAATGAATCTGGTTACAATACTAGATTGGATAGATAGTTTTATGCTTAGCCATGCTTAGATCAAGAAGAAGTTTGGATGATTTCCTATCATCCGCAACATTTAGGCTGGTACATGTGATATCCTTAAACATGAGGTGAATGATAATTGGAGACCGGATGGGACACGGTGTTGGAGATGCTACAGGATATGGGGGTCTTGTATGCTTCTACTTTTCCCGTCTGAGTCGATTAAGGACCGTACCGTACTCTAGTCTAGGTGTGAGATTGAACGTACCTTCACATAGCCGCTGAATAACTCGTTTCGACTGTGAAACTGATTAGCTCGTTCGAGGTAGGAATTGAATCGTTAGCATTACTGGGAGGAGAGTAACTGGTGGAGAGGGTACTGATCCAAAACCCTGCATGACTACGGGCTACGGGCTGAATGGGCATGACTTGTGAGGATACGGTACCATCAGTTTTGTGAAATGGTTCAATCCTATTTTTCGAATAGAGTGAACGGTAATCCACGCGGGTGAAGGACAAACTCATGCAGGTGTGT
Organism: Chrysopogon serrulatus; assembly: GCA_015844335.1. NCBI lineage: Eukaryota > Viridiplantae > Streptophyta > Magnoliopsida > Poales > Poaceae > Chrysopogon > Chrysopogon serrulatus. The sequence continues at coordinate 164,552 of JADLZL010000359.1, read as the reverse complement.
GATACGGGCTTACCCAGCTGGTGTAATCGATTCGAATCGCCGTCTCTCCCGGATAGTGAGAAACTTATACCTTGTCACATAGACATAGTAAAAGAGATGGAATTCACTGTTGATATTGAAAGGATTCTAATTGGTACCTCATTTGTAGATGAATGCTTATATAATTCAAGTGTATGTTTTAGAAAGGTGCAAAAGTAGTTACGGATAGCATCATAATAATCTTGCTGCCAATATATAAAATTTTGGAACCTAATAATAAGCTTTTCCACAAAAGTTGCTAGCCAACAAACTCTACCATACTTAGCCAATCATTTATCCTTGGAGTATTTTCTTTTATTCTCTGTCGGGTAAGTCTTGCGGAGTACAATTGAGTATTCAGGGTTTTTACCCAATGTTGCAGGTGACTTGTTGTGTGAAAGGTCTTACATCGCAGGTGTTAACCCTATGGATAGCAGTGTTGATTAGGCCAACGGGCATCGCCATATCTTATACGCTCTTCTTCATGCTATAAATGAGGTTTGATTGAAGCTGGTGTTATAAAATAGACTTATAGTGTTGTATTTGAAAATAAGAAACACTTTTATGTAATATATTTGAACCACCTTTGTAATCACATAGAATTTAGGTTGTAATTATTATCCGCTGTAAACTTTGTAAACTGATGTATGATGTTTCCTTAATCATGTGATCCTGGATGTAAGTTGATTTACCGAGGTCCTTCGTGACACTCAGCGGAGTACCGGGTTCATTCGAGAAGCGATGTATACATGTCAATGTTATTAATGGGGATAGTTATGCTTAATCTCAGATGGATTGGTCGGTTCTATCACATGGGGCTGGCCCCCCTCGGGTCCCGGTTCGCCCGGTTCGCTCCACCGCCTTTGAGGATCGATCCTAGCCGCCCGTCAATGTCGGTTTGATCCGATGGCTCACGATCATCGCCCAGGGCTATAAAAAGAGAGGCACCCCCTGGAAAGGGGAGAGCCCATTCATTCATTCTCATTCGAAGTCCGATCATCAACCAGAAACCCTAATCAGAGCTCCTTAGCTAGGGCCTAGATAGCTAGATTAGAACTAGAGGGAGGCAAGCGTAGGCTTAGATTCTGGAGCCACCAAGAGCTTGGATTTGATATAGTTCTTACCTCCTCTCGTCTTTGTTCTCTTTCATTGTATAGTTATATGATTGCTACAATTGAATTGATGAATTCTCATTTACTTATATTCATAGTTATTGTGTTCTTTATCTATTGTGGTTATACGCTTACTATAGCTAGATTAACATTATACTTATCCATAGGTTCGTATAGCACTCATCTAATTGATCGTTGGGTGAGTGATAAACATTGTGTAAGCGTGGTGCTTATACCTTGTTTATCTTCGAATGCACCCTATAGGCCGAGTTTGGTAGATCGCGGGTGTGACATTCCTGTTGAGTCCTATGTAATCCGAACCCCGTTTATAGGCACAGTAGGGCTTGTATACGACGGAAGGGCGTGCTATGTTCTCAAACTTCCTTAGTATGTCCACAATGAATAAATATAATGCTAACCTTAGCCATGACTACTAGGTGTATTGCACTAACTATAATATACATTGACATGTAGCTAGGAATAACCCAGGAATATCTCTTGATGTTCTACTAGCAACCCTAATGATATAGCTAGAAGTCTCTATCTATTTATGCTGATGATTATATACTTGCCTTATCAATTATCTTGTGACTTACCCCTGCTTTGAGTAGCGAGGACATGGTTATGCCTATTCGTTACACTCTAGGTCAATCACACTACCTTTATGCAGTCATGTAGACCTTCCTTTGGGAAAATATAAATGACAACCTGTAATACTTCGGGTAAAATGCTACAATGGTATTTGATCTGTGCGGTTGCGGATACATTTCTATATTCTAGATGGTGGCATGATTTAATACCACACCCCTTGGTGTTATGTTGGGGATGACAACTTGGCATTCTTGTGGCGGTGCGCTACTCTAGCTTTTTTGGCGCCGTTATTAGAGATAATATTAAGAGGTGCCAACAAGCATTTTTGGCGCCGTTGCCGGGGAAGGCAATTGGTAATTAAAAAAGATAGCGATAGACCTAATAAACTAATGAGATAGAGGAAACCATAGACCCCTACTCAATGCAGGCTTACCCTTGTGTTTTCTATCTTTGTGAAATGTTATGTAGGGTAATGAATGAGTGGTTTTGATCTGCCAGATAACTACGTTGAAAATCCAGAGAAACTCTTTCAAAGGAAGAAATTCTAGCAGGTGCAAGACATCTTTGAATCTCCATCAAGGACACCCACTGCTGAGGTTCGTTCTTTGGAGGAGCAAGCTCCTACAAGAGAAGAAGAAGAAGAGCAACAAGAGGGCAACTTAGCACCAGTCTTTGAGGAAATGGCTGATAAGTCACTACGTGAGTTCTCCGCTCCGAACACCAACAACATCCGCACTGGACCTAACGTCGAAGTTGGGGAGAATGGATTCAAGCTTAAGCTGGCTCTAATCACCATGGTGCAAGCCAACCTATTCTATGGAAAAGCACATGAAGATGCCAGTGCTCATCTCCAACACTTTCTAGAGATTTGTAGCACTTTCAAGCTGAAGGATGTACCAAAGGATACCGTCCTGCTGCGTCTGTTCCCATTCTCACTGTTGGAAAAGGCAAAGCAATAGTTCTACGCCAACAAAGACAACCATACAACTTGGGACAAGTGCTCCACAGCTTTTCTAGCAAGATTCTTCCCTATGGGTAAGACGAGTGCCCTAAGGGGGAAGATCTTGAATTTCCAACAACAACATGATGAGTCAGTCCTTGAGGCATGGGAACGCTTTCAAGACTACATATCAGAATGTCCTCATCATGGGATGGAGAATTGGCTCCTGATGCAAACTTTCTATCATGGGCTCTCGAACAGCACCCGCAACAATGTTGATGCTGCTGCTGGAGGTGCATTTATGTCACTGACCATACCACAAGCTACTGCTCTTATGGAGAAGATGGCCTCCAATCAAGATTGGAATGATGAGCGTCAGACCACCTGCAAGAGGAGTGGAGGAATGCACTAGCTCAAGGAAGTGGACATGCTGTCTGCCAAGATAGATCTGCTCATGAAGAAGCTGGAAGACAAGTCAAGCTAGAGACAAGATGTCATGCGCATCAATGATTCATGCATGACTTGTGAAGTGTGTGGCAATATGGGACACTCAGGCAACAGTTGTCCTGAGACCCATGAGGATGTGAACTTCATCAACAACAACAACAACAACTATCGTCCTCAAAATCAAGGATGGAACCAGCAAAGGCCCAACTACCAAGGTAACTTCCAAGGTAACTTTCAAGGTAATAATTATAATAACTATGCTCAATTGCCTTTGAGAGAAGTGATCTCCAACCAAAACAAGATTGTGGAGACTTTATCTAGGAAGGTAGCATCCAATGATAAAATGCTAGAGAACATAAACATCAAAATGGATAGCTTTACCTCTGCTGTTAAGAACCAGCTTAGCTTTAATAAGATGATAGAACAACAATTAGCTCAGCTATCGACCGCTGTTCCACCGACCCACGAAGGTAAGATTCTAGGGCAACCTCTAGAGCCCGAGACCGTGAATCTGGTTGATATTTATATAGGTTACTACGTTGAAGCATCATCAGGATGGAAGGATGAGTCCATGCCACCTAAGAGAGGAGATCCAGGGAGACCTGTGATTTCCATCTCTATTGGGCAGCATGACTTCCCTGAAGTTGTCTGTGATCTAGGCGCCAGTGTCAACTCATGCCTAAGGTAATCTTCGACCAAGTCTTTCCATGGGTATCTTTGTTGTACACAGATATGTGTTTGCAGCTTGCAGACCAGACAATCAAGTACCCCAAGGGAATCTTAGATGACATGTGCATACAAATCAGAAGATCATATGTCCCTGCAGGCTTTGTAGTCCTGGATATCGGCAGAGACCCCAAGAGCCCAATAATTCTTGGCCGACCAGTCCTGAGTACTGCAAAGGCTGTCATCTACACGGACAGTGTTAAGATTTGTTTCACCATCAAGGGCAATAAAGAGAAGTTTAGTTTCAAGAACAAGACCCTTGAAGCTTCTATAGATCCAAGACGAGCTTACTTCCCAGTCAAGCCAACAAATGAAGGAACCAAGAGGAGTTTTAATGGGAAGAGGAAGAACAGGAGCAGAAGACAAGTGAGAAAGTAGGTCCAAGTAGTCAAGGCTGTTGAGTACAAGCATGACCACCTCCTAGCTTCACCATTCCTAACCAAGAAGAAGGATCCAGGCATGCCAGCCATTGATTGCACTATCGGGCAGTGCTCATTCTATAATGCCTTCTGCGACACCGGATCAACTGTCAACATAATGTCCAAAAAGGTATATGATTTATTATTCGATACACCTCTATACCCTACCTATATGTAGCTGCAGCTGGCGGACAACACAACGAGATTTCCGGAGGGAGTAGCAAGAGACATCATGGTCAAGATTCAGGACCACTACATCCCGACCGAATTCATGATACTGGACATGGGAGAAGAAGACGAGACGCCCATCATACTTGGAAGGCCATTCCTCAGCACCACCAGCGATCATCTACAATGGATCAGGCCAAGTCCACTTCCAATTCCTAGGAGAGAAGGTACGCTGTTATTTTAAAGATTATAACTCTCCTGGATTAGCAGCTTTTACCCAGTCCAAGAGAAGACGTCAGCGCCGGAGGAATCGCTCTCAAAAGAGCAATGTTGAGGAGGAGGAAATCAAGGAAGAATCTACAGCACCAAAGGCACAACCTACGAAGGTATGAAAAGAAAAGGTAACCTCCTCAACTGAGTCATCGTCACCAGGATGTCCAACATTAGGGTCCCCATCCTCGGGATCCGATGAAGCACCCTAGGAGTGAAGACGATGAGAAGTCTTGTCCGCAGGACTCTAAACTCTGAACCCTTGCCATAAGGTAACAATGGTAGTTATCCATTTACTTTCTTGCACTTTTAATTCATAGTTAATTTTTATCATCTTTATAGAAAATCACAAAAACATTTGGAAAACCTTGAAGCCCCATGTGACATGCCTACAGCGCAAGCTAAAGGAGTGTTCACTGTGGTGGCATAAAAATAAAATAAAAATTAGCATACATATTCCAATTCTGTTTGATAAAAAAGAAAAATCCAAAAATAATCGTTGTGCATCTTGCTGCATTGAATGCACTGTAACAACCCTTTGAAAACCTCTCACAGTAACTAATCCACGAATGGCTAACCACTAATTGTTTATCCTAATCCGTTCCACGAGTTTTGGTGTTTTGTGAGATGTTTGCTGTAGGATGACTCTGAGAGCTAGTCCACCTAGGGATCATCATCTTCATCACTCGAAGTACACCTTCTTGCACACAGCTAACCACTGTGTGGAGGAAGCAACTTCTTGTTGGATGAGATAAAGATTCTTAGCTACACCAGCTCTTACAAGCGTGAGCTCCATCGAGAGGACTGCTCAGCTTCAATGCTCAACCACGACAACAATTAGCTCGGGGGAAAGCATCCCTTAGGTACCGAGGTAAGTGTACCTATGCGATTATCGAGTCAGTCATAAAAATTAAAAATACTAAAAATATGTGAGCACATGAAGGTTCACCGTAGTATCTAAGAAAACCTAAAAATACCAAAAATATGTGGGCACATGAAGGTTCATGCTTTTTAAGAGTCCTTAGAGTCTTTTTTTGAGTTTTATAGTTTGAGTCTTTGAAAAATGAAAAATCAAATAAAAATATTTGTCTGTCTAGAGTCAATAAAAAGGAAGCTCTTGAGATGAATTGAAATGATGATAAGTTGCTCTGTTACAACACCTCTGAAATGCCTAGAGTTTAAACAAAAGTTTTCCTAAGATTTTAGCTCCAACTATTTTGACATGAGAATTTGCTCTGAGCCTGAAACTTGTGGGTTGCATATGCTTGAACTAAGTCTAGGTACCTGATTGATAAGATTGAGAAAGTCTGAGCTGGTATCTATCTTGTTCTATGTGACACTAGAGTTCTGGAGATTTATCTTTTGAAAAATGCAAAAACATGATGAGTTCCTATATGACAAAGCTTACATTCCCACTAGAGCCAAACATGATGAGATAGGCTAGTTAAACTTCCATATATATGCTGCTTGTCTTGCATTGAGTTTTGTCATCCTTTGTGACCCTGGTGAGAAATCTGTCATGCTCTTGAATCAAGATCTACCTCCATATGCACTACTCTACACTGGAGTAGGCGCAATAACATGCCATCCACCTACATCCATTCCAAAAATGCTTTTCTCCTACACTGGGAGAGAACACCAAAAATATTCCATTAGGTTAGCCACCCAATAAATGCTCCATGATTCCTATGTTATCTCTCTAAATCCATTAATACCAAAAGGAGTGCTATGAGCTATGCAAAAAGATATTTGAGAAAAAGGGAGAAGAAAAGATGGACAAGTGTCCCAATACAAAACAATGGGTACCTAGATACCCGACTCCCTAAAAAAAAGAACTTGAGAACCTCTAAAAACTCTAGAATGATAGCTGATCGAAGAACTTGAGACATAGTGCTTAGATGGGATCTTTCTGTCTGTCAAGTGCTCAAGACCCAAGGAAGAGCTAATAAGCCCCACAATCAAAGGTAATATGGGTAAGTTTAAAAGTCAGCTCAGTTATTACATAACTTGGAGGAGAATTTCTGTCTGACTGTAGATATATTTAGAGAGGGTTGCTCCGAGATGGCTACAATGCTTAAACATACACATATTTTCAATAACTTCTCTAAGTTTTCTTTGCTAAGGGACTAGCAAAGGTTAAGCTTGGAGGAGTTGTAGACGGCCACTATTGTATTAATTCAACCATCAACTAGCTATAAAAAGGATGCAAATGTGGTCACCAAAGTAGACATAGGGTTTACACTGACCGAATTCCATGAGTTTTGGGGTTTCACTATTTATGCAGGCATAAAACGAAAAAGGCACAAACATACAAGCTTATCGGAACAAGGAAATGAAAAACGGACTCTACGGCTACACAGGAAGATTCCAGAACAGACAAGAAGGCACCACGCCTAGCCGGTGGCCCAGAGGCCACCAGGCCAGACCGGCCGGTCTTGCCCTGGACCGGTCGGTCTGGGGCTGCACCCCTCGAGTCCCGGTTCGCCCAGTTCACTCCATCGCCTTTGAGGATCGATCCTAGCCGCCCGTCAATGTCGGTTTGATCCGATGGCTCACGATCATCGCCCAGGGCTATAAAAGGAGAGGCACCCCCCGAGGAGGGGAGAGCCCATTCATTCATTCTCATTTGAAGTCCGATCATTAGCCAGAAACCCTAATTAGAGCTCCTTAGCTAGGGCCTAGATAGCTAGATTAGAACTAGAGGGAGGCAAGCGCAGGCTTGGATTCCGGAGCCATCAAGAGCTTGGATTTGGTATAGTTCTTACCTCCTCTCGCCTTTGTTCTCTTTCATTGTATAGTTATATGATTGCTACAATTGAATTGATAAATTCTCATTTACTTATATTTATAGTTATTGTGTTCTTTGTCTATTGTGGTTATATGCTTAGTATAGCTAGATTAACATTATACTTATCCATAGGTTTATATGGCACTCATCTAATTGATCGTTGGGTGAGTGATAAACATTGTGTAAGCGTGGTGCTTATACGTTGTTTATCTGTGAATGCACCCTATAGGCCGGGTTTGGTAGATCGCAGGTGTGACATTCCTGTTGAGTCCTATGTAATCTAAACCCCGTTTATAGGCACAGTAGGGCTTGTATACGATAGAAGGGCATGCTATGTTCTCAAACTTCCTTAGTATGTCCACTATAAATAAATATAATGCTAACCTTAGCCATGACTACTAGGTGTATTGCACTAACTATAATATACATTGACATGTAGCTAGGAATAACCCAGGAATATCTCTTGATGTTCTACTAGCAACCCTAATGATATAGCTAGAAATCTCTCTATTTATGCTAATGATTATATACTTACCTTATCAATTATCTTGTGACTTACCCCTGCATTGAGTAGCGAGGACATGGTTATGCCTATTCGTTACACTCTAGGTCAATCACAGTACCTTTATGCAGCCATGTAGACCTTCCTTTGGGAAAATATAAATGACAACCCATAATACTTCGGGTAAAATGCTACAATGGTATTTGATCTGTGCGCTTGCAAATACATTTCTATATTCTAGATGGTGGCATGATTTAATACCACACCCCTTGGTGTTATGCTGGGGATGACAACTTGGCATTCTTGTGGCGGTGTGCTACTCTAGCATTTTTGGCACCGTTATTAGAGATAACATTAAGAGATGTCAACAAAAGTCATATATCCAAGATTAGATTATAGAAGCTCAACGCACAAATAAGGGAATAGCTCATATCAAAGATAAGGTTCGGGCGGGTCGAGCATCTTGTTTCCGTATTGATGATAAGGGAGTACTGTGGTTCAAGCACCGGCTAGTTGTCCCTAAAATTCCTGAACTTCATCAACTGATTCTTGATGAAGCCCATATAACTAGTTTTTCAATTCATCCAGGCAGCAATAAGATGTATCATGATCTAAGACAGAGGTTTTGGTGGACTAAGATGAAGATTGAAATAGCTCATTATGTGGCACGATGTGATGTTTATCAGAAAGTCAAGGCTGTACACTTGAAGCCAGCCGGGGAATTGCAACCTTTACAAATTCTAGCCTGGAAGTGGGAAGATATTAGCATGGATTTCATAGTGGGTCTTCCAAAAACAACTCGTGGCTATGATTCCATCTGGGTGATTGTCGATCGTTTGATAAAAACCACCCATTTTATACCCGTGAAGGATAAGTACCGAGCTCCTCATTATGCTAAACTGTATGTTGATCGAATTATGAGTTTACATGGGGTACCAAAGAGTATAGTTACTGATAAAGGTGCTCAGTTTGTTGCTCAATTGTAGAAGAAGTTCCAAGAATCTATGGGAACTCAGTTGTTGTATAGTACAGCTTATCATCCTCAAACCAATGGACAAACTGAGAGAGTTAATCAAGTCCTTGAAGAGATGTTGAGGTCATGTGTTTTGACTTATTCAGCAGCAGCTTGGGATGAATGTTTGCCACTAGTGGAATTTGCATACAACAATAGTTATCAAGAAAGTATCAAGATGGCACCATTTGAAGCACTATATGGTCGTAGATGTCAGGTTCCACTTAATTGGTCTAAAACTAGAGAAAGATGGTTCTTTGGAGTTGATCTAGTAAAGCAAACCGAAGAAAAGGTGAAGCAGATTCAAGCTAATTTGAGAATAGCTCAGTCCAGGCAAAAGAGCTATGCAGATAAAAGGTGTCGACCCTTGACATTCCAAGTCGGGGATTTTGTTTATTTGAAGGTGTCACCCACCAAAGGAGTTACTCGCTTTGGAGTTAAAGGCAAGCTAGCACCACGCTACATTGGTCCATTTCAAATCATTGAAAGGTGTGGGCAAGTGGCATATCGCCTTGAGTTACCTGAATAGCTGTCCATGATACATAATGTCTTCCATGTGTCTCAATTGAAAAAATGCCTCATGGTACCTGAACAAGTCATGGATATTGAGGGTGTTGAGATCAAACCGGATCTGTCTTATGCCGAGCATCTGATCCAGGTTCTAGATCAGAAAGATCGTGTGACCCACCGCCGTACCATCAGGTTTTACAAAGTGCAATGGAACCAACACTCTGAGGAAGAAGCTACTTGGGAGTCTGAGGATTTCCTGGCCGAGCACTTTCTAGACTTCTATGCCTCTATCTAAGACATGACTTGCCTCTATAAGTCATGGCTTACTTTGCAAAATGAGACTTGTAATATAAACCTTCTACCTTCCTTATGAAACCATGTAAGATGTGCAAGTATGACACATTTCCTTTTCTGTTACTTAACTCAACGCTTAGATCTCGGGACGAGATTTTCTTTAAGGGGATGTGATGTAACACCCCTGGTGTTACTACAACTAAAACTTGCATGTCATCATATGCATTGCAAAGCATTCCTGAAATAGGGAACCATGGCATGAAACAACTCAAGAAGTTTACTTATCTAGGTTGCTTGAGTATAGCTAAGCATGTGATATCACTTTTTTTTTAAACTTAGATGCTAAATTAGGGTATCAAAATTTCCAAGTAAAAACTAATCTTGGAGTGATCAAGTGTTTGGCTAAATTAATTTCAAAAGGCTAATCTTGTTTTACAAACCTTTGGAGGTGAATCAAGAATCAAGATTGAATTTGGAGTCTTTGTCCTTCACATAACCCTAGTGGTTAAGTGTGGATTAAGATTATCATTTTCAATTTTGAGGAGCTAACTATAATTAATTTTCTAAGTAAAATTTGCCAAACAAGGGCACCACTTAAAAGTATAAGTTTCATACTTGCAATGTATGCCTTTGGTTGGGTCTCAACTTCACAAACTCAGCCCTAAATAGTTGCACAAAGTTTGAATCAAGCAATTCAATTTCAAACCTAATTTCAAAGCCCTTTTCTACCCCTTTTTGTGTAGTTTCAAAATTATTCAAAATTTGGGGTTGGTCCAAAAAGCAAAGTTGTAGATCTTGAGAGAGAAACAACTTTGGTATTCAAAGTTTTCAAGTTTCCATTTAAATTTTGAATTAATTTCAAAAACCAGTTTGAAGGGTTTTTGTCCCCTTTTAAAATTTAAATGCTATTCAAAATCTATTCATTGTTAGAGGAAACTTCTTAAATAAAAGTTGTAAAGCATGAAAAGTTGTACAACTTCTATTTTGGAAGATTTTCATCTTATATTCAAATTTCAAAAGTAATTTCAAAAGTTTGAAAATCACTTTAAAAAGGAGAAAGGGGAGCTACGATTCTTTGCGGGCAAGCGGCAGGCTTCGCCAACGGCCGCCGCCCTCTGCCGTCGCGGCGTCGTCCGTGCCACCTCCTACTTGACGTGTCGGCGCGCGCCGTCTCGTCTTTGTCGCTCCAGGGAGCAACCGCCGTCGACTATAAAAGCTTGAGCCACCGCCGCCGCCCGCGTTTCTTTCTTCCTGCTCGCCGTCGACCGCCGTCGCTCCGCCGCCAAATTCCCGCCCCACGCTCAATCGCCGTCTCCAATAGCTTGCACACTGCTTCACCACCTCTTTGCGCATCGCCAGAGCCGCTAGCCATGGCCTGAGGACGACCAGCGCCTCCGCATGCCGTCGTCTCCCTCCTCTCCGGCCGCCAGCGTCGCCGTGAGACTCTCCGCCCTGGCCAGCGCTCGTCCGAGCATCTCCAGCTCAACCAATACCATCATTCGCTTCGCTTTGGCTCACTGATCACCATCGGCCTCTTGTCTTCCACAAATCGCCGCCCAGTTCACCGGAACATCGCCACGCCGCCATGTTCACGCCGCCGTGAGCCACTGCCACCACGCGCCAACGCCTCCGACCACCGCCAAGCCCACTGCAACCTTGTTTTGAAGCCTAGGTGAGCTCTTGGTGCTTGTAAGGGAGTCGTAGTCGCGTCTGTCATCGTCGTTCAGCCGGAACGGCCATGAGCCGTCGAGCTCCGCCGTGCCGCCGCCGTCGCGCTTATGGCTAGGAGAGTCCGGTGCTCCGCCGAGTCGCGTTCGTGCTGCGTCGAGTCCGCGTCGAGTCGCTGAGCGTGTAGGTGTGCTCGGTTTCGCCAGAGGAGCTCCGACGAGCCGGCTCCGCCGCTGCCGTCTGCGCCGCCCGTCGCCATAAGCGCCCGCCCTTGGCGCCTTTAGTGCACGCCTAGTGTCGAATAATACCTCGTTAGGTCCGTAGCGAGTGTTGAGTCCGTTGGTGTGGTCGTCGTCGCCGCCAGCTTCGCCCGACAGCGAGCATCGCTGCCGTTCTTTGCCGCCGCCGCCCGTCGACCCGAGTGGGCGAAAGGCCGGCCTTGAGCCGCACTTGTGCACTTAAGGGAAAAATGATTTTCTTTTTTTGTAAATAATTATTAAGGGCTGATAAAAATAAACCAAAAATTGCTCTATGCTCACCATAATATACTCTATTTAATAAAAATATTGAGTGCATGTGTTTAGTGTAGTTTCTAAAAACCAGAAATATAACTTTAAATGCTAATCTTAATATTTCATGATTTTTGTATTTTTTGTTTGCTTTCAAAAATCATGAAAAATTAGGGTTAAGCTTAATTAGGTAAAACCTACTTACCATAAAATTTGTAGCTCATTTGGATAAAGTTTCATTAAGGTTTATTTTTCTTGCTTAATTAATAAAGACTAAATTAATTCTTTAATGAGTCTTTATTAATTAAACTTGTTTAATAACTGTAAAAATGGTTAATAATGTAATTAGTGATAATTCCTTTAGAGATGTGTGACTTCGATTGAGTGATGACCCTGGGTCATTAACCCTAATGATCCTCGGCACTGTATCATTGTTTGCGTTAGCATGTCCGACATCGTTGCAGTTTGTCAGGAGAGCTATGATGGCTCTCACTAGCAAGACCATCACCCTTGCAGTAGTGGCATGCAGACCTTACTAAAGAACTCCATCGTCGTTAGTTCGAGGGGTGGTATGCAGATCTTATTGCTCTCCCGATAGCAGTCCATCGGGGTGACTTGATGTAGATCTTTGTTAAGACCCTGTTACCACTGTTAAGGGGCAGCGGTTGTTAGTATTGTTTAGCTCGATGCATCTTCGTCACATAATCATATTACTTTAACTGCATATCATGATCATATGTTACCTTCGTGTAGTTGAGGGGTCCGAGAAAGTTGTTGTTGATTCGACCCCTGTTGTTGCTGAGGCTGAGTTGTTTGAAGGAGTGAGCTCCGACCCTGTTGGTTCTTCGTCGGGGCCCGAGTTCTTTGTCAACCCAGGCAAGCCCCAGATGCATTTAAACCCTTCCTTGTGTTTTATAAAGCTTTAATAACTTCTATGTTTATGAAATGATACATTAGGTGAATAGGAGTTGAGTGATACCCTATATTGATGTAATTACCTTCCTTGATGTTGATATATCATCCTTAATACCTGTTTTCTTTACAAGTGCTTAGTGATGCTTAGCCCTGCCTAATTAAAGATAGGTTTTCAAAGAATGTTTTAATGATGAGAACGATTGATGACTCTAATGAGCATGGCTCTGGTGAGTATGGCTCCGAGGAGCATGTCTCTAATGAGTATGGGAAAGAGGAATGAAATTGAGACCGGTGGGACATGGCTTTGTTTGTGGTGGAAGCCGATTGGGATGTCCAGTCGTGCTTGTCCCGTTGGAGTCAGTTAAGGACCGTCCGTTGTTGGCCCTTAGATCAATTTAATAGTACTAATCACATGCCCTTGTGGTAAGCTCCGCTGGGCCAATCTATGTCGAGAACAGACAACCGCTGGGCCAATTTAAGGACCGTCCGTTTGTGTACCCACCCTGTGAGTTAGCCGTCACGGACGGCGTAGGGCGGTGGTGTACTATGCTCTCGGGTGGCATAGGACCTGGTCTGGACATAGAGAATCCGAGTGTTGGGTTGATATATGGGGGTTAGAGTCCCGCATATGTCATGTGGTTAGGAATCCCCAGCTGGGTATAATAGCGGTTCGAATCGTCATTGCTTTGCAGTAAAGGAAGCTTGATCCTCGCCCCTTCATTGTAGTAATAATGGAAGTGAAAAGGAATGATGGCTTATAAGTGGTTAAATGTTTGAGAAGTGTTTGATTTAGACCAGGATAACCTAGAAGTAGGTTAAAATGATTAATGATTCTTAAAATGGTCAACTAAGGCTTTTATGCAAAAGAGTCCTTGATTTTGATAAGCTTTACCTTGATACCCATCAGCTAGCATTCCTGAGTCTTCATCCCTTTTTATCATCGGGTAAGTCTTGCGGAGTACTTTTGTACTCAGGGTTTGTTCTACCCCTGTTGCAGGTGAGCCGCATGAACAAGTGTGCTATGGCCCTTGCTGCATAATGATCATTGAAGTGTCTGATGAGGAGTAGGTTGTTTGGCCTCTGGGCAAGGCACTTTCATTGTTTGGCTGGTAATATGTTACTTAATAATACTCCACTAGGTTTGTATTAACTTAAGCACTGGTTTGTATAAGTTTGAGAAACTAATGATGTAAATTATGGTTATGTAAGACTTCCGCTACTCTGTTATATTTTGTATAAAACTGTTGTAATACTGCAATGTATCTGCGAGAATGCGATCTTGGTTTGTAGTGGTGTCATCGGGGTTTCACCTGATGGGACGTTTTAGGTTATATGGTACACAAGCATAGTCGTCGGAGGCCTTTGGGGCAATGACAGGTGCTTGTGGGCCATGTAATTTAGAAGGTTCTGCCACATCAAGTGTATGAGTTTAGAAGATGCATGTTTGGGGACAGAAGTAGCAACACATGTGCACATCACTTATGAGCTATGCATGTCATGGGACACATGTTTTATAATAAAAATATTTTGTTAATCTTGGATATCATGTTGGATTATGATTCGGTTGGTTTGAATTATATTAGTCTGGTGATCAATAAAGAGTTTTTATCATTAAATTTTGTATTGTTGCTTCCGCGTACTCGGTTGTTAGTGTTGAAGTGTGGTAATTATCCAGAAGAATTTATGTTGCTTCTTCTGGGGTGTTACACGGATAACGTTAAAAACCCGCCCCGCCTGCATTCTAAAACCGACCAAAGCATGAATGCTTTGCAGCCGGGAGACTTCCTTGCTTGATGCCGGCAAGAAATCGGTTATATCTATCTCCTCTTTCCGTCAACCTTGTGGCGGAATTGGAGGAGGATGAAACCTTAATCCGCAGCAGTATGCTGGGTGTGAGGAAGCTTAGCAGTAGTAGGCAAAGAACGCGGGAGAGGCACAAGAACACGTGAGAGCAGTGGCCCAATTCAAAAATGTAAAATGAACAACTGCGGCTTCCCCCTGTCCTTCCCACCCACCGACCCACTATCAGTGGTTGCGTGGCAGCTTTTGGTGCTCCTTGTCGAGGAGAGGAGGTCGAGGCCGGGGAATGGTGGCGGCATGGCAAAAGCTGCTGCTTGCTGCCCGGTCCACCATTTCTCGCTGAATTCAAACGACTGCTGCGCGTTCAGTTACTACTATTCTACTCTGATCTGTCAGCAGACCAGCACGTCGTTCTCACGTTCACACGCACATTCCCTCACCTCTTTCGTCGTCGCCGATCTTCCTCCGGTTTTCAGTTTTCACCGCTTTTACTTTACAGTCTAGGAGTACTCGTTTTTAGCCATTTCTTCTTTCTTTGACTGCCGCCTTCCTTCCTCGCTGATCCAGCCATTAATGCCACAACCTGCTATATATCACTACTATCCTCTTCCTCCCCCTTCTACTCCCCCAAATCCCCAATATCTCTCCTCCCTCTCTTTCTCTCTCCCTCGCTCTCTGCTTCCTATCCCCGTTGCTGCCCTGCTGGTACGATCTCTCTGTTCTGATTCTAGTTTCTAGCCGTTGCTGTGAGCTAAGTGCGCGATTCGGTCTCAGCTCCACGGACGTTCTTTTTGCGGTTTCAGGTTCTTTGCTTGTGTAATGAGTGGAAGGAGGCTCCGGTTGCAGTAAGAGGTGAGCTTTAAACCTCCTCTCGGTTTATTCCATCGAACATTGGTGTTTATGGGATTGGGATCACGAGAGGATTTGGGGACCTATTTTCCTTTCCCCTGGCTGTAGAATTCAGTATCCTGTATGCATCGATGGAAGAAGAGTGCGCAATCTTTGGTCACATCTAATATCTCTGAAGAATACACTGTAGTTCTTATAAGGAGCTCAGATTGTTCGTAGGTTGTCTTGAATTGAGGGAGCGGAGCAGTCTCCATTTGTTTATCCACGGAAACCTTTTAACTGCTTCTTTCGCGTTCTGCAGGGGGGGAACTTCATCTGCACGTGTTGCTGATCCGCATTAGAGGATCCGTGCTGATAATAGACATCTGATACCCACAAGATCGACTGAATCAGTTTCAGCCTGACGGCACCATGGGTTCCCAAACCTTGGAGATAGTGAAGCTCCTTCTTGACGTGCCGCTGGTGGCCTGGGTTTGCATCGGCCTGATCGTCTGTATCGCGGCCGTGGGGCTGATGCACTGCATTGGGGTGCCGTTCTGCCTGTTATTTAGTCTTATACGCATTTGCTTTGGCGGATGCAAAGGGGGGGCTGCAGCCGGCAGTGATGAAGCCAGCGGGGGGGCTACCCGGGCTACAGCCCCCCCTACTGGCCATGGAAACATAACGCCCCCCCTAAGCACCTCCTATGCTATGGATGAGGAAGAAGAAGGAAAGGAGGGGCCAGAGGAAGAAGAAGAGGAAGCAGCCCTCCCTATTCCTAGCTTCGTCGCGCTGTCAGCCTTCCCAGGAGCAGCTAATCAGCCTGTAGCAAAAGTTTTAAATCACCATTAAATCTTCATGCAAATCAACATCTCCATGTTTTAGCCCCTTTGTCCCCATCATGCATCCGCCACTGCTCATTTGCATGTTTTCTATTTTTAGCTGCATGTGCACGAGTGCCGGCTTGTGGTGACCGTGCATGTAGGAGAGCATGGTGAGGATAGCTCGCGCATGACTCTGGAGCCATTGGCTGTGGGCATAGCACCTTGAACATG
Source organism: Chrysopogon serrulatus (assembly GCA_015844335.1). NCBI lineage: Eukaryota > Viridiplantae > Streptophyta > Magnoliopsida > Poales > Poaceae > Chrysopogon > Chrysopogon serrulatus. Next base: position 147,980 of record JADLZL010000359.1, on the reverse strand, counting down.
GGGATGGACATGTTCTGGCAAGGTGTGTGGTTGTCACCTGATAGCTTCTGTTTTTTGTAATCACTGAATAAACAGAGAAAGAAACCAAAAACACTGATCGGTTGTTTCACAAAGACCAAAACCTCGAGTCCAAGTGTTTGTGTGTGTTTGTTGTGTTTGTTGTGTTCGTGTTCATCACCAACCTTGCGTCCTTGCCGCTGGCTTACATCGCCGGGGTCAGGACTGACAATTGGCATCGGAGCTGTAAGAGAAGGGCCTAGCGCGCAACCATGGCGTCACCAAAGGGTGGTGGCCGCTCGCCGCCACTGGCAGGCCCGAAGAAGAAGGGCAGCGGTTCCGGTAGCAAGACTCCACCGCGCACCGTCTCCAAGCCGCTCGCCCCGCGTTGCTCCCATGGCCCTCGCCGCTCGCGAACGCGCCATCCACGAGAGGTCGTGGTCGAGCGCGTCATCCAGGAGACGGGGCAATTGGTCATAGCTGACAAAGACAGACAAACTATGATTCGTGGTCGCTGTTGATGAAGTTGAAGATGCAGGCTCGCCACATCTGGAAAGCAGTCGAGGACGACGGTGTCGACTTCCACGACGACCACATCGCGCTAGAGGCGATCTGCTCCGGTGTGCCCCCAGAGATGGTGCCCACCTTGGCAACCAAGCCGTCAGCCAAGGAGGCGTGGAAGGCGATCCGGTCAATGCGCATCGGGGATGAGCGGGTGCGGAACTTGATGGCATAGAGCCATCGCATCGAGTACAAGCCAATCGTGTTCTGCTATGGTGAGTCCATTGAGGATTTCGCCCTATGCCTATCTAACATCGTGCTGCGACTGGCGATCCTTGGTGATCCAAAGCTGGAGCCGAAGGTGGTGGCCAAGTACCGTCGCATCGATCGATCGAGGTATAGGCAACTCGTCGTCTCCATTGAGATGCTTCTCGACATCGACACGCTGTCCATCAAGGAGGTCACGGGGATGCTCAAGGCGGCGACTGATGATGAGCCGAGGCTGGCATAAGACATCGTTGACAAACTGCTGCTCACGGTGTAGTGGATGGAGCGCTACAAGAAGCGAGATCAGGAGTCTGGCCATAGCAGGTCAGGCTCCGGTGGCTGCACCAAATGCCGCAGGCACAGGCATGGACGCGACGCTAGCAGCGGTATGCACAGGTGAAAGGTCCTAAATGGCTAGGGGTTAAATAGCCTAATTAAAATTCTACAAATACACTAGAGCAAATTGTTAGTATAACAAATAGCATAAATGCGGTATGCTCTAGCTCTACTTGTTAGGAAAGCCACCTAATGACAATTCTAGTAAGCTATGATCTCCACTTCACACACAAAAACTAGGTTGCTACTTTACTCCTAGGTGAACAAGCTAGAAGATTAAGTTACACTAGTTCTACCACTAGTACAACAATGAAGCAAAGTAATGCAAAGAGAGCTAGCGAACTTTATACCAACGTGGAGAGAACATGAAGCCACTCACAATATCAATATCAATTGTAACAGAACCGACTAATTTATAAAAGCATAAGTGCAAAAACCACTTGCTAAGCAAGAAATTAGAACACTCGAGCACTTATAAACCCGGTAGTTCGTGAAATCACGAAGGATTTCAATCTAAACATCAACAACTAAGATCGTACAGAGTTTAGCGATCACCGATCACATGTTACAACAGTTCAATTACATCAGAGTCGCAAATAAAGTTATTACAAACCTAGTCTTCAGATAGAGTAGCGAAAAGCAAAGTAGTTTTAAATTTGAACCCACACACACTTAAATTTTAGTATAGTGCCTGTCTCTGATCAATCCACAAAAGCAAGTGGAGAGAATAATAAGATCGACCATACCCTTGGTCTAATAATCCACTAGATAGAGACAGGTCTCACAGTATCCATGGAAGAAATGCCCATCTACACAAACAACAAGAGGGATGAACCCTGAGTACAAGAATGTACTCAGCTAGACTTACTTGACAAACTCAAACAAAAGATTCTAAGAGTATGATAGGCTTTATCAGTGGATAGCTTGACTTTTTATGGAAAAGCATAAGCTTAATCATTTCCTATTTATGCCAGGTGAGCACCTATACTAGTCATCATTTCTTATTTGTTAATCAAACAAGAGTAACCATAACAAGTATAGCCATTTCCATCATCATCATTATCATCATTCTATAATCATTACTACGATGACGTAACTCAAGTCAAGTGCTCTCTATCCAGGAGCGATAGCGATTCAAATTGATTCCTACTGAGCTTAGGTGGTATTCCCTACACAAACCACACTCACCCTCGAAGTGAGCTACAGGTCACCGTGACACTTATTCGGGAAGAATCACGGTTTCGACAGGAACCATTGTACCAAGGGACTGTTCGGCTGCCTGAGCCATACTCTCTGGTCTCAGACTTACTCTCCACGCCCCTGTAGTCCCCCATCCATCTCTGATACAGTGCGAACGTATCGAATTCTGGCCTAAATAGTGTTAGGCTTCACGCTCAGAACAACTTATCCTTCCAGTTAAGTATGGGGCATGCATTCAACATGACTCAAGAGACATACAATGGTACGGTCCTTAATCGACACAAACAGAATCACTATGGTTCAAAATCCCATAAGACTCCGTTTGGTCTCCAATTATCACAACATATCCGATTATCATGATGATATCAACACAAAGCTTTTACAAGTATCTAGTAACCACCTATAGCTCACGGATGATAGGAAATCACCCGACTTCTACCAGTCTAAGCAAGCTAAGCAATTTAATTCGTCCTAGACTAGCAGGGTAATCAAGGTAGGGTAATCAAGGGTAAACAAGGATATAATGCATCAACAGTTGTACTCAACTCCTATACCTAATACATCAATAACAAAGGATAATTATAATATCAGAAAGTGTAAGTAAGGGAATGCTCCGAGGCTTGCCTCTCTCGAAGAAACTAGCACAGTGGTCGAGACAAGCTAGAAGATCCTCTTCCCCGGTCTCCTCTCCTTCCTCGGGGGCCTCCTGCTGCTGCTCCGCCGAGGGGTCCTCCTCGAACTGCAACTGCAAGGGGTCCTTCTGTGAACCTATATGATATGGTGCATATGTGTAAATACAACGAATGCACAGTAGGAGGATGATGCATGATGCTCGTGGATGAACAAAATTCACATTTTATTTATCTGAGTACGTGCATATCTCTTCTCTAACTACTTAGAGAAGAGCATAAAGAGAAGGGGTGTGTTAGCACGCACACACATGCAAGAGTGACACTAACACGCACTAATTCATCAAACTGAATGTTTTAGACATACTACTCATCAACAAGCACCAGCAAAGAATACTGTTGACGATCCTTAATGTTCAAATCTAACCATTAACTGACCTTTCAAAGTGACCTAAAAGCAATCCATCTATGTAGAAGTAGGGCTTTAACTAACGAATTCCATGAGTTGTAGTGAATTAGTGGTTTTGCAGGCATACACTAGAAATGACACACTTTTGAGCTATAATACAACATAGAATGCAAGATTGGATGCTACGGCCATACAGGAAGATTCTAGAAGAAACAACAAGGCAACACACCGGGAGTGGGCCAAAGCCCAGCCAGGTAGACACTGACCGGTCTGCCCCCAAACCGACCGGTGCCATGTCGGTCCCACTGGCAGCCTGCTTCACCTAGGTCGCTCCACCGCCTTTGAGGATTAATCTCCACTGTCCGTTGAAGCCAGTTTGATCCAAGGGCTCATGTTGATTCGCCAAGGCTATAAAAGGAGAGGCAACCCCCTCGAGAGAGAGGATCCATTCTGAAGAAGAAGAGCTTTATTGAGAAACCCTAGTTAGGATCCTAGGAGTGTCTCTGAATGGACATACCCCTCTAGAGTTTGCATTCCAAGAAAGAGCTAGTTCTATATCTCTAGAAGCTAGTTCTATATCAGAAATAGAGAGATTGAGTCAAAGAGAGAGTTCTAAAGGAAGTATCGGCCTGTCGGTGCTGCCTCTACGGCTTGTATCTGAGATTGCTTTAGAATCAACTTTAGAGTTCAAGTAAGTAACATTGTTTATCTTGTTTTATTGGTTTACAACTCTTTTGAGTACTTTAATCCTTGTAGCTCTTGGGTTAAAGTAGTACTCATAGTGTAAGTGTGAGCTTAGACTTCATTACTTGTAGATGTACCCTATCTTTCAGATTTGGTGGTAGCATTACGGAGGTGACTTTATAGCTCCATTGAATCATATATAATCTACTATCCCATCAGTAGGCCGAGTAGAAAAATAATTGATAGTTGGGTTATAGTTTTGCCTATACTCTTCTATTGAATTCTCCAAAGGAAATATCCTTGACATATCTTACTTAAGCCTAAATTAGAAGCCTTAGTTGTCTTCTTTATATCCCTATCTTCTACAGCCTTGTTTGCTACTCAGGTGGTTAAGTTGTAATTTAGATTACCCTCACATATCTTCCTTTGGGTTCAATATTAAAACTGGGTCTATTCATCCGGTGAAGTGCTACATTGTACCCATGCGCTTGTGGATTATTCAGTAGGCATTAACAGAAAACAACAAGTATTTTTCACTACAAGGAATTCACCCCGAGACAACGAACGAAAAGTGTTGCAAGAGACCCTAAAGTGTTGCAAGAGACACAACAAAAATTTTTTTTTTTTTGGTTGGCGTTGCCTTGCCTCGCTTCGTAGCAAAAGGCTCATGCAACACTTTCTTGTGTGGGTTGCAAGTGCCGATCCTCTTTTGCAACACAAGTTATAGTTATTACAACACCATGGTATGTTGCAATTCAGAACATACGCAACAGCCATGGGTGTTGCAAATTGATCTATTGCAACACGTCCGTCGTTGTTTTACATATGTATTACCACGACTCAAAGAGTAGCAATAGGTACACTTGCAACGTCAGTGGTCGTTGCTACAACAGATATTGCAACGATCAATTAATATTGCAAAAATGGTGCACTTTTAACCACCAAATGTATATGGTTGCGATATCGTGGACCCTTGATTGCATCGACTGAAATTTGGTTGCTACAGGTCTATTCTCGCTATTGCCATCAAGTTTCTAGATGGTTGCTACAGTCTTTTGCACTATTGCCACACTCCGTAATGTGGTAGCCATATGTCATGCCCTCGATTGCCATGGCGTTTGTGGGTTGAGAGAGATGGAATGTCAATTGCTACACTAAATGCAGTGGTTGCGGGAAGCACCCTGTCTATTACATCCAAACCAAATGCGGTTGCTATAATTGGCTCCTTTATTGCAATGACATTCATTTTGGTTGTCAGACTGGCTTTTGTTTTTGCAACTAGTATAGGTGCATTGTTATATGCAAAGACTCTTTTGCAACACTTGGCATCTATATATGAACAGATTTTCGCAACACCAATTTTTTATTGTTGATACATATATTGCAACGCTGAATTATTAATTCGAACCTTGTTGCATCGATACATCTGGTAGCTTGAAACAACAATTCGACGCCAACAATATATGATGAATAAAGCATCCAGACATCCATTAAACCAGAATAAAGTTTGTTCATACAAATCATCCATAAACTCAAAGAAACATAGACGATAACACACACACAAGTCTCTATCACATATTACTAACTATTTTCATGAAATAAAACTACAAAAGTGCTTTTCAGCACATTAAACTTAATGAAGCTAAGGAGATCGATCTGTTCAAATATGGTTGACTTCCATCATCCCATCTCTCTTGACCTCACTGGTCCTGAAAAAGAACAATAACAATGGCTTGCATCAGGTAATTTGAAATAGTAATATTGACACATAGTGGAGCTAAGAAAATCACCTGTGAATTGCCATCTTGTTGATTCTAATTTCTAACGCGTTTCTTAGCTGCAGCATCCCTCAATGCTTTTGAAGTTGTATAAGTCACTGGCCAATTCCCTCCTGATTGTCTCTTATTCAAGGAACTTCTAGTTACTCGACTAGAACTATTACCTCCTTCTACAGGTGCGAGCTGTGATTGTGTGGTGATTGTAGGTGCGAGTTCTGTTTTCGTTGGGCTGCTATCTTCGTTAACCTACAAATCAAGAGTAAGAGGCAAAATTAGACCCCCCATAATATGCAATATATATGACATGGCAACATTAAGTAAACTTCCTATGTCAAAGTACCTCCTGATTAACCATGACTTCACTTTGTGTAGTAGTTTCATTCCCTTCACCAAGGCTAGCTGCAACAACATTGTCTCCAACATGTTGCCCACTGATAGGCTACAATCAATAGACCATGTGAGTTTGTTAAATTTGCATGGTTTGTTCAAAACTTTAGCAAACAATTTCATTTGATCAGGGAAAGCAATGGAAAGAGGTCAGGTATGAATCTAAGACAGATAACACATTAACTAAAAACCAAAAAATATAAAATCACATGATTCTTACATATATCTTCCCTATTTCAGAAAGAATTATAAACTATAATGTACAAAATTTGAGCACTGCAAAAAATGTTGCATATTGTCGACATATGCTAATGGGAGTACAATGAAGTAAACGGACTATACCTGGTCTACTGAAGTTTGTCCAGCTCCTGCTGGATTTATAGTAGCCATCAACTCTTGCCTAAGTGCTTCTCTATCAGCTGCCCTCGCCTTCCTCATTTCTTCCATCTCACGCCTATGCTCTTCCCTTTCAGCTTCCCTTTCAATCTCCTGGGCTTCGATTCTTTCTACCAGCTTACTTAACGTGTCCGCCATTTCCTCGTCATGACGGATACGATGCTGGTAATCCGTAGAAAGAAGCTGCCTTCTAGTTGGGTACTTTGCCATGTATCCATTAGCATGGATCTTGGTTGATTTGCATTGTGTTGCTTCCTTGTACGCTGACTGGAAAATATGGTTTTGCTCAATATCAGGGATGGCATCTCGATTTGCTTCCTTCTCTAAAAGTTTGGTGCTAGCATATTCCATGCCTTAATTAATTGTACATCACTTGGTATGGTTTGAACAATAATTATGTACTCACATAGACATCCATAGATTCTTGGGTTGCCCATTGCCCATTCTTGCAGTGTGTCATCATAAAAAGCTCCAAGTCATTTGGCTCATCACCAGTTATAGGGTCCCTCTAAAGTTTCAAGAATTGAACAAATTAGCGACCTTTCATAATGCAAGGAAGAATATAAACGTGGATATGATGTTATTACCTTCTCATAGCTTAACTAAGAAAAAGCCTTTGATCCTGTCACATGGTTTATCTTTCGATTCATTCAATTATTAGAATTCTTGGTACTAACCCTCTACACACAGACAAGAAGTTTTAAAAAGACTAATGCATCCTTCAAACATATGAGTAATTCATTCAGCAAGTGTTATTGGGTACTATATTAAAACAAGCTGCCTCAAACCTGGAATTCTTCACTCCCAAAAATACATGAACAGATAGTGCCATTCCACAATGTCCAAATCTTCAAGCTCGTTCCTCATCCTGTCCTCATAGGTGTTGTATGCCCCATGCGTAGCAATCGAATATGGAGCGCCATCCCTTGTATCTCTCATTTGCAATGGTCCATATCTTGTTCTTGTTGTCCATGGTGTCCTCAATGTCCCACTTAGACTAATGAACATAATCACATACTTGGTCAGATAATAAATAATTTGGTTAAAATATTGTGTATGCTACCAAAATAATTCTGAAGCTTACCAGGATTTCAGATGCTATTTTTTTTCAAATCTTCATGGATATCTCTCCATGTTCTCACTCCGATAAGTGGTGCGTGTTTCCTTGTAAACACTACAATTTCATCTGTAAATGTCCGTGCATTCTCACCTACAGCTCCTCCAAGTCTTGAGAACTCGATTTTAAGTTTCCCACAGCCAGACTTGGATCTCTTGTTGCTTGCTGCCAATCCTTTCATGGCACCTCTTGTCTTCCTCTTTGCAGAACCTTGTCCAACAAACCATGTATAATACAAGACATTAAACAATATTGTTTACATATGGACAAATAGATTCGAACATCGAAATCAAATCACAAGCATTCCTTACTATTTCCCAGTGCTGTTGCACGCCTAGCATGAGATGGTTGGTTTTGAGGTGCTTCTAGATTGAAACATTGACTTGACATTATTACACCCCTATGAATCCTAGGGCTATCAAATGCACCTACAAATAGTATATAAAGATCACATGTGTAATCTATAAATGTTTGTGAACCAAAAATATTCTTTTTTTGGTAAAAGATATGATATTACAAATATCATCTAGTTCTCCTTGCGCCTTCAACCATTCTTTATAAGAACAGACCGTGTCATACCTCAATATATCTTTGAATTCTGTTACAACAATCAAGAAACTAGTGATGAGTTGCCATGCAATATAATATGAAAATTAAATAACCTTTGACAAAAGGACAGTAGCATATATATCACTTACCCAAGAATTTTCCATCGTCATGCATTTCTTTGAGCCACTTCTTGTACTTATCAACTGACCCATCTGTGTCATCTTCATCAATTGATGAATTTCTAGGCAATTTAAGGGGTGTGATTGGCACATTTCTCTCTGTTATTTGATCCCTAGACAGAACAAATCTAACCTCCCTCTCAGCCGAATTACATGTTACCATTGCAGTTGCATCATCATCATATTCTATCTCTTTTAGTGTAGCTGCTGCATTACTACATCTCTTCTTATAATACAGGTAGTCCCTGGCAGCATAACCCAAACCTGATTTCATTGTTATTAAGTTGCCAAAAGTGAGCTCATCCTTTGTGATTGTGTAACTTGCAAATTCTTGCCCCCCCCCCCAATGCATCCTTGCAAGTGAAAAAAATAGTCCATGTTTCTGCCGAGCTGTCACATAGAAATGAATTGGAGCGAACCAAATCACCACATGTCAGGCATGAAACAATATATCTACCTCAGTAATTCCTTAGTAATTAGAACTAACATAAATGGCTCTACTACAGAACAAGTGCATGCATTATATATTATATAGATTGCACCAACAATTATCCTGCAAATTGATACCCACCTCCCTGCTTAATCTAGTGCACACTATGACCGAAAATAAGTTCTAGGTATGGCAACAGACTATCTCCAGATTTATATTAACGCACACACAGACACACTCGAAAATACATCATGAGCAATGAACCAAACACTTCTTACCTGCCGTCGACATCCTCTAACGAACGCTGCCGACCTTGCACTCCTTGGCTGCCATCACTTCTGATGTTACCGGAAGGGGTTGATGTCCTGGACGAAGGTGTGCACCAAAAAAGAGACATCGTTGCCCTGGGTCGTGACATCGGGTACATAGCGTCAGGTCCGGTCACCAACGACGAAGGTGTTGGTGTGGTGAACGAAGGTGATGGTGTCTCTGCTGCAGCAGGTGCCGGAGGTGATGCCAACGAAGTAGGTGTCCCCGTCGCCGGTGTCGCCCGTCCCTCCGAAGGGCTCGCCATCTTCTTCCTCTACTTTCTACGCCTCCAAACCTTGCTACCACCCGGCGGCTGTGTCTCTACGAGTAGTCTAGTCTCCCTGAGTCTCTCCCAATTTGATTAGCGCTAATGAAGGGCGAACGTGGGACTAGCCGCCCTTTATAGGGAGGGGTGTAAGGGGATTTGGCGCACTTTTTTCGTGCAACGTGGGTGCGCCGCGCTGAGTTTTGTTTGGGAAAATTTGGTGGCATCGATCTGATCGGGGCAGCGGGCTATGTTTGCTCATTTCCAAACTTCAAAAATTCTTACGTAACTACCTCTCTCTTGTGGTGTCCTTGAATTGTAAATGAACTTGGTAATTTTTAAACATGCTAAACAAAGTATCCTGATCAAAAATTGTGTACACAGTAATATCAGAGGAAAAAATATGAATTCAATTGTAATAAATATAGAAAAAAGTTGTGGTTCAATTTGGGATATTCCTGCTCGGGTTTCATGTAAAAATACTACCAAGAATAATCTCTAATTATTTTATGATATCAAATAATATATCTATTTGATTATACAAATATTTCTAATTCTCTTTAACATTATTGACAAAACTACTACTACTACTACTTGTACTACTACTACTAATACTAGAACTACTACTACTTGTACTACTACTACTACTACTAGTAGTAGTACTACTACTAGTAGTACTACTACTACTACTACTACTTGTACTACTACTACTAATACTAGCTACTACTACTACTTCTTCTTCTTCTTCTTCTTCTTATTCTTCTTCTTCTTCTTCTTCTTCTTCTTCTTCTTCTACTACTACTACTTCTTCTTCTTCTTCTTCTTCTTCTTCTTCTTCTACTACCACCACCACCACCACCACCACTATTACTTCTTCTTCTTCTACTACTACTACTACTACTACTATTACTGCTACTACTACTACTTCTTCTTCTTCTTCTTCTCTTCTTCTTTACTACTACTACTACTACAACAACTACTACTACTTCTACTGGTACTAGTGGTGTTGTTGGTGGTGTCATGACATGTTCTTTCGTATTAGTTACTATTTCAACACGAATGTTCCCAGTTTGAATGAATTTTAATAGGTTTATTTGTGTATAATAATATTTATTCCACATCCATGGTAAAATGATACAAATTGGGAAAAGGACTGATTAAGTTTAAATTTTATTAAAAAAATTGTTGTGTATACTAATATCCATGGCAACATGGCCGGCCCACTTGTGATTTCATCAAAACACTGCACGACCCGTACCCCGTGACTCCTCCCTCACCTTCACAACTTCCACGGGTGACGGCGGCTAGGGCGTAGTCACCCACCTACGGCGACGAAGGCATCGGCGCCAAATCGGGCTCCACCATGGCAGGCAAGAAGAGCGGTCATAGCTCCTGGACGCAAGCACGCAACTCCCGCGGCCAGTTCGCCCCCGCTCGTGAGATAATCTTGCTGGACACCGACTCCGACTCCAGCGCCGAAGTGAACCCCACCGCGATGCGGGTCTCCTTCGATGTTCGGTCCACCGGAGGGAAGCGGATCAAAGGGGAGGCATCAAACGCAGGCAAGAAGACTCCGGTGACTGGGGTGAAGGGCAAAGGAGCAGCGAGCCGTGACTGCAAGCACTCGTCAAAGGAAAAGGTAAGATCAATTTCCCCTTGCACTGTAGCTCACTTGAATCCCTAATTCTGGTATTCAAATTGAAATTGAAATTGAACTGTCCAATTGAGATTGGATTAGAGGTCGTTTGAGTTCCAGTTCGAGATGCTAGGGGTTAGAGTTTTCTAGGGATTCTCAAAGTTAGTGTTGTTAATTAGCTTTACTTGGAAATCAAATTGACATTATGGCCTAATCTGTTCCTTAATTAGTATAGTTTATTAGGGTTTCACTTTGGGATTGAACTAGCAATCTGAAATTTAATGTATACTATGGCTAGATTTGGGCAGAGCATATGTTTGGCATACTGAATTTAGTATCTGATATGATACTTGTAGTTATAATAATTGTTGTCAAATGTGTACTTAGTAATGAATGCCTAACATGCAATTTTTGTTTACTTAAGATTTTGGCTTATATGTTTACAGCCCTGAGGCTTTAATTTGTTACTTTACATATGATTGATGTTTACTTAAGGATTATTATATATATGTGTGTTCCCATGTTGACGTAAGTACATTTTCTCATGACAGGATTGTAGCATTAGATAATCTAAAAAACAATATATCATTAATGTTAGTTCTGCATGGTCAAAGAATTATCATTGCTCAAAGAAATAGTGCCTTTCAATTTCCCCCCATTAATGGCTTATGACTGTAAGAATTGTTGGAATTTTGTGGCAGTCTAAGTTTTAAAATCAGCTTGCAGTTAGCCTGTCATTTAGTCTTCTTTGTTCTGTTTGTCAAATTAATTGTCTGTCACTATATGCCTTTGAGTTCAAAGAGTGATTTTGTGCACATGCATATCTCTATTGTACTCTCCCTAAGTGATACTTTAGTGATATATGAGATTATCATCTTGAAGGTTGCATATGACACTGACTCGGAGGACACATACTACTTGGCTGATGATCGTGGGCATTGGGGGAAGGTGGCATCTGGTAGCGGTGAAAAGGGAAAGTCTGTGCTGCAAAGCATGAAGGGGGGCAAATCTGCGCAGCACACCTTCAAGAATAAGAAGGTAACAGAATTTTATTATGATGACTGCTATGCATTGCCAGTTTTCTTAAATAATACTATTGTTCTTTTTGCAATTAAAGGTTTACGATGATAGTCACGATGAAACATACTCCTCATCCGATGGTCTGTACATTGCACCTCCGGTCCATGTCAATCCAAAAGATGCAAGCCAACTCCTCCAGTCCTATGTTGATGCAGCTAGGGCTGATGCCAAAGCTGGTATCAAGCGCTATGCATAGAAGATGGATCGTAAAGTTGATGAATCTTTTGATTGGCTCTTTGTGGACATCAACTACAGCATGTTAGCGCCACTGATGGTGACGAAGCCAAAGAAAAAGCCAAAGAGCAAGAAATGAAGTGCAAGATGATGAGGGTGTTCTGTCTTGGTCATGTATAAAGGCAGAAATATATTTGACTTGGTGAATAAGTTTGTTCTTTGCTATTTTCGAACCACTCTATATAAGTACTACAATTTATGTAGGAAGAACAACTAAATTTCTATTTATCACCGTGTGTAATCTAAATTTGACTTGGTGAATGTCGTTGGTTCCCCTACTGGTGGTTTGCTATATCGTCTTGTCTATATCAACTTTTTTGTTTGCTTATACGTTTCTACTAAATGTGTACTTGTGTTTCCATTTCAAATTGATTGGTAGATGACAGAAATATGATATTTTTGGGAAAAGTCCAAAACAAATTACAAAAAAAGTTGTGCAACTTTTGATCCTGAGAATCTGAGAGTACTAGTAGTAGTCATACCAAGCATTTCGGATAGTGCGATTATCATGTCCTATTTCAAATTTTTTTCACAAACATTATAATATACTTTAAGTTTTAATTAACTTTGAATATGAAGGAGATAAAAAAACCCTCATTTAGTGGGGTTCGAACTCAGTGAGGGGCATTTTCATAATTAGCCGGCCCTTAGTACGCGCGGCTTAGTAGTAGAGGCGGTTCCCTGGTTTTCGTTCATATCCACTATTCTGATTCCACAGGCGGTGAGGCGAGGGCGTTTTCCGCGGCGGAGAGGCTAGGTAGGTTTGCGCGGAGGCGGGCGAGGTGGTTCGCGGCGGCGGGCGAGGTTCAGTTGGGCGGCTGGGCGAGGAGGTTCGCCGGTGACAGGGAGGCAGCTTCAGCGGCGGCAAGGCATGGAGAAGGGTCCCGGCATTGGCGGCGACAGCGGCAAAGGCGGCTCCGGCGGTGACCGTCTCCCTGAGAGGGCGGAGGAGAAGGTGAATCCGAGGCACTACACCAAATCGTGCTTGATGAAGGCGGTTTTGACGGGCTTACCCAAGGAGGCGTTTGATGATTCCATGGCGCAGGCAGTGATCACGCCACCCCCCGCCGCTATCACGAAGAAGACCCCCATCGGCAGCAGTGGCAAGCGGCCCCTGGAATGCTACACCGAGACCGCGCCCAGTCCTAAGGTGAGATTTACCATTGGTCCGCGCGGGTTAGGGGTTAGGGTATTTTCTGGGGATTCTCAAAATTAGTGTTGGTAATTAACTTAATTAGGATTCAAATTGACATTATGGCCTAATCTATTCCTTAATTAGTATAGTTTATTAGGGTTCCAGTTTGGGATTGAACTGACTATCTAAATTTTAATGTGTACTATGGCTATATTTGGACAGAGCATCTGTTTGGCTAACTAAATTTAGTTTCTGATATGATACTTGTAGTTATAATTAGTATTGTCAAATCTGTATTTAGTAATGAATGCCTGTCATGCAATGTTCGTTTAATTCAAGTTTTGGCTTATGTGTTTACAGCCCAGAGGCTTTAATTTGTTACTTTATATATGATTCATGTTTCAATTGAGTAGGTCCAAATCAAATAAATAGAAAAGGATTATTATATATGTGTGTGTGCCCATGTTGACATAAGTACGTTATTTTTATGACAAGATTGTTGCATTAGATAATCTAAAAAAACAATATATCATTAATGTTAGTTCTGCATGGTCAAAATTAGTTATATATATCACAAATTTTGGTCATATATGATCATTTGCAGGTGCAGAAAACAGATGAGGAAGAACTAGAAGAACCTGATGCTTCTTTTCGCTATTGGGCTGAAGTTACAAGGGACCAGTTCCAGGAAGAGGTGGACCAGATATTCCTAGACATGAAGGAGCAGCTGAAGACTGGTAATGATGTGGTTGCAGTCTATGACAAGGTGCAGGAGCAGATGAGGTCCAGGTTGGGTCACCACATGGAGCAGATGTAGCTCAAACTGAGTTGGGATTATGCTTGGTATGGTTACCTTTGGCCAGCTCCACCGGACAATTCAAATAAGTAGCTCAGTGCTGTTGAGGTGGCTGTGTTTGTCTGGATAGTAGTAGAAAAGGATTACATGTGATGCAGTAGCAGATGTATTATGTAAATTTATGTGTGATTGTGGTGGCTGTGTATGTCTGGATGGTAGTAGTTTTTAAATTTGTGTTGGCATGACCTGTTTAAGTACTGCTACCTTTTAATTATGTATGTGCTTGGCAATGACTACTTCATATATATTGCTATGCATTTTGTGGCTTTGTCTGTCTCCACTTTGTGCTGTTGATTAATAACAATATGCATAAGATGTTATTCCTAGAGCAATACCTGCTGCTGCCAGGAGTGCTGCTGGCCGGCTTCTAGGTGCTAGGGGCGCCTGGGAGAGTAAGCATGGGGGCAGAAATTCTTATATATTGGTTATGACAATGTTAGCATGCATGGGTGTGTTTTGATGGAATTTACAACGGTTCTTATACATTATATGACATTGTGACATAGTTCTTGATTTATGATTGTATGTGCATGAGTGATGTCACTCTTTATTGCTTGGTAGTTTATGATCATGCATTTACTGAACTTGTATGATCATGCAATTCTTATATACTGATGTCACTAATTTACAATAGTAATAGCTGTGTTGTATTACTGAACTAGTTTCTTGCACATTCAGAAGATTAAATAAAATATGCATTTAAACAAAGAAATCAACTTCCACGCTTTCCACCACAATGGGTGCAACTACGCCATCGTCAATGTAGGTGTCATCTTGGTCATCCTCGTCGTCATCAAGCAAGACCGTATCATCTGGTTGGGGAACTGCTTCGGCACGAGCCTGATTATAAAATATCACATTAATAAACACAAGATTGAATCCAACATAGAAATAAATCTTCCTTGCTTTCTTAGACGCACCTGATTAATAACATAGGCATCACCAATTGTGCCTTCCTTGTCTGTTCTAGTCCAATTTGACAACTCTTGAGTTGGGCCTAATGAATTCATATGTTCGATTCCCACGTCAAGTGCACCAACATCAAGGTCACCCTGAATTTCTTCTTCAGGCATAGCAAACAAATTTCTTGGTCTCATCGCAACAACACTTGACCATCCCGGCTTTTTCACGAGGTTCACATAAAACACTGGTTCAGCCTGTGTCGCCAGAATGTAAGGTTCATTTGAATATCGGTACCTGGAAGTCTCGATGTCAATAATTCCATATTGATCCCTGTTGTATCCTCTACTTCTACTGGTACCGGTACCAGGCACATCATACCAATCGCACTGGAAAATTATAACTTCTTTTTGTGTAGGGAATTCGAGTGAGATCATTCTTCTAATCACACCATACCATGTCATGTTGCCAATAGTACCATCACCCCTAACAAGCACACCACTGTTCTGTGTCACAAGGGTTCTCTCAATGGAAGGTGTTCGAAAAAGCCAATTGTTGATGTAGCATCTACTGAACACACGATCTCGATGGTCCAGGCCCTATAGCCAGGGCATTCATGAGCTCACTTGCTTCCCCCTTCTCATATTGTTTGGTGATCTATGAACACCATTGGAGAACGAATAATGTTTATGTTAGTTACCACATCATCTTGACCATCACATATGGAATGCAAAGCTACCAATATATAATATAGTACTAACCTTGTCGTCGAACCACCTTACAAAGTGTTCCTTGTGTCGTTTGTTAACATTCCTTATACTAGTACTCTTGAGTTCTTCCTTATGCTTTTTTTGCAAAATAACCAATTACTTCATTGTAGACAGTACAATAATAATAATCAAAAAATTATAAAATATAATATAAAATATCTTACTCGACCAAATGGCTGACTTCATCGCAGTTACTAAGTATATAGTGTTTCATCTTCCGAATCTCATTTGCATCAAATACATGCAAATTTTGACCTCTCCTCTTGTAATCCATTTCACTAAATATGCTTAGTCCAGCGGGCAGCTCATTCACAGCTGTGCTTTCATGTCGATCAACGCGATTGAGCTTGGTGTCAACGTTGAAGAACCTAGAGCAAAATGTAAGACACTCCTCAACTATGTAACCCTCAGCTATAGAACCTTCTAGGTGTGCCTTGTTCCTCACAAAGCCTTTAAGAGTACGTAGATACCTCTCAACTGGATACATCAATCTATAACACACGGGCCCACCAAGTTTACACTACTACAGAACTGCGCTTTAGCCCCGGGCCTCAAGGGCCTTTAGTCCCGGATCCGGAGCTGGGACTAAGGTTTCGGGACTAAATGTCCCACCTTTAGTCCCGGTTTCTGCGACTTTGGGACTAAAGGTCCACCTTTAGTCCCGGTTGGTAACACCAACCGGGGACTAAAGGGTCTGCCGAGTGCGCGCCACTGGCCGCCCCTTTTAATCCCGGTTGGTGTTACCAACCGGGACTAAAGAGTTTTTTTTTTTTTTTTCTTTTTTTTTCTTTTCTTTTCTTTTGGTTTTCCTTTTCGGTTTACAATTGTATTTTTATTATTTTTGAATGCGTATTGTTCGGCCGCTTGTTTATGTAGACGCCAAGCACCTATAATTTATAATTTAGATCATTACATATAAATAAATTACATAACACTATTTATATATTATACATATCTATATATCTATGATATAAAATTTACATGTCTCCATCACGGATAAAGTATTTACAACTTAATTGTTCCCCGTCACTCAAGCATCATACAAATGATCATCATGGTTTGGTTTGAGTGGCTCGTCGAGGTTGAAGAAGTACTCGCCGGCGGGATTTTGGACTTAGTCGTTAAGAAATCCCTTGAGTGTCTCCCCGAATTCCTTTTAGGCGGACTTCAGGTCAACACCTTCTCCCTCAACCACGTCTCCTATAGTAATCATTAAAGAAAAAGTTATAGGTATGTATAAGATTTATTAAATAGCAACAAATAATTGAAATGAACTTATTATATATACATGTTACATACTTTTTTATGTGCTCAAGATTTGATCTTTTTCATAGACATTTAGAAATTTGCGGACATAGTATCCGCATAAATTTTTTGCCCCCCGTGGCTGCCGTAGAATCCACTTGTTGTAGGATAGGCTTCGAAAGTGGCGCTTTTAAATGACGGTGTTTACGCACGAACCAAGCCCAAACCCTAGCAATAAAATGATCATTATTAATTATCTATTATAGAGTTAAAGAGCTGAAAGTAATATTTAGAGATCGAAGTTACCCTTGGATAATATCTATCATTTCTTGGTAATCTTCCAATTGGTTTTCTCAACGAGTCATAGATTATCAAATGAGATTGCCGTGAGATCAATCACAATTAGTATCCAATAAAAGCTGCATTTGTGTGTAGGCAAAATAATTATTTATCTTCACACCGATCTCATCAATTGGGTTAATAAAATGTACGTACACACGATAACGATACTTACTTAAAGTTATAGGGAAAGAGTATATCTCTTTTATCCTTTTGATTGATCAAGTACCTCCGTAGATTTCTCTCCATTTGTGTTCTCCATAAGTCATACGGGATCTTGGGGTCTTTGAATACAATATAAGGATCTATAAATCTGATCTCCTTGTCATTTCTAGCTCTGAGGTCCCTCATCATGTGTCTGCATATGTATAGCCGGTTTCTGTAATTAGTTATACATATACATGATAAGTTACGATGACATTATTAAAAGAAAGAATCACTTATAGACGAAGCGGTGATTAGAGCTTTGTCCGGGCGTCCATGTGGCATAGCTGGTGTAGCTCATTAAATTGAACATAAATAACATATCACCACGGAAGTAATGATGGTTTCTAATTTGGACGCAAATATAGTCATCTGCACTTCTGCCACACGCATCGAGGTACCACTTGTTTAGCAAGTACATCTGCGTGCCAAGTTTGCTGAGGGCCACAGGGTTGCACAGACTCTTGCCATATTCATATGTCTTCTGATAATGATCAATTTCTTTTGCACTATCAACTGCTGCCCCAGCTATCATTTGGGATAAGGTAAGACCAGTGTCCACAAAAAATTTTTCAAGATCCTCATAGTTCAAACCTGGAGGTATCTGCTGGTCTAGCACGTCGATGTTTGAACCATATTCATTCGCAACAACTAGCGGGGGCACTGATTGCTTTGATTGTTCCCCAAGCTGTGCTACACCCTTGCGTGCTCTTTTCTCTTTCTTCTTCTCTTCTTCTAGGGATTTGCTTAGAGTGCGATCATAATCAGATAAAGATGATGATTCTTTCTGAGCTGCATGCCTCTTTTTTTGTTGAGCCTCAACCCTTTGCCGTAGAAGTTCTGGCTTTAGCAAGAGGTATGGCTTCTCAGGGTTTCGCTTGGATTCTCTTTCATCCTTGAGTTGCTTGAAGAAACTGTCCACACTTGATTTTACCGAAGCCTCTATTTCTGTAGAAGTCTTCTCATAGGACAGCTTCTTAGGAATGATGGGTTGTTTCTTTTCGGAGGCTTTCTTTTTTGACGGCGGGGCAGCCGACACATTTGATCGTGTGGCCGGCCTCTTCTTCAATGGTGGGTCCACCGGTTTTGGCGATGGAGCCACGTGTGGAGGCGATGGAGCGGCCGGTGAGGGGGTTGGAGCCCGACGTGGAGGCGAGGGGGCAGCCGGTGTCGGTGTTGGAGCCCGAGGAGGTGGCGTTTGAGCCCGAGGAGGCGGCGTTTGAGCCCGAGGTGGTGGTGTTGCAGCCCGAGGTAGCGGGGTTGGAGCCCGAGGTGGTGGTGTTGCACCTCGAGGCGATGCAGCCGTGTCTTGCACTGCCTCGTCATCACCCGCAGCACTATGACATGTTGGTGACCACCTGTGAAACCAAAGAGGTAAATGAGTAAACCGCTAACTAAGGGAATGCAAAATAAAGTTAGTGAATAAATGTATCATCAAGTTTCATCCGCACCTAGGGTTAGGTTCATGACGAGGAGGTGGTGGTAGACTACTTGGTGATGCCCCAGGAATAATGATGTAGCGCTTGCGCCAACAAATGAAAGCCTTCTCTGCTTGTCCTAGAGTCTTCTCTCCATCACCTCCTTCTATCTCAAGCGGCACATTTTTGAAGCCTTTGACAACTCTATCCACCGAGACACTAGCATATCCAAATTTGGAACTATCGCCCCATGGATTCTTGGTGTCTTCGTAGGGTCGATATGAGTTACAACACCGACAACAACCATGACTGTGGCAGCCCCACGTGGAATATGCAGCTCACATGTTGTCTTAGCTTCGGTGGCGTCATCCACCGGAAAAGCGCAGTCCCCACGTCGTCTTGAATAGTTGGCGCCTCCGTGGAAGCGCAATCGCTTTTCAACCCGACCGAGGGGGCTAATGTTGACTCCGTGCTCGATGCGGTTTTGCCTTTGCATTGAACTTACCGCTTCCCCGCACTTGCCTTTTGATTTCCTCATTCATTCTCTCTTCAAGTGCTTTCTCTCGCTGTATCGCTTCACGAGCCGCTGCTTGTGACTCCATCACCATTGCCTCTAACCTACGCAATCGATCTGCCTCCTCTTCCTTCTTTCTATGGTGGCTTCTATAAGTGGGTCTATCTTGAGGGAAGCCATGCTCCCACGATATCTCCCCATAGCCTCTTGTTCGCCTACCGTGTTCAGCAGTCTCCAGGGCGTATGTCAGCTCATCCTTCTCTCTATTTGGCTACCAGGCGCCCCTTTCATCTAATCCTTGGGCTTGGGCCATTCTCTGTCCCACTCTCTGCGGCTTCTCGCCGTACACTACCTTCCCTGGTCTCTAGGTCCGGGGTT
The DNA here is from genome assembly GCA_015844335.1 of Chrysopogon serrulatus. Lineage (NCBI taxonomy): Eukaryota > Viridiplantae > Streptophyta > Magnoliopsida > Poales > Poaceae > Chrysopogon > Chrysopogon serrulatus. The sequence goes on along the minus strand of JADLZL010000359.1, from coordinate 127,838 downwards.
CCCCCATGACCGAAGAACCAATACTTGGCGCTTAGGCCGGTCAAAGTGATTCTGGTTCCATCCCCTTGTCAACAATCTCCTGTTCCAGCTTCTGCCACTTGGGAATAGCAGTCCGGTAGCCATCTGTACCCAAGTGATGGTGGCATTGCTTGTGGCTAGCATTTTTCTAATTACGGATCATCCGTGCCTGACCCTCTTCTGAATTCTTAAACTGTACGAACTCATCCCAAAAAGGCATCAACTTGACATAGGCCTTGTTGGTGAAATCCGGTGTCCGGTTATGTACAACAAAAGTCTTGTACAGTTTCTTCTTTCAAGCCTGAAATTGTTTGGCCATCTTACGCATAGCCCGATTTGAACCTTCTCCTTCAAAGCTTCATCCCGTATCGAGCGTGAAATGTTGAAGGATATCTTAGCCATAGCAATTCCTTGTCACGATCCGAGACATAACTAATATCGGGGTTATCCTTCCGTTGCCTCCATTCTCGAGCATTGATCGGGAGCCTGTCCCTCACTAGGTACCCACAGTGAGCAACAACTTTCTTTGAATGTTCCCCAAGTACTTGGCCTGTACCCTCGTCGAATTCCGACACAATGTACCGACCCTCCAACGGCTTCTTCGGGCTCTCGCACTTTTCTACCACTCCCTGTAGTTGTCGCCGATCCGTAGGGCTACACAAACAAGTATAAACATATTAATACAAAAGTCATTCTTTTTAATTTCGTGTATATACATATAGACTAGATTATAGATAGACCTCATCAGGATTGTCTCCCACAAGTTCTTCATAATCAGCGAAGTACTGACTCCCATCATCTATTTGTTCATTTTCATCACCTTCGACTTGGGAATTTTGATTGCCGCCGCTGTTGATTAGGTCCATCATCGCATCATCCATGTTATCATTCGGATCGGCCATTTCTGCAAAATTTGTTAATTATAAGATGTTAGAATTCAATTTGTCATGTAGCGCGACAAGAGAAAGTTAATAAAGTTAAATAAAAGTACCATTAATAAAGTTCGTTTACATAATAAAGTCATATGACATGAGAAAGTTAATAAAGTTAAATAAAAGTACCATTAATAAAGACACATAAAGTTACATAATAAAGTCATATGACATGAGAAAGTTAATAAAGTAAAATAAAAGTACCATTAATAAAGTTACTTGACATAAAGTTACATAATAAAGTCATATGACATGAGAAAGTTAATAAAGTTAAATAAAAGTACCATTAATAAAGTTACTTTACATAAAGTTACATAATAAAGTCATATGACATGAGAAAGTTAATAAAGTAAAATAAAAGTACCATTAATAAAGTTACTTGACATAAAGTTACATAATAAAGTCATATGACATGAGAAAGTTAATAAAGTTAAATAAAAGTACCATTAATAAAGTTACTTTACATAAAGTTACATAATAAAGTCATATGACATGAGAAAGTTAATAAAGTTAAATAAAAGTACCATTAATAAAATTACTTTACATAAAGTTACATAATAAAGTCACATGACATGAGAAAGTTAATAAAGTTAAATAAAAGTACCATTAATAAAGTTATTGACATAAAGTTACATAATAAAGTCATATGGCATGAGAAAGTTAGTAAAGTTAAATAAAAGTACCAATAATAAAGTTATTTAACATAAAGTTACATAATAAAGTCATATGACATGAGAAAGTTAATAAAGTTAAATAAAATTACCATTAATAAAGTTACTTTACATAAAGTTATATAATAAAGTCACATGACATGAGAAAGTTAATAAAGTAAAATAAAAGTACCATTAATAAATTTAATTATATTATTCGCTGCTAATAATGTGGTGTCAAGTTACTAAACATAATTACATTATAAGTTACTATTAATAAAATTAATTATATTATAAGTTATACTAATAATGTGGTGTCAAATTACTAAACATAATTACATTATAAGTTACTATTAATAAAGTTAATTATATTATAAGTTTACTAATAATGTGGTGTCAAGTTACTAAACATAATTACATTATAAGTTACCATTAATAAAGTTAATTATATTATTCGCTGCTAATAATGTGGTGTCAAGTTACTAAACATAATGCGTTGGGGTCGTTAGGACGTCGGGGCCGGTTATTCGCTAGGTCGTATTGGGCCGTCACTAGGTCGTATCTCCGTTCGTCGGGGTCGTGCCTTGGTTCGTTCGGTCGTCGCTGGGCCGTCGCTAGGGCGTATCTTCGTTTGTCCGGTCGTTAGGACGTCGTTAGGGTTTCGAATAAAACGAATTGTGATATACGTCGTTCGTCGAGTGTACGTGCATGGAGATGCTCTCGGCTCGATGGCCGGCCACAACACACATACAAAGGATCGTCCTCGGCTCGATGGCCGACGCACACACAACACAAACGCGATCGACTCGATGGCCTACGCGCACAACACACAACAAAGCATATTCATTAGTCCTCGCTCGCGTGCCGGTGCTCACCGTCCACCGGAGAAGAATGCGGCGGCGCGACTTCCCAGCTCTGTCCGGAGAAGACGACGACGGAGGCGGCGTGGTGGCTCCTCTCGCCGGCCGGAGAAGAAGAGCAAGCTAGGCGGCGGCGCGCTGCCTCTACATGGGCCGAGAAGAAGAGCAAAGCGGCGGCGGCGGCGGCTCGTGGAGGCAGCGGCGGGCGCTGCCGGGGGGGCGCTGGCCGGAGACGCCAAGGCCGGGAGAAGGAGACGCCGAGACGCGGCCGTGGCGGCCGCGAGAGACGCCGGAGACGCCGGGAGGTCGACGCCGGGGCGCGAGGACGAAGCGGCGCTGGGCTCGGGCGGCGGCCGCTCGGGACGAAGCACGCGGTGGCCGCGCTTACTCCATCGGGCGACGAAGCGCGGGCGGCGCGCCTCCTCGACGACGGCGCTGCTTGCGCCGGAGAAGAAGGAGGCGGCAGCAAGAAGCGGCGCCGGGGGGACGAGGGCGAGACGACGGCGGGAGCGGCGGCGGTTAGGGGCAACTTCGATCTGGTGGAGTGTCCGGAGGAGAAAGACGATCGTGGCGCTTTATATACCCATGGCACCCTTTAGTCCCTTGCCGGACACCAACCGCCTTTTAGTCCCGGTGCCAACCACGAACCGGGACTAAAAGTCTAACCTTTAGTCCCTTGTTGGTGGTTGGCACCGGGACTAAAGGTAACTTTTAGTCCCGGTTGTTTTCCTCGCACCGGGACTAAAGGTGTTTTTTTGGGTTACAATAACAGTTTAATTTTGTTTATGCTTACAATAATTAGTTAAATTTTGTTAATTATATAGTAAATAAAATATTAGGTATTAATTTCTTAAAAAATAGTAGTTCCATTTCTTTTTATCTAATTGCTTTTATAATAAATTTTGGAACATAAAATCTTTCATTCCATTATAATTGCAAACTTAAATATAAAAAATAATTAGTATTTTGTTAATGCAAAAATGTATTACTTAATTTAAATATATTAAAGTAGGTGTTTTTGGTAGGAAATTTATTTGTGCATTATTTAAACGTAAATTTTGTTCATTTATCATCATTAATCTCTAAAATCGGGCTACATGTGATATTCACCATTACCATTAATATATTTGAAATATTTTTCTTATCCTTATTTATTTTTGCTTTCAATAATTAGATTAATTTTGTTAATTGCATACTACATAAAATATTAGGTATTAATTTGTTAAAAAATAATATTTCCATTTCTTTTTTATCTAATTGCTTTTATAATAAATTTGGGAACATAAAATCTTTCCATCCCTTATAATAATTAGATTAATTTTGTTAATTGCATAATAAATAAAAAAATAGGTATTAATTTGTTAAGAAATAATAGTTTCATTTCTTATAATAGCAATACCATAGTCACCATTACATCTTAGGTTACATTTGTCACATACATATAGTCTAATACACTCTATTTATTAGGCAGGCACAGTAGTGATCTTCTTTTTGACGTATGTTCCTTGGTCATAATCTTGACGTAACCATGGAGTGTCCTCAGCATTTATCATGATGCTCGGATCTTTGGTCACATTGAAAGGCGTGATTCGGTCATCCCTTTTATAATCTTCAGAAATATCTAACTTGTCCTCAATTCCCACAATGTTTCTTTTCCCTGAGAGAACTATATGGCGTTTTGGCTCATTTGTTGAGTTGTTGTCATTTTTCCCTCTCTTTTGTTTTGATGACATGTCTTTCACATAGAAAACCTGATTCACATCAGCAGCAAGGACGAATGGTTCACCTTTGTAACCAACATTGTTGAGGTCCACTGTTGTCATTCTATAGTCTTTGTCAACTGTTACTCCGTCCTCGGTATTCTTGACCCATTGGCACCGGAACAAAGGGACTTTAAAATTAGGTGCGTAGTCTAGTTCCCAAATCTCCTCTACGCGGCCATAATATGTTTGTCTGTTTCCATTCGGGTCGGTGGCGTCTACGCGAACCCCACTGTTTTGGTTCGTGCTTTTTTTATCTTGGCCTAGGGTGTAAAATGTATTTCCATTTATCTCGTACCCTTTGTACGTGAGGATGTGCCATGATGGTTGCCTAGCCAACAAATATAGTTGCTCATCAATCTGGTCATTGCCCTGACATTCTTTTCGTAACCAATCACTGAAAGTGTCCATGTGCTGACGTATAAGCCAAGCTTCATTCTTCTCTGGGAACTGGGATCGTAGAAAGTCCTTGTGTTTCTTGACATACGGCTCCACCACGGATGAGTTTTGAAGAACTGTGTAGTGTGCTTTATTAAAACAATCGTCCCCCGTACCGATGTAGGTTTTCTTTCCAATCGTTCCCTTTCCGCTCAGTCTCCCCTCGTGTCGTGATTCAGGAACACCAATTGGGTCAAGTTCAGGAATGAATTCAACACAGAACTCAATGACCTCCTCTGTCCCAAAGCCCTCTACGATGCTTCCTTCTGGCCTTGCACGCTGGTCAACATATTTCTTCAGGACTCCCATAAACCTCTCGAAGGGAAACATATTATGTAGGAACATAGGACCAAGAATATTGATCTCCTTGACCAGATGAACTAGGAGGTGTGTCATGATATCAAAGAAGGATAGAGGGAACACTAACTCAAAGCTGACAAGACATTGAATCACATCATTCAGTAGAGCAGCAAGGTCCAGTGGATTGATTGCCTTCTAAGAAATTGCATTGAGGAATGCACATAGCTTAACGGTGGCCAGACGTACATTAGGAGGTAGAATTCCTCTTAATGCAACTGGAAGCAATTGCGTCATAAGCACATGGCAGTCATGCGACTTTAAGTGCAGAAATTTCTTCTCGGGCACATTTATTATATCTTTTATATTAGAGGAGAATCCAGATGGAACCTTGATGCTGCTTAAGCATTCAAACATGATTTCTTTCTCTTCATTGCTAAGAGTGTAGCTAGCAGGTCTTAAATATTGGCATCCATCATCTGTCTTCTCTGGATGCAGGTTGTCTCGCTCTTCCATACACTGCAAGTCTTATCATGCTTCAAGTGAATCCTTAGGCTTCCCATACACACCCATGAATCCTAGAAGTTTCACACAAAGATTCTTTGTCAGGTGCATGACGTCGATCACATTACGGACCTCTAGGACTTGCCAATACGGTAGCTCCCAAAATATTGACTTCTTCTTCCACATGGGTGCATGACCCGCTGCATCTTTTGGAACTGGTTGGCTGCCCTGTCCCTTACCAAAAATTACTTTCACATCCTTAACCATCTCAAATACATCTTCTCCAGTTCTGTTGCGAGGCTTGAGTCGGTGGTCTGCCTTACCTTTAAAATGCTTGCCTTTCTTTCTAACTGGGTGATTCACAGAAAGAAATCGACGATACCCAAGGTACACGACCTTTCTGTATTTTTTCAAATATATACTATCAAGATCATCAAAATAGTGTGTGCATGCATTATATCCCTTGTTTGACTGCCCTAAAAGATTACTTAGAGCAGGCCAATCATTGATTGTCACAAACAATAGTGCTCGCAGGTCGAAGTGTTCCTGTTTGTACTCATCCCACATACGAACACCTGTTTCACTCCATAAAAGTAGAAGTTCTTCAATCAATGGCCTTAGATATACATCAATGTCATTGCCCGGTTGCTTCGGCCCTTGGATGAGCACCGGCATCATAATGAACTTTCGCTTCATGCATAACCATGGAGGAAAGCTGTAGATACATAGTGTAACAGGCCAAGTGCTATGACCACTGCTCTGCTCACCAAAAGGATTCATACCGTCCGTACTTAGAGTGAACCTCAAGTTTCTTGCGTCTTTTGCGAACTCTGGAAACTCCCTATCTATTGCTCTCCACTGAGACCCATCAGCAGGGTGTCTCAACATGTTGTCTACCTTACGGTCTTCTTTGTGCCACCGCAACAACTTTGCATGGTCTTTATTTCTGAAAAGACGTTTCAGACGAGGTATTATAGGAGCATACCACATAACCTTTGCAGGGATTTTCTTCCTAGGACGTTCTTCCCCCTCAACATCACCAGGGTCATCTCGCCTGATCTTATACCGTGATGCTTTACATACGGGGCATTGCTCTAAATTCTCGTAGTCCTTGCCACGGTATAGGATGCAGTCGTTAGGACATGCATGTATCTTCTGGATTTCTAATCCCAATGGACAGATGACCTGTTTTGCTTCGTACATAGTGGTGGGCAACTCATTAGGGTTCGGAAGCATCTTTTTTTGGATCTTCAGTAACTGTCCAAATGCCTTATCGGATACACCATTCCGTGCCTTCTATTTCAACAACTCCAGTGTTGTACCCAATTTTTTTGACCATCTTGGGCGGATGGGTATAATAATTTCTTGTGATCTTCTGGCATGCGATCAAACTTTGCCTTCTCCTTTTCACTTTCACATTCTTTCTGTGCATCACGAATGGCATCACCAAGAGCATCACCTTCACCAGGAGCACCTCCCTCTTCTTCAGCTCCCATTGCTTGTATCATCGAAGCCACCGAATTGAGCAAATAAGGTCGTCGGGCTCCAGCTTGTTCTTGTTCTTCTTTATATTCTTCCATAATTATCCCGGTTTCTCCATGCTTGGTCCAACAAATATAGTTTGGCATGAAACCCGACTTCAACAAATGTGAGTGAATATTTCTAGAGCTAGAATATTCCTTCAAATTATGACACAAAGCACATGGGCAACGTATGAATCCATCCCGCTTGTTTTCCTCGGCCACTCTTAAGAAATAATGTACACCATCAATGAATTCTTTGGAGCAAATGATCGGCATTGTACATCCAACCACGTGTCATTATCTGCATTGCAACATAAAATATAATAAGTTTCTAATTTTTACTACGTAAATAAGAGTAACAAATAACCTAAAATTCTCTATTTCTAATTTTTCTCAACAAGCAAAATTAAAAAAAACACTAAAGTTCTCTATTTCTCTAAATAATCAAGAAATTTGGTAGGCATACTAGTTATAATTAACTAATTAACCCGGTCACAAATTGCAAATTAATGTATGATAAGTTTCTAATTTTTTATAAAGAAATATAAGTAATAAATAACCTAAAATTCTCTATTTCTTTATTTTTTTCTAAACAAGCAAAATTAAAAAGCACCAAAGTTATCTATTTCTCTAAATAATCAAGAAATTTGGTAGGCATACTAGTTATAATTAACTAATTAACCCGGTCACAAATTGCAAATTAAAGTATTATAACCTAAAATTCTCTATTTCTATTTTTTTCTAAACAAGCAAAACTAAAAAACACCAAAGTTATTTATTTTTCTAACTAATCATGAAATGTGGCATGCATACTAGTTTAAATTAACTAATAAACCCGATCACAAATTCCAAAAATAAAGTATTCAAGTAACTAACTAACACATAACCTAAAATTCTCTATTCTTATTTTTTTTCTAAACAAAATTTATATTCATACTTAGTTATAATTAAATAATCCTTCAAATGTATTATTTGTACTTAGTTATAATTAACTAATTAACCAGATCACAAACTATAAACTAAAATATTATAAATGTTATTTTTTAAAAAACTAATTGTAATGACAAACCATAAATTTAGTATTTTTCTAACTAAACCAAAACATATGGTAGACATAATAGTAATAAATGGTGTATACTAATTTTTAGGGTCTTAATTGTAGTTATCTACATTAAAATATTTAAACGATGAAGTGATTGGAGTTTAAAATAGTGTAGAAATCAAAAAATAAAAAACCACATGTATAACACAACAAAATGAGATAACCTGTAGCTAAAACTTGAGAAGATGAAGTTAGTAACCTCTAAACAAGTAAATGACGGCGTAGAAGTGATGAAATGAATCAATAGCCGGAGATGTGAGCACAAATCAATCAAGAACACATGAAGAACATGAAGAACAAAGAAGAAAGTGAGCTCGGGCAGCTCGGCCAGGGGAGGAAGAAGGATTCAAATATGGGGGGGAGGATTTAATCCCGGTCCCTAACACCAACCGGGACTAAAGGTCCATCTTTAGTCCCGGCTGGTGTCACAGACCGGGACAAAACCTTTAGTCCCGGTTTGTGTTACCAACCGGGACTAAAGATGGACCTTTAGTCCCGGTTGATAACACCAACCGGGACTAAAAGTCCTTCCTGCAGATGCCTGACACCATAGCCGTTGGGCTGGGGACTTTTAGTCCCGGTTGGTGTTATCAACCGGGACTAAAGGTGTTTTTAGTCCCGGACGCCAATTTTTTAGGGTGCTATTGCTCAATTTGTCCAAGTGACCAAAGGCCTGTTGTGTAGTAGTGTTAGCCTCTTGTGCTAGATGAACTGGCAAATGCACCATTATATCAAAAAACACAGGTGGGAATATCATCTCAAGCCGGCAAAGAGTATCCACAATTGAATTGCTAAGTTTGTCGAGATCTTCCTCCACCAGCTCCTTCAAACAAAGAGCACCGAAGAACCTACTAAGCTGAATCAATGGCATGACAACATCCTCTGGCAAAATCTTTTTGATGACTAAGGGTAAGAGTTTTTGAAGAATTATATGGTAGTCATGAGTTTTGAGTCTAGACACCTTACATCCATTTACATCAACATATCTCCTAATGTTGGAGCTACAACCATCAGGCATCTTCGCTCCATGTAGAAATTGGCATAAAGTTTTCTTGTCCTCCTTATCTAAAAAATACAAGGCTGCTGGCAAAGTGTACTTGTCATTGTGAATCACAGGATGCTGATCTTACCTTATCCCTAGCTGTTCCATGTCAAGCTAGGCATTCTCGCTGTCCTTACACTTACCTTCAATTTCTAACAAAGTACCCAATATGCTCTCACAAATGTTCTTCTCAATGTGCATGACATCCAAATTTTGTCGTATGAGCAAAGAAGACCAATAAGGGAGCTCAAAAAAATACTCTTCTTCCAATTGTGCCATCTGTTATCTTCATCACGCTTCCTTTTTTCCTGCATCCTTTCCAAATATCAATTGATCAAAAGTTTCAAAATGCTCCAATACCTCCTCTCTAGACAGTGGGATTGGAGCCTCCCTGGTTTCCACCTCATTGTTGAAGCGGATCTTGTTCTTGCGCCATGGGTGGTCCATGCGCAAAAAACGATGATGTCCCATGTAGCACATCTTTCTACCATGTTTCAACCACAAATAATCTGTATCCTTGTGGCAGTATGGACATGCAAATTTGCCTTTCGTGCTCCAACCAGAAAGCATTGCATATGCAAGAAAGTCATTAATGGTCCAAAGCAGAATAGCACGTAGCTTAAAATTTTTCTTTACCTTATCATCCTAAGTAACAACACCTTTTACCCAAAGATCCTTAAGCTCATCAATGAGGGGCCTCAGATATACATCAATATTCATCCCAGGAGATTTTGGACCAGGTATCAACATGGACATTATCCAGTAAGGTTGTTTCTCAAACAACCAGGGAGGCAAATTGTAAGGGATTAGGACAACAGGCCATGTACTATATGTGACATTTTGCATGCCAAAGGGGTTGAAGCCATCAGAAGTAAGACCCAACCTAATATTACAAGCTTCTTTTGCAAAGCAATGGTACTTGGCATCCACGTGCTTCCATGCCTTTGAGTTAGCAGGGTGTCTCAAAATGCCATCATCCACCAATTGTTCCTTATGCCATCACATTTCTAATGACGTACTCTCTGTCATATATAATCTTTGAAGCCGAGGGGTAAGAGGAAAGTACCTTAATATTTTCCTTGGGACACGCTTCTTACGTGTTGTGTCAGCAGCACCATCTATTTCCCCCGTACGTGCACCATCATCGGGCATTTTCCACCTTGACTCTTTACATTTGGGACAGTTATCCAAATTAGCGTGCTCCTTCTAGAATAGCACACAATTGTTATAACATGCATCTATTTTTCATAGTCCAAGCCTAGATCTCGATCCACCCTTTATACTTTCTCCATTGTATCTGGAACACAATGGCCTTTAGGTAGATACCTTGAAAACAGATACAGTACCCCCTCCAATGCATGATTAGTAATACCATACATACACTTAACCTGAAACAGCTCCACAATAAAAGAGACCTTATATCATCTAGGTAGCCAGGATACAAGTCCTTCTCTGCCTCGTTTAATAGTTTCAAAAAAATCTTGGCGTGCTCATTTGGAGGTTCATTGTCATCATCCCTTATCTCTCCATGTATAGCGCCTCTGATTAGAGATCTAACCAGACCAGTGGCACCATGCCCCTCGTCTTCAATAGGTCCTGGTGCATCATCTTTGTTAACTGCTTCTATATCACCTAGTGGTGCGTCATGATGTGCTTGAACTTCAGCTTCTGGACTTACATCTGAACCACCGCCTACGTTGTGTAATCCCAAATCTGAACCTCCCCCGACTTCATTGTGTAATCCAAATTGTGAACCTTCACCTTCTCTGATAAAGTTTTCATCAAACCCTCTAGAAAGCAAATGCATCTAAACCTTAGACCGTACTCTGTAAGTCAAGCAAACACATTTCGGACATGGACATTTAGCACTGCCATCTCTGTCACCAAATGTGTTGTTCAAAAATTGTCTTAAATTCTGCATCCACACCGGTGACGTTTGAGGTAAGCGCATCCAACTCCTATCTTCACGCGCCATTATTCTGCATCATGACATTGCACTACTCACAATTAAAAAAATTAACTTCATTAATTATGATCATCTTGCAATACCAGAGGCACTTCTAATTAACGTTATGAACTTATGATCAACGTGGACGAGCAATCACTAGGGGCCCTCGTCCCAGGGCACACAGACCTCCGCTGTCGGCCGTCGCTCGTCGCTAGGGCGGCGCCATGATGGAGGTCGTCGTTGGTCATAGGAAAAGCCTTGTAGTTGCTATTGGTCCCAACTCTAATCAAAGCCCACTGTGTACTTTAGTGTTTCGCAACACATATGTAACCGTGGTAATTGCAACTAGAAAGTTCGTGCGCTTAGGATCACCATTGCTATTAGTGCGTACCAATTGCAACACATATGAATCTACTTGCGCACAGGAATACCATTATAGCATTTCAACCCGGAGTATTCCTAGGTGTCATATTTATATTTTCCTAAAGGAAGGCTAGTATAGATTTTAGTATGAAACCATAATCATGAATACTATACTTTGTATGAAAGATAGACCAATGCTTTTAACAGGGGTAAACAATAATGGTTTTCAGGATAGTGGACACACAGACAGATAAATGACTCAAGCGGGAAAGATGACGATAGCATAAAGAATAAAAGAATAAAGAATAAATGAATATCCTACGGGAGCAATGGTCCTAATACAGTTAATGCCTAGAATATAGTTAGTCATATAAATACATGAGTTAGAGATAGAGTTATGTTTACGATGGATCGAAAGACCACTGGGCACTAGTCTGCTAGTCAAGCATGGGTGTGGCAATTTAGAGTCCTACACCATAGCCGAACGTGGGGGATTACAATGGACGGACAAGGCTATTGTTGGTTGTAAATACTGACATACTCTAACCACCAATTATTATCCAAAAAGGGAGAATTATCATAGCCATTTCACATTTGCCTTTACTATTGACCTATTTCCACTTGTATTGGAGCATTATTGATTTATAGGAAACATACAAGGAAAAAAGGAAAAGTCACAAGAATACGCTTTCCGGCAAGGCATATTTCATAAAGAATAAAGCAAAGCCCAAGTCCAAGAACCAATCTGGGCCAACAACCCACGGGAAAGGAGCCTAGGATCACCCAAGAGGAAATGGGCCAAAGCTGGGCCCGAGGGGGGCCAACCCTAGTGCAGGCGCACTAGGGTGCGGCCGCACCCCTAGGAAGCCCGACCTAGCCCATCTTTCTCTAGTAGTTTCCTTGGTCGGTTGCAAAGGCGGTGCAGCAAGGCATTTACTCCCTCGGTCTCCAAACCTCCCTACACTTAGTATAAATCAAGGGGTGGAGCTCTCCATTTCAGACAACACACACCACACCTCTCACTTGTACTCTCAAGTGTACCTCTCCACTTTTCTCTTTATCCTTAATAGTAGTAGTGGAGCAAGGCTCATCTTGTAAGAGGAGGAGACATCTTGCCTATTCTTGGTATGAATACAATTCTTTCCATCATGTTCTTCTTCTCTTTTTTATCAATATAACAATGTTCTAGAATTAGAGTATAGTTCTAGTGATATGATCTTGTTATATGAACTAGATGATAGTTTGTATAATTTAATCATAGAACATAGGACTTCTAGTTCATATGTCTTGTTCATGATATGCTTGCTAGTTCATAGTGTTCATATCATGTTCTCAGGGTATAGAACTCTGTTCTTAACTATTCATACACTTAGATGATTAGGAATAGAGTTGTGGAAGGGATGGTGGTTCATCCCACAACATCCAAGTTCTTTACTTCTTCATCCATAGGGTTAGAGACCCGAGGGGACTTGGATAGTTTCTCTATATGTGGGTATGGTGCTTGGGTATAGGGGAACCGGTGAATGTACTTCATAGTCCATGGTTGAGGTGGTAGGCGGCAGGTGGTAATAGTCCTATTCATCCCTTATAATCCCCTACGTTCGGCTATGGTATAGGAGTCTAAATTGCCACCCATGCTTGACTGGCAGACTACTGCTCGGTGGTCTCCTGATCCATCGCAAACATAACTTTATCTCTAACTCATGTATTTATATGACTAACTATATTCTAGGCATTAGCTGTACTAGGTCATTGCACCTGTAAGATATTCATTTATTCTTTATTCTTTTATTTTTTATGCTGCCATCACCATTCCCCACTTGACAGTCATTTATATGTCTGTGTCCACTATCATGAAGACCGTTATTGTTTACCCCTATTATAAATATTGGTCTATCTTTTATACAAAGTGTACTATTTATGATTATGGTTTCATACTAAAATCTACACTAGCCTTCCTTTGAAAAAATATAAATACGTACGATACCTAGGAATACTCTGGGTTGAAATGCTATAATGGTATTTTCATGCGCTTGCGGATCCATATCCACAACTGCAATGAATTACCGTATCACCACTCTGTCTATTGTATTTAGGAATATAGTGTTAGCACTAGTGTTGAGGAATGCTGAAAGTACACCGTATAGCATCTCCAAGGCACTAGCCACTAAGGCTACAGTCCTAACGTTATTGGGGATATAACTCTCTTGATAGAGGTAAGAATAGTCTTGGTATGCCACAGTGTCCATGCCAAGCTATTCTTAAACTATCATCGGAGGAGTATCACTGGTAGCAATAGAGGGAATAACTGGTGAGGTGTAACTTGGTAACATGGCCAGGCCTCAACCTGGTGATATGATACTAAGTTACGCCAACAAGTATTTCTAGCACCGTTGCTGAGGATAGATTCTACCTCTATTCTCTGTGATGACGTTAAGAAATGCCAGCAATGAGCTAGATATGCTTCGTTGTCTAAGAGATAGAATCTCTTATTTGAATCTCTTATTTGTTGAGAAAAGAAGAGATAGCCTGGTTTCAAAGGTCAAAAACTAAAAACTTATTAGAAGGTGATAACAACACAAAATATTTTCATATCGTTGCTAATGGTAAGCATAGAAAAGGTAGGATTTTTTAGTTAGAAGGAAACAATAATATCATAAAAGATAAGACAGAGTTAAAGGAGCACATAACCTCCTACTATCAAAATCTATTTGGCCCTCTTGAGAAAAACAATTTTACTATGTTAGAGAGTAGAATTGAGGATATTCCTTAGGTATCGGATTTTGAGAATGATATTCTCACTGCTGAGTTTACTAAAGCAGAAGTAAAAGTGGCTATCTTTCAAATGGAACACAATAAGGCACCAGGACCGGATGGTTTTCCTGCTGAATTCTATCAAGTTTTTTTGGGAAATCTTAAAGGCTAGTTTGATGGCCATGTTCCATGACTTTCATAAAAAAGATCTATCACTTTTTTCTATCAACTTTGGAATCATAACACTCCTTCCAAAATGCCAAGAGGCAATTAGGATTCAATAGTTTAGACCTATTTGCCTTTTAAATGTGATCTTCAAAATTTTCACAAAGGTAGCAACAAATAGAATAAATATTGTGGCTCAAAAGGTTATACAACCCTCACAAATAGCCTTCCTTTTAGATCAATATATTTTAGAGGGAGTGACAATCTTACATGAAACAATACATGAATTGCATAGGAAAAAACTAAATCGGTGATTTTCAAAGTTGATTTCGAGAAAGCATATGACAAAATGAATTCCTCCAGCAAACACTAAGGATGAAAGGATTCACAACTTTGTGGTGCTAGTGGGTCCAAGAATTTGTCTCTGGTGGCAATGTTACTATGAAAGTAAATAATAATGTTGGGTGTTATTTTCAAACCAAAAAAGGCCTATGGCAAGGTGATCCACTTTCACCTATTCTCTTTAATCTAGTTGTAGATAATTCATCGCTAGGGCAAAAGAGGATGGTCAAATTCAAGGTCTCATTCCTCATTTGGTGGATGGTGGCCTATTGATTTTGCAATATTTCATGGAGCATGATTTAGAACAAGCAAAGAACATGAAAACTATTTTATGTGCCTTTGAGAAATTATCGGGTTTGAAAATTAACTTCCACAAGAGTGAATTTTTCTGCTATGGAGAAGCAAAGGAGCACATGGAACAATATTCACAAATATTTGGATGTGGAATGGGTAATCTTCCTTTCAGGTACTTAGGTATACCAATGAATCATGAAAGGCTCAATAATAAAGACTGGAAAGTGGTTTGAAAATTCTTTTCAAAAAAATTGAGTAGTTGGAAGGGTAAACTTTTATCTTATGGTGGTTCGTTGGTTTTGATAAATTCAATGCTCAGTAGCCTGGCCATGTTTATGATGTCTTTATTTGAAGTACCCAAAGGCATTCTTAAGAAATTAGATTTCTATAGGTTAGATTTTTTCTAGCAAGGAGATAACCATAAGAAAAAATACAGATTATTGAAATGGGAAAATCTTTGTTTACCAAAGGATCAATGAGGTCTTGGCATTATGAATCTTGAAATTCAGAATGCTTGCTTACTTAGCAAATAGTTGTACAAACTAGTTAATGAAAACGGTGTCTGGTAGGATCTTCTTAGAAAGAAATATTTGAAAAATAAAACCATTGGTTAAGTTTATTGGAAACCGAGAGACTCACACTTTTGGTCCGGCCTTATGAAGGTAAAAGACCGTTTCCTTGATCTCTCTTCTGAACATTCACAATGGTAGTCAAACTAGATTTTGGGAGGATGAGTGGCTTGGAAACTTTACTCTCAAAGAGCAATACCCATCTTTATACAATATTACAAGGAAAAAACATTTATGAGTAGCCAATGCTTTTGTTTCCACACCTCTTAACATTTCTTTCAGAAGAGCTGTAGTTGGGGAGAAGTTACTTAAATGGAATGAATTAGTAGCTAAAATTGTATTTGTGCTGTTGGATGATCAATAGGATTCAATTAAATGGAGCCTTACAAGACAAGGATCTTTCACAGTGCAATCTATGTATAAGCATTTAATTAATCAAATTGCGATGCCTTTAAACAAGTTGCTATGGAAATTAAAATTACCACTTAAAATCAGGACATTTATTTGGTTCTTGATCAAAGGCGTAATTTTAACCAACACAATTTTAAAAAAAAAAAGAAAATGGAAAAGAGATGATAGTTGTTGTTTTTGTGACAATAGAAAAACTATCCAACATTTTTTCCTTGATTGTCATGTGGCTAGATTTGTTAGGAGAGTCTGCCAAGTGGCTTTTCATCTTGAACCACCAAAAGATGTTGCCAACTTATTTAGATTGTGGGATGTACAAACAGACCAACACTTACGCTTCCTGATTTGTATAGGTACAAGTGCCATCTTATGGTTCATTTGGCTATTTAGAAACGAAGGGATTTTTTGATAAAAAACGACTATACTCTTATTTGTAGGTTGTTTTCAGGGCAATTTATTGGACTCAGTTCTGGAACGCCCTACAAAAAAAGAGCGACAAACCTTTTCTAAAATGGGCATGTCACATAATGGAGAACGTGGCTATGGATATATTCACCAAGCATGGATGACCGTCATTCAAAAGGCTTAGCGCTTAGCGTTTATTCGATTTTCTCTTTCTTTGGTTTAGCTTTTTAAGAGCTTAAAAAATATCGAGATGCTAGTTTTGTAATAAGGATTGGTTGTGTGCAAATCTCTTGCAGAGACCAGAATAAAAATTCCTTTTTCCAAAAATTTGACGGGTGCAAGAATTTTCTGATCGCCTCATGATGATTGGTGATGCCTACTGGTGCGCCTACGCGTGTCACCAACACAATACAACACAACACACAGTTGCAACCTGGATTATTGGTTGCATTGGATCGTACGACGTACTGTAGCGGTTGGTAGAGTGATGGGCAAGCAGTTGCTCCTTCCATTCACAAATAAATTATCTTTTTAACTTTTATTAACTACATTTGACTATTTATCTTATTCAATTTTTTATATAAATATCATATTTCTTGTTATGATTTATATTATCATTAGAGATACTTTAATAATAATTTACTTATTTTATAATATGTATAAAATTTTAGAATAAAATGAATGGTCAAATGAAGTTCTTGAAGTAAACAAAAAAAAGTAAATTATTTGGGAACGGAGAGAGTACTCCTAATAATAGCAGTTGTAGATTAGTACCGTTGTTGTTGCACGCACTACTACGTGGTGGTATTACTCTGATCCGATCCGTCCACTTGAACGGCGCCCTCATGTACTCGACGTATCAGCGAGATGTGAGCTACTATTTCTGTTCGGCCTCCACTTCCCGGACACACAAAACAGACGTCGCGACGACTCATGTCAACAGCAACAGCAACAGCTACCACCACCAGCCCATGCATGCCGACCTCGGCAAAACGAAACAGGCCAGCCAGCCAGGCGTGTCGTCGCCATCCAATCATCCGTGGAGACTGACGTGGTGGGCGGGTGGCAAACTGGCAATACCGCGCCGGCGGGCGGCGGGCGGCCGAGAGCGCTAGGCACCCGTTGGTGAGGGTACAACGAAGGATTGGGTCCTCATTTTTTGAACAAAGAGTTGGGTCTTCATCGGCTGAGCATGCAGCTGGGATACCGTATCCTACGCAGCAAGCCATGAACCGACCTCAGCTTGCAAGCGGGGCGTGGACAACCACGAACCCGCAAGGCTTGCCGCAAATTAATTTAGCGGGTTTGCGGCTGCCCACTTCTTCAATTGTGTTGCACCTATGTGTTTCGTGGGCTTGGTGGCTGGTACCTGCAAGCCCGCGTGACCCCACAAAGGGCCGTGCTGTTGCCGTTGGACTTGGACCGAGCAGATGCCTATTGCTCGTCGACGCCGCCGGCCTGTGCCGCTCCTTGTAGGTCCCAGCTTGCGAACCTGAAGCAAAGCATGGCACGTCTACTGCTTACAGAAACTGTGCATGGAGGAAGCAGGCAAGTTTGATTGTTGACAGCGTGCGCAAGTTGGATTGTTGATAGGCAACGTGTGTTCAGCTGCATGTATTGTAAATGAAGAAAGTTCTAGTGCCATTTGTTTTCCACTCTGCCCCAAAGCCTCCAACCCTGCAATTACGGCCATGTTTCCCAACCAAAATAAAGATCGGACAGCTCAAAACGAGATAAATCAACAGTCAGTGAAATTCAAACGGCTTTGAAGAAGGCGAGCGGCAAGCATGACACAGCTCAAAACAAAAGCCTGGTTCAATCGCACACCTGGTCACCTGCACATGGGATGGACGAAGATGTTCGCGATGGTTCGTCGGATCGGCTTGAGGAACAGATGAAGTCATGTCACAGCTAGGTTTCGCCACCGAGGAGTCCGATGCAGATAAGGACGATAGATTGGAGAGAGGCAACTCGGATAAAGCGGCGGCGACACATTTTGCGGGCCTTGTGGGTTTTGGGGGAATTTCTCTTGTGTCCAACGGGTTTGGCGAATTGATGTGAACGGCTATTTTGCGGGGCGGATGGACGAGTAACGTTAAGAACCTGCACCGCCTGCATTCTGAAACTGACCAAAGCATGAATGCTTTGCAGCCGGAAGACTTCCTTGCTTGGTGCCGGCAAGAAATCGGTTATATCTATCTCCTCTTTCCGTCTACCTTGTGGCGGAATTGGAGGAGGATGAAACCTTAATCCGCAGCAGTATGCTGGGTGTGAGGAAGCTTAGCAGTAGCAGGCAAAGAACGCGGGAGAGGCACAAGAACACGTGAGAGCAGTGGCCCAATTCAAAAATGTAAAATGAACAACTGCGGCTTCCCCCTGTCCTTCCCACCCACCGACCCACTATCAGTGGTTGCGTGGCAGCTTTTGGTGCTCCTTGTCGAGGAAAGGAGGTCGAGGCCGGGGAATGGTGGCGGCATGGCAAAAGCTGCTGCTTGCTGCCCGGTCCACCATTTCTCGCTGAATTCAAACGACTGCTGCGCGTTCAGTTACTACTATTCTACTCTGATCTGTCAGCAGACCAGCACGTCGTTCTCACGTTCACACGCACATTCCCTCACCTCTTTCGTCGTCGCCGATCTTCCTCCGGTTTTCAGTTTTCACCGCTTTTACTTTACAGTCTAGGAGTACTCGTTTTTAGCCATTTCTTCTTTCTTTGACTGCCGCCTTCCTTCCTCGCTGATCCAGCCATTAATGCCACAACCTGCTATATATCACTACTATCCTCTTCCTCCCCCTTCTACTCCCCCAAATCCCCAATATCTCTCCTCCCTCTCTTTCTCTCTCCCTCGCTCTCTGCTTCCTATCCCCGTTGCTGCCCTGCTGGTACGATCTCTCTGTTCTGATTCTAGTTTCTAGCCGTTGCTGTGAGCTAAGTGCGCGATTCGGTCTCAGCTCCACGGACGTTCTTTTTGCGGTTTCAGGTTCTTTGCTTGTGTAATGAGTGGAAGGAGGCTCCGGTTGCAGTAAGAGGTGAGCTTTAAACTTCCTCTCGGTTTATTCCATCGAACATTGGTGTTTATGGGATTGGGATCACGAGAGGATTTGGGGACCTATTTTCCTTTCCCCTGGCTGTAGAATTCAGTATCCTGTATGCATCGATGGAAGAAGAGTGCGCAATCTTTGGTCACATCTAATATCTCTGAAGAATACACTGTAGTTCTTGTAAGGAGCTCAGATTGTTCGTAGGTTGTCTTGAATTGAGGGAGCGGCGCAGTCTCCATTTGTTTATCCATGGAAACCTTTTAACTGCTTCTTTCGCGTTCTGCAGGGGGGGACTTCATCTGCACGTGTTGCTGATCCGCATTAGAGGATCCGTGCTGATAATATACATCTGATACCCACAAGATCGACTGAATCAGTTTCAGCCTGACGGCACCATGGGTTCCCAAACCTGGGACATAGTGACGATGCTTCTTGACGTGCCGCGGTGGGTCTGGGTTTGCATCGGCGGGATCGTCTTTGTCCTGGCATTTGGGCTGATGCTCTGCATTGGGGTGCCGGTCTACCTGTTATTTAGTCTTATACGCATTTGCTTTGGCGGATGCAAAGGGGGGCTGCAGCCGGCAGCGACGAAGCCAGCGGGGGGGCTACCCGGGCTACAGCCCCCCCTACCAGCCATGGAAACATAACGCCCCCCCTAAGCACCCCCTATGCTATGGATGAGGAAGAAGGAAAGGAGGGGCCAGAGGAAGAAAAAGAGGAAGCAGCTCTCCCTATTCCTAGCTTCATCGCGTTGTCAGCCTTCCCAGGAATAGCTAATCAGCCTGTAATGCAAAAAAAGTTTTAAATCACCATTAAATCTTCATGCAAATCAACATCTCCATGTTTTAGCCCCTTTGTCCCCCATCATGCATCCGCCACTGCTCATTTGCATGTTTTCTATTTTTAGCTGCATGTGCACGAGTGCCGGCTTGTGGTGACCGTGCATGTAGGAGAGCATGGTGAGGATAGCTCGCGCATGACTCTGGAGCCATTGGCTGTGGGCATAGCACCTTGAACATGGGGATGGACATGTTCTGGCAAGGTGTGTGGTTGTCACCTGATAGCTTCTGTTTTTTGTAATCACTGAATAAACAGAGAAGAAAACCAAAAACACTGATCAGTTGTTTCACAGCACCAAAACCTCGAGTCCAAGTGTTTGTGTGTGTTTGTTGTGTTTGTTGTGTTCGTGTTCATCACCAACCTTGCGTCCTTGCCGCTGGCTTACATCGCCGGGGTCAGGACTGACAATTGGCATCGGAGCTGTAAGAGAAGGGCCTAGCGCGCAACCATGGCATCACCAAAGGGTGGTGGCCGCTCGCCGCCGCTGGCAGGCCCGAAGAAGAAGGGCAGCG
This sequence comes from Chrysopogon serrulatus, assembly GCA_015844335.1. Lineage (NCBI taxonomy): Eukaryota > Viridiplantae > Streptophyta > Magnoliopsida > Poales > Poaceae > Chrysopogon > Chrysopogon serrulatus. Next base: position 107,070 of record JADLZL010000359.1, on the reverse strand, counting down.
GTTCCGGTAGCAAGACTCCACCGCGCACCGTCTCCAAGCCGCTCGCCCCGCGTTGCTCCCATGGCCCTCGCCGCTCGCGAACGCGCCATCCACGAGAGGTCGTGGTCGAGCGCGTCATCCAGGAGACGGGGCAATTGGTCATAGCTGACAAAGACAGACAAACTATGATTCATGGTCGCTTTTGATGAAGTTGAAGATGCAGGCTCGCCACATCTGGAAAGCAGTCGAGGACGACGGTGTCGACTTCCACGACGACCACATCGCGCTAGAGGTGATCTGCTCCGGTGTGCCCCCAGAGATGTGCCCACCTTGGCAACCAAGCCGTCAGCCAAGGAGGCGTGGAAGGCGATCCGGTCAATGCGCATCGGGGATGAGCGGGTGCGGAACTCGATGGCATAGAGCCTTCGCATCGAGTACAAGCCAATCGTGTTCTGCTATGGTGAGTCCATTGAGGATTTCGCCCTATGCCTATCTAACATCGTGCTGCGACTGGCGATCCTTGGTGATCCAAAGCTGGAGCCGAAGGTGGTGGCCAAGTACCGTCGCATCGATCGATCGAGGTATAGGCAACTCGTCGTCTCCATTGAGATGCTTCTCGACATCGACACGCTGTCCATCAAGGAGGTCACGGGGATGCTCAATGCGGCAACTGATGATGAGCCGAGGCTGGCATAAGACATCGTTGACAAACTGCTGCTCACGGTGTAGTGGCTGGAGTGCTACAAGAAGCGAGATCAGGAGTCTGGCCATAGCAGGTCAGGCTCCGGTGGCTGCACCAAATGCCGCAGGCACAGGCATGGACGCGACGCTAGCAGCGGTATGCACAGGTGAAAGGTCCTAAATGGCTAGGGGTTAAATAGCCTAATTAAAATTCAACAAATACACTAGAGCAAATTGTTAGTATAACAAATAGCATAAATGCGGTATGCTCTAGCTCTACTTGTTAGGAAAGCCACCTAATGACAATTCTAGTAAGCTATGATCTCCACTTCACACACAAAAAAAACTAGGTTGCTACTTTACTCCTAGGTGAACAAGCTAGAAAGATTAAGTTACACTAGTTCTACCACTAGTACAACAATGAAGCAAAGTAATGCAAAGAGAGCTAGCGAACTTTATACCAATGTGGAGAGAACATGAAGCCACTCACAATATCAATATCAATTGTAACAGAACTGACCAATTTATAAAAGCATAAGTGTAAAAACCACTTGCTAAGCAAGAAATTAGAACACTCAAGCACTTATAAACCCGCTAGTTCGTGAAATCACGAAGGATTTCAATCTAAACATCAACAACTAAGATCGTACAGAGTTTAGCGATCACCGATCACATGTTACAACAGTTCAATTACATCGAGTCGCAAATAAAGTTATTACAAACCTAGTCTTCGATAGAGTAGCGAAAAGCAAAGTAGTTTTAAATTTGAACCCACACACACTTAAATTTTAGTATAGTGCCTGTCTCGATCAATCCACAAAAGCAAGTGGAGAGAATAATAAGATCGACCATACCCTTGGTCTAATAATCCACTAGATAGAGACAGGTCTCATAGTATCCATGGAAGAAATGCCCATCTACACAAACAATAAGAGGGATGAACCCTGAGTACGAGAATGTACTCAGCTAGACTTACCTGACAAACTCAAACAAAAGACTCTAAGGAGTATGCCAGGCTTTATCAGTGGATAGCTTGACCTTTTATGGAAAAGCATAAGCTTAATCATTTCCTATTTATGCCAGGTGAGCATCTATACTAGTCATCATTTCTTATTTGTTAATCAAACAAGAGTAACCATAACAAGTATAGCCTTTTCCATCATCATCATTATCATCATTCTATAATCATTACTACGATGACGTAACTCAAGTCAAGTGCTCTCTATCTAGGAGCGATGGCGATTCAAATTGATTCCTACTGAGCTTAGGTGGTATTCCCCACACAAACCACACTCACCCTCGAAGTGAGCTACAGGTCACCGTGACAGTTATTCGGTAAGAATCACGGTTTCGACGGGAACCATTGTACCAAGGGACCATTCGGCTGCCTGAGCCATACTCTCTAGCCTCGGACTTACTCTCCACGCCCCTGTAATCCCCCATCCATCTCTGATACAGTGTGAACGGATCGAATTCTAGCCTAAACAGTGTTAGGCTTTGCGCTCGGAACAACTTATCCTTCCAGTTAAGTATGGGGCATGCATTCAACATGACTCGAGAGACGTACAATGGTACGGTCCTTAATTGACACAAACAGAATCACTATGGTTCAAAATCCCATAAGACTCCGTTTGGTCTCCAATTATCACAACATATCCGATTATCATGATGATATCAACACAAAGCTTTTACAAGTATCTAGTAACCACCTATAGCTCACGGATGATAGGAAATCACCCGACTTCTACCAGTCTAAGCAAGCTAAGCAATTTAACTCGTCCTAGACTAGCAGGGTAATCAAGGTAGGGTAATCAAGGGTAAACAAGGATATAATGCATCAACAGTTGTACTCAACTCCTATACCTAATACATTAATAACAAAGGATAATTATAATATCAGAAAGCATAAGTATGGGAATGCTCCAGGGCTTGCCTCTCTCGAAGAAACTAGCACGGTGGTCAGGACAAGCTAGAAAATCCTCTTCCCCGGTCTCCTCTCCTTCCTCGAGGGCCTCCTGCTGCTGCTCCACTGATGAGTCCTCCTCAAACTGCAACTGTAGGGGGTCCTTCTGTGAACCTATGTGATATGGTGCATATGTGTAAATACAACGAATGCACAGTAGGATGATGATGCATGATGCTCGTGGATGAACAAAATTCACATTTTATTTATCTCGAGTATGCGTGCATATCTCTTCTCTAACTACTTAGAGAAGAGCATAAAGAGAAGGGGGTGTGTTAGCACGCACACACATGCAAGAGTGACACTAACACGCACTAATTCATCAAACTTGTTTTAGACATACTACTCATCAACAAGCACCAAAGAAAGAATACTGTTGACGATCCTTAATGTTCAAATCTAACCATTAACCGACCTTTCAAAGTGACCTAAAAGCAATCCATCTATGTAGAAGTAGGGCTTTAACTAACGAATTCCATGAGTTGTTAGTGAATTAGTGGTTTTGCAGGCATACACTAGAAACGACGCACTTTTGAGCAATAATACAACATAGAATGCAAGATTGGATGCTACGGCCATACAGGAAGATTCTAGAAGAAACAAGAAGGCAACACACCGGGAGTGGGCCAAAGCCCAGCCAGGTAGACACCGACCGGTCTGCCCCCAAACCGACCGGTGCCATGTCGGTCCCACTAGCAGCTGCTTCACCTAGGTCGCTCCACCGCCTTTGAGGATTAATCTCCACCGTCCGTTGAAGCCGCTTTGATCCAAGGGCTCATGTTGATTCGCCAAGGCTATAAAAGGAGAGGCAACCCCCTCGAGAGAGAGGATCCATTCTGAAGAAGAAGAGCTTTATTGAGAAACCCTAGTTAGGATCCTAGGAGTGTCTCTGAATGGACATACCCCTCTAGAGTTTGCATTCCAAGAAAGAGCTAGTTCTATATCTCTAGAAGCTAGTTCTATATCAGAAATAGAGAGATTGAGTCAAAGAGAGAGTTCTAAAGGAAGTATCGGCCTGTCGGTGCTGCCTCTACGGCTTGTATCTGAGATTGCTTTAGAATCAACTTTAGAGTTCAAGTAAGTAACATTGTTTATCTTGTTTTATTGGTTTACAACTCTTTTGAGTACTTTAATCCTTGTAGCTCTTGGGTTAAAATAGTACTCATAGTGTAAGTGTGAGCTTAGACTTCATTACTTGTAGATGTACCCTATCTTTCAGATTTGGTGGTAGCATTACGGAGGTGACTTTATAGCTCCATTGAATCATATATAATCTACTATCCCATCAGTAGGCCGAGTAGAAAAATAATTGATAGTTGGGTTATAGTTTTGCCTATACTCTTCTATTGAATTCTCCAGTGAAATATCCTTGACATATCTTACTTAAGCCTAAATTAGAAGCCTTAGTTGTCTTCTTTATATCCCTATCTTCTACAGCCTTGTTTGCTACTCAGGTGGTTAAGTTGTAATTTAGATTACCCTCACATATCTTCCTTTGGGTTCAATATTAAAACTGGGTCTATTCATCCGGTGAAGTGCTACATTGTACCCATGCGCTTGTGGATTATTCAGTAGGCATTAACAGATACCAACAAGTATTTTTCACTACAAGGAATTCACCCTGAGACAACGAACGAAAAGTGTTGCAAGAGACCCTAAAGTGTTGCAAGAGACACAACAGCAACATTTTTTTTTGGTTGGCAGGCATTGCCTCTGCTTCTGTAGCAAAAGGCTCATGCAACACTTTCTTGTGTGGGTTGCAAGTGCCGATCCTCTTTTGCAACACAAGTTATAGTTATTACAACACCATGGTATGTTGCAATTCAGAACATACGCAACAGCCATGGGTGTTGCAAATTGATCTATTGCAACATGTCCGTCGTTGTTTTACATATGTATTACCACAGACTCAAAGAGTAGCAATAGGTACACTTGCAACGTCGGGTCGTTGCTACAAATGATATTGCAACGATCAATTAATATTGCAAAAATGGTGCACTTTTAACCACCAAATGTATATGGTTGCGATATCGTGGACCCTTGATTGCATCGACTGAAATTTGGTTGCTACAGTCTATTCTGCTATTGCCACTGTTTCTAGATGGTTGCTACAGTCTTTTGCACTATTGCCACACTCCGTAATGTGGTAGCCATATGTCATGCCCTCGATTGCCATGGCGTTTGTGGGTTGAGAGAGATGGAATGTCAATTGCTACACTAAATGCAGTGGTTGCGGGAAGCACCCTGTCTATTACATCCAAACCAAATGCGGTTGCTATAATTGGCTCCTTTATTGCAATGACATTCATTTTGGTTGTCAGACTGGCTTTTGTTTTTGCAACTAGTATAGGTGCATTGTTATATGCAAAGACTCTTTTGCAACACTTGGCATCTATATATGAACAGATTTTCGCAACACCAATTTTTTATTGTTGATACATATATTGCAACGCTGAATTATTAATTCGAACCTTGTTGCATCGATACATCCGGTAGCTTGAAACAACAATTCGACGCCAACAATATATGATGAATAAAGCATCCGCACATCCATTAAACCAGAATAAAGTTTGTTCATACAAATCATCCATAAACTCAGCAAACATAGACGATAACACACACACAAGTCTCTATCACATATTACTAACTATTTTCATGAAATAAAACTACAAAAGTGCTTTTCAGCACATTAAACTTAATGAAGCTAAGGAGATCGATCTGTTCAAATATGGTTGACTTCCATCATCCCATCTCTCTTGACCTCACTGGTCCTGAAAAAGAACAATAACAATGGCTTGCATCGTAATTTGAAATAGTAATATTGACACATAGTGGAGCTAAGAAAATCACCTGTGAATTGCCATCTTGTTGATTCTAATTTCTAACGCGTTTCTTAGCTGCAAAGATCCCTCAATGCTTTTGAAGTTGTATAAGTCACTGGCCAATTCCCTCCCGATTGTCTCTTATTCAAGGAACTTCTAGTTACTCGACTAGAACTATTACCTCCTTCTACAGGTGCGAGCTGTGATTGTGTGGTGATTGTAGGTGCGAGTTCTGTTTTCGTTGGGCTGCTCTCTTCGTTAACCTACAAATCAAGAGTAAGAGGCAAAATTAGACCCCCCATAATATTCAATATATATGACATGGCAACATTAAGTAAACTTCCTATGTCAAAGTACCTCCTGATTAACCATGACTTCACTTTGTGTAGTAGTTTCATTCCCTTCACCAAGGCTAGCTGCAACAACATTGTCTCCAACATGTTGCCCACTGATAGGCTACAATCAATAGACCATGTGAGTTTGTTAAATTTGCATGGTTTGTTCAAAACTTTAGCAAACAATTTCATTTGATCAGGGAAAGCAATGGAAAGAGGTCAGGTATGAATCTAAGACAGATAACACATTAACTAAAAACCAAAACATATAAAATCACATGATTCTTACATATATCTTCCCTATTTCAGAAAGAATTATAAACTATAATGTACAAAATCTGAGCACTGCAAAAAATGTTGGATATTGTCGACATATGCTAATGGGAGTACAATGAAGTAAACGGACTATACCTGGTCTACTGAAGTTTGTCCAGCTCCTGCTGGATTTATAGTAGCCATCAACTCTTGCCTAAGTGCTTCTCTATCAGCTGCCCTCGCCTTCCTCATTTCTTCCATCTCACGCCTATGCTCTTCCCTTTCAGCTTCCCTTTCAATCTCCTGGGCTTCGATTCTTTCTACCAGCCTTACTTAACGTGTCCGCCATTTCCTCGTCATGACGGATACGATCTTTGGTAATCCGTAGAAAGAAGCTGCCTTCTAGTTGGGTACTTTGCCATGTATCCATTAGCATGGATCTTGGTTGATTTGCATTGTGTTGCTTCCTTGTACGCCGACCGGAAAATATGGTTTTGCTCAATATCGGGGATGGCATCTCGATTTGCTTCCTTCTCTCGAAAAGTTTGGTGCTAGCATATTCCATGCCTTAATTCATTGTACATCACTTGGTATGGTTTGAACAATAATTATGTACTCACATAGACATCCATAGATTCTTGGGTTGCCCATTGCCCATTCTTGCAGTGTGTCATCATAAAAAGCTCCAAGTCATTTGGCTCATCACCCGGTTATAGGGTCCCTCTAAAGTTTCAAGAATTGAACAAATTAGCGACCTTTCATAATGCAAAGAAGAATATAAACGTGGATATGAAGTTATTACCTTCTCATAGCTTAACTGAGAAAAAGCCTTTGATCCTGTCACATGGTTTATCTTTCGATTCATTCAATTATTAGAATTCTTGGTACTAACCCTCTACACACAGACAAGAATTTTTAAAAAGACTAATGCATCCTTCAAACATATGAGTAATTCATTCAGCAAGTGTTATTGGGTACTATATTAAAACAACTGCCTCAAACCTGGAATTCTTCACTCCCAAAATACATGAACAGATAGTGCCATTCCACAATGTCCAAATCTTCAAGCTCGTTCCTCATCCTGTCCTCATAGGTGTTGTATGCCCTGTACGTAGCACTGAATATGGAGCGCCATCCCTTGTATCTCTCATTTGCAATGGTCCATATCTTTTTCTTGTTGTCCATGGTGTCCTCAATGTCCCACTTAGACTAATGAACATAATCACATACCTGGTCGATAATAAATAATTTGGTTAAAATATTGTGTATGCTACCAAAATAATTCTGAAGCTTACCAGATTTCAGATGCTATTTTTTTTTTTTTCAAATCTTCATGGATATCTCTCCATGTTCTCACTCCGATAAGTGGTGCGTGTTTCCTTGTAAACACTACAATTTCATCTGTAAATGTCCGTGCATTCTCACCTACAGCTCGTCCAAGTCTTGAGAACTCGATTTTAAGTTTCCCACAACCCGGACTTGGATCTCTTGTTGCTTGCTGCCAATCCTTTCATGGCACCTCTTGTCTTCCTCTTTTGCGTAACCTTGTCCAACAAACCATGTATAATACAAGACATTAAACAATATTGTTTACATATGGACAAATAGATTCGAACATCGAAATCAAATCACAAGCATTCCTTACTATTTCCCAAAGGTTTGTTGCACGCCTAGCATGAGATGGTTGGTTTTGAGGTGCTTCTAGATTGAAACATTGACTTGACATTATTACACCCCTATGAATCCTAGGGCTATCAAATGCACCTACAAATAGTATATAAAGATCACATGTGTAATCTATAAATGTTTGTGAACCAAAAATATTCTTTTTTTGGTAAAAGATATGATATTACAAATATCATCTAGTTCTCCTTGCGCCTTCAACCATTCTTTATAAGAACAGACCGTGTCATACCTCAATATATCTTTGAATTCTGTTACAACAATCAAGAAACTAGTGATGAGTTGCCATGCAATATAATATGAAAATTAAATAACCTTTGACAAAAGGACAGTAGCATATATATCACTTACCCAAGAATTTTCCATCGTCATGCATTTCTTTGAGCCACTTCTTGTACTTATCAACTGACCCATCTGTGTCATCTTCATCAATTGATGAATTTCTAGGCAATTTAAGGGGTGTGATTGGCACATTTCTCTCTGTTATTTGATCCCTAGACAGAACAAATCTAACCTCCCTCTCAGCCGAATTACATGTTACCATTGCAGTTGCATCATCATCATATTCTATCTCTTTTAGTGTAGCTGCTGCATTACTACATCTCTTCTTATAATACAGGTAGTCCCTGGCAGCATAACCCAAACCTGATTTCATTGTTATTAAGTTGCCAAACGTGAGCTCATCCTTTGTGATTGTGTAACTTGCAAATTCTTGCCCCCCACAATGCATCCTTGCAAGTGAAAAAAATAGTCCATGTTTCTGCCGAGCTATCACATAGAAATGAATTGGAGCGAACCAAATCACCACATGTCAGGCATGAAACAATATATCTACCTCAGTAATTCCTTAGTAATTAGAACTAACATAAATGGCTCTACTACAGAACAAGTGCATGCATTATATATTATATAGATTGCACCAACAATTATCCTGCAAATTGATACCCACCTCCCTCGCTTCTCTAGTGCACACTATGACCGAAAATAAGTTCTAGGTATGGCAACAGACTATCTCCAGATTTATATTAACGCACACACAGACACACTCGAAAATACATCATGAGCAATGAACCAAACACTTCTTACCTGCCGTCGACATCCTCTAACGAACGCTGCCGACCTTGCACTCCTTGGCTGCCATCACTTCTGATGTTACCGGAAGGGGTTGATGTCCTGGACGAAGGTGTGCACCCAAAAAGAGACATCGTTGCCCTGGGTCGTGACATCGGGTACATAGCGTCAGGTCCGGTCACCAACGACGAAGGTGTTGGTGTGGTGAACGAAGGTGATGGTGTCTCTGCCGCAGCAGGTGCCGGGAGGTGATGCCAACGGCGTAGGTGTCCCCTGTCGCCGGTGTCGCTTTGTCCCTTCAAGGGCTCGCCATCTCCTTCCTCTACTTTCTACGCCTCCAAACCTAGCTACCACCCGGCGGCTGTGTCTCTACGAGTAGTCTAGTCTCCCCGAGTCTCTCCCAATTTGATTAGCGCTAATGAAGGGCTTAACGGGGACCAGCCGCCCTTTATAGGGAGGGGTGTAAGGGGATTTGGCGCACTTTTTCGTGCAACGTGGAGTGCGCCGCGCTGAGTTTTGTTTGGGAAAATTTGGTGGCATCGATCTGATCGGGGCAGCGGGCTATGTTTGCTCATTTCCAAACTTCAAAAATTCTTACGTAACTACCTCTCTCTTGTGGTGTCCTTGAATTGTAAATGAACTTGGTAATTTTTAAACATGCTAAACAAAGTATATGATCAAAAATTGTGTACACAGTAATATCAGAGGAAAAAATATGAATTCAATTGTAATAAATATAGAAAAAAGTTGTGGTTCAATTTGGGATATTCCTGCTCAGGTTTCATGTAAAAAATACTACCAAGAATAATCTCTAATTATTTTATGATATCAAATAATATATCTATTTGATTATACAAATATTTCTAATTCTCTTTAACATTATTGACAAAACTACTACTACTTGTACTACTACTACTAATACTAGTACTACTACTACTTGTACTACTACTACTACTACTAGTAGTACTACTACTACTAGTACTACTACTACTACTACTACTTGTACTACTACTACTAATACTAGCTACTACTACTACTACTTCTTCTTCTTCTTCTTCTTCTTCTTCTTCTTCTTCTTCTTCTTCTTTTCTTCTTCTTCTTCTACTACTACTACTACCACCACCACCACCACCACCACTACTACTTCTTCTTCTTCTACTACTACTACTACTACTATTACTGCTACTACTACTACTTCTTCTTCTTCTTCTTCTCTTCTTCTTTACTACTACTACTACTACAACAACTACTAGTACTTCTACTGGTACTAGTGGTGTTGTTGGTGGTGTCATGACATGTTCTTTTCGTATTAGTTACTATTTCAACACGAATGTTCCCAGTTTGAATGAATTTTAATAGGTTTATTTGTGTATAATAATATTTATTCCACATCCATGGTAAAATGATACAAATTGGGAAAAGGACTGATTAAGTTTAAATTTCATTAAAAAAATTGTTGTGTATACTAATATCCATGGCAACATGGCCGGCCCACTTGTGATTTCATCAAAACACTGCACGACCCGTACCCCGTGACTCCTCCCTCACCTTCACAGCTTCCACGGGTGACGACGGCGGCTAGGCGTAGTCACCCACCTACGGGCGATTTAAGGCATCGGGCGCCAAATCGGCTCCACCATGGCAGGCAAGAAGAGCGGTCATAGCTCCTGGACGCAAAGCACGCAACTCCCGCGGCCAGTTCGCCCCCCTCGTGAGATAATCTTGCTGGACACCGACTCCGACTCCGGCGCCGAAGTGAACCCCACCGCGATGCGGGTCTCCTTCGATGTTCGGTCCACCGGAGGGAAGCGGATCAAAGGGGGAGGCATCAAACGCAGGCAAGAAGACTCCGTGTGACTGGGGTGAAGGGCAAAGGAGCAATGAGCCGCGTGATCGCAAGCACTCGTCAAAGGAAAAGGTAAGATCAATTTCCCCTTGCACTGTAGCTCACTTGAATCCCTAATTCTGGTATTCAAATTGAAATTGAAATTGAACTGTCCAATTGAGATTGGATTAGAGGTCGTTTGAGTTCCAGTTCGAGATGCTAGGGGTTAGAGTTTTCTAGGGATTCTCAAAGTTAGTGTTGTTAATTAGCTTTACTTGGAAATCAAATTGACATTATGGCCTAATCTGTTCCTTAATTAGTATAGTTTATTAGGGTTTCACTTTGGGGATTGAACTAGCAATCTGAAATTTAATGTATACTATGGCTAGATTTGGGCAGAGCATATGTTTGGCATACTGAATTTAGTATCTGATATGATACTTGTAGTTATAATAATTGTTGTCAAATGTGTACTTAGTAATGAATGCCTAACATGCAATTTTTGTTTACTTAAGATTTTGGCTTATATGTTTACAGCCCCGAGGCTTTAATTTGTTACTTTACATATGATTGATGTTTACTTAAGGATTATTATATATATGTGTGTTCCCATGTTGACGTAAGTACATTTTTCTCATGACAGGATTGTAGCATTAGATAATCTGAAAAAAACAATATATCATTAATGTTAGTTCTGCATGGTCAAAGAATTATCATTGCTCAAAAGAAATAGTGCCTTTCAATTTCCCCATTAATGGCTTATGACTGTAAGAATTGTTGGAATTTTGTGGCAGTCTAAGTTTTAAAATCAGCTTGCAGTTAGCCTGTCATTTAGTCTTCTTTGTTCTGTTTGTCAAATTAATTGTCTGTCACTATATGCCTTTGAGTTCAAAGAGTGATTTTGTGCACATGCATATCTCTATTGTACTCTCCCTAAGTGATACTTTAGTGATATATGAGATTATCATCTTGAAGGTTGCATATGACACTGACTCGGAGGACACATACTACTTGGCTGATGATCGTGGGCATTGGGGGAAGGTGGCATCTGGTAGCGGTGAAAAGGGAAAGTCTGTGCTGCAAAGCACGAAGGGGGGCAAATCTGCGCAGCACACCTTCAAGAATAAGAAGGTAACATAATTTTATTATGATGACTGCTATGCATTGCCAGTTTTCTTAAATAATACTATTGTTCTTTTTGCAATTAAAGGTTTACGATGATAGTCACGATGAAACATACTCCTCATCCGATGGTCTGTACATTGCACCTCCGGTCCATGTCAATCCAAAAGATGCAAGCCAACTCCTCCAGTCCTATGTTGATGCAGCTAGGGCTGATGCCAAAGCTGGTATCAAGCGCTATGCATAGAAGATGGATCGTAAAGTTGATGAATCTTTTGATTGGCTCTTTGTGGACATCAACTACAGCATATTAGCGCCACTGATGGTGACGAAGCCAAAGAAAAAGCCAAAGAGCAAGAAATGAAGTGCAAGATGATGAGGGTGTTCTGTCTTGGTCATGTATAAAGGCAGAAATATATTTGACTTGGTGAATAAGTTTGTTCTTTGCTATTTTCGGAACCACTCTATATAAGTACTACAATTTATGTAGGAAGAACAACTAAATTTCTGTTTATCACCGTGTGTAATCTAAATTTGACTTGGTGAATGTCGTTGGTTCCCCTACTGGTGGTTTGCTATATCGTCTTGTCTATATCAACTTTTTTGTTGCTTATACGTTTCTACTAAATGTGTACTTGTGTTTCCGTTTCAAATTGATTGGTTGATGACAGAAATATGATATTTTTTCGGAAAAGTCCAAAACAAATTACAAAAAAAGTTGTGCAACTTTTGATCCTGAGAATCTGAGAGTACTAGTAGTAGTCATACCAAGCATTTCGGATAGTGCAATTATCATGTCCTATTTCAAATTTTTTTCACAAACATTATAATATACTTTAAGTTTTAATTAACTTTGAATATGAAGGAGATAAAAAACCCTCATTTAGTGGGGTTCGAACTCAGTGAGGGGTATTTTTCATAATTAGCCGGCCCTTAGTACGCCGGGCTTAGTAGTAGAGGCGGTTCCCTGGTTTTCGCTCATATCCACTATTCTGATTCCACAAAGTGTGAGGCGAGGGGCTGCCCCATGGGCGGAGAGGCTAGGTAGGTTTGCGCGGAGGCGGCGAGGTGGTTGCAAGGCGGCAGGGCGAGGCGGTTGCGCGGCGGTTGGCGAGGAGGTTCGCGCTGGCGAGGGGGGGAGGCCGGGCGGCAAGGCATGGAGAAGGGTCCCGCATTGGCGGCGACAGCCGGCAAAGGCGGCCCGGCGGTGACCGTCTCCCCCGAGAGGGCGGAGGAGAAGGTGAATCCGGAGGCACTACACCAAATCGTGCTTGATGAAGGCGGTTTTGACGGGCTTACCCAAGGAGGCGCTTTGATGATTCCATGGCGCAGCAGTGATCACGCCACCCCCCCGCCGCTATCACGGAGAAGACCCCCATCGGCGGCAGTGGCAAGCGGCCCCGAATGCTACACCGAGACCGCGCCCAGTCCTAAGGTGAGATTTACCATTGGTCCGGGTTAGGGGTTAGGTATTTTCTCAAATTCTCAAAATTAGTGTTGGTAATTAACTTAATTAGGATTCAAATTGACATTATGGCCTAATCTATTCCTTTAATTAGTATAGTTTATTAGGGTTCCAGTTTGGGGATTGAACTGACTATCTAAATTTTAATGTGTACTATGGCTATATTTGGACAAAAAGCATCTGTTTGGCTAACTAAATTTAGTTTCGATATGATACTTGTAGTTATAATTAGTATTGTCAAATCTGTATTTAGTAATGAATGCCTGTCATGCAATGTTCGTTTAATTCAAGTTTTGGCTTATGTGTTTACAGCCCAGAGGCTTTAATTTGTTACTTTATATATGATTCATGTTTCAATTGAGTAGGTCCAAATCAAATAAATAGAAAAGGATTATTATATATGTGTGTGTGCCCATGTTGACATAAGTACGTTATTTTTATGACAAGATTGTTGCATTAGATAATCTAAAAAAACAATATATCATTAATGTTAGTTCTGCATGGTCAAAATTAGTTATATATATCACAAATTTTGGTCATATATGATCATTTGCAGGTGCAGAAAACAGATGAGGAAAGAACTAGAAGAACCTGATGCTTCTTTTTCGCTATTGGGCTGAAGTTACAAGGGACCAGTTCCAGGAAGAGGTGGACTAGATATTCCTAGACATGAAGGAGCAGCTGAAGACTGGTAATGATGTGGTTGCAGTCTATGACAAGGTGCAGGAGCAGATGAGGTCCAGGTTGGGTCACCACATGGAGCAGATGTAGCTCAAACTGAGTTGGGATTATGCTTGGTATGGTCACCTTTGGCCAGCTCCACCGGACAATTCAAATAAGTAGCTCAGTGCTGTTGAGGTGGCTGTGTTTGTCTGGATAGTAGTAGAAAAGGATTACATGTGATGCAGTAGCAGATGTATTATGTAAATTTATGTGTGATTGTGGTGGCTGTGTATGTCTGGATGGTAGTAGTTTTAAATTTGTGTTGGCATGACCTGTTTAAGTACTGCTACCTTTTTAATTATGTATGTGCTTGGCAATGACTACTTCATATATATTGCTATGCATTTTGTGGCTTTGTCTGTCTCCACTTTGTGCTGTTGATTAATAACAATATGCATAAGATGTTATTCCTAGAGCAATACCTGCTGCTGCCAGGAGTGCTGCTGGCCGGCTTCTAGGTGCTAGGGGCGCCTGGGAGAGTAAGCATGGGGGGCAGAAATTCTTATATATTGGTTATGACAATGTGAGCATGCATGGGTGTGTTTTGATGGAATTTACAACGGTTCTTATACATTATATGACATTGTGACATAGTTCTTGATTTATGATTGTATGTGCATGAGTGATGTCACTCTTTATTGCTTGGTAGTTTATGATCATGCATTTACTGAACTTGTATGATCATGCAATTCTTATATATACGATGTCACTAATTTACAATAGTAATAGCTGTGTTTGTATTCTTGAACTAGTTTCTTGCACATTCAGAAGATTAAATAAAATATGCATTTAAACAAAGAAATCAACTTCCACGCTTTCCACCACAATGGGTGCAACTACGCCATCGTCAATGTAGGTGTCATCTTGGTCATCCTCGTCGTCATCAAGCAAGACCGTATCATCTGGTTGGGGAACTGCTTCGCACGAGCCCGATTATAAAATATCACATTAATAAACACAAGATTGAATCCAACATAGAAATAAATCTTCCTTGCTTTCTTAGACGCACTGATTAATAACATAGGCATCACCAATTGTGCCTTCCTTTGTCTGTTCTAGTCCAATTTGACAACTCTTGAGTTGGGCCTAATGAATTCATATGTTCGATTCCCACGTCAAGTGCACCAACATCAAGGTCACCCTGAATTTCTTCTTCAGGCATAGCAAACAAATTTCTTGGTCTCATCGCAACAACACTTGACCATCCCGGCTTTTTCACGAGGTTCACATAAAACACCGGGTTCAGCCTGTGTCGCCAGAATGTAAGGTTCATTTGAATATCGGTACTGAAGTCTCGATGTCAATAATTCCATATTGATCCCTGTTGTATCCTCTACTTCTACTGGTACCGGTACCAGGCACATCATACCAATCGCACTGGAAAATTATAACTTCTTTTTGTGTAGGGAATTCGAGTGAGATCATTCTTCTAATCACACCATACCATGTCATGTTGCCAATAGTACCATCACCCCCCTAACAAGCACACCACTGCTTACGTGTCACAAGGGTTCTCTCAATGGAAGGTGTTCGAAAAAGCCAATTGTTGATGTAGCATCTACTGAACACACGATCTCGATGGTCCGGCCCTATAGCCAGGGCATTCATGAGCTCACTTGCTTCCCCCTTCTCATATTGTTTGGTGATCTATGAACACCATTGGAGAACGAATAATGTTTATGTTAGTTACCACATCATCTTGACCATCACATATGGAATGCAAAGCTACCAATATATAATATAGTACTAACCTTGTCGTCGAACCACCTTACAAAGTGTTCCTCGTGTCGTTTGTTAACATTCCTTATACTAGTACTCTTGAGTTCTTCCTTATGCTGCCTGCACTGAAATAACCAATTACTTCATTGTAGACAGTACAATAATAATAATCAAAAAATTATAAAATATAATATAAAATATCTTACTCGACCAAATGGCTGACTTCATCGCAGTTACTAAGTATATAGTGTTTCATCTTCCCGAATCTCATTTGCATCAAATACATGCAAATTTTGACCTCTCCTCTTGTAATCCATTTCACTAAATATGCTTAGTCCAGCGGGCAGCTCATTCACAGCTGTGCTTTCATGTCGATCAACGCGATTGAGCTTGGTGTCAACGTTGAAGAACCTAGAGCAAAATGTAAGACACTCCTCAACTATGTAACCCTCAGCTATAGAACCTTCTAGGTGTTCCTTGTTCGTCACAAAGCCTTTAAGAGTACGTAGATACCTCTCAACTGGATACATCAATCTATAACACACGGGCCCACCAAGTTTACACTACTACAGAACTGCGCTTTTAGCCCTGGGCCTCAAGGGCCTTTAGTCCCGGATCCGGAGCTGGGACTAAGGTTTCGACTAAATGTCCCACCTTTAGTCCCGGTTACGCGGCCTGGGACTAAAGGTCCACCTTTAGTCCCGGTTGGTAACACCAACCGGGACTAAAGGGTCTCGCCAGGTGCGCCACTGTCGCTTTTTAGTCCCGGTTGGTGTTACCAACCGACTAAAGAGTTTTTTTTTTTCTTTTCTTTTTTCCTTTTCTTTTTCTTTTGGTTTTCCCTTTCTGGTTTACAATTGTATTTTTATTATTTTTGAATGCGTATTGTTCGCTTGCTTGTTTATGTAGACGCCAAGACCTATAATTTATAATTTAGATCATTACATATAAATAAATTACATAACACTATTTATATATTATACATATCTATATATCTATGATATAAAATTTACATGTCTCCATCACGGATAAAGTATTTACAACTTAATTGTTCCCCGTCACTCAAGCATCATACAAATGATCATCATGGTTTGGTTTGAGTGGCTCGTCAGTGGTTGAAGAAGTACTCGCCGGATTTAGGACTTGGTCGTTAAGAAATCCCGCGAGTGTCTCCCCGAATTCCTTTTAGGCGGACTTCAGTCAACACCTTCTCCCTCAACCACGCCTCCTATAGTAATCATTAAAGAAAAAAGTTATAGGTATGTATAAGATTTATTAAATAGCAACAAATAATTGAAATGAACTTATTATATATACATGTTACATACTTTTGCGTGCTCAAGATTTGATCTTTTTTCATAGACATTTAGAAATTTGCGACATAGTATCCGCATAAATTTTTGCCCCGTGGGGCTTTGTAGAATCCACCGTTGTAGGATAGGCTTCGAAATTGGCGCTTTTAAATCTGGACGGTGTTTTACGAACCAAGCCCAAACCCTAGCAATAAATGATCATTATTAATTATCTATTATAGAGTTAAAGAGCTGAAAGTAATATTTAGAGATCGAAGTTACCCTTGATAATATCTATCATTTCTTGGTAATCTTCCGATGGTTTTCTCAACGAGTCATAGATTATCAAATGAGATTGCCGGAGATCAATCACAATTAGTATCCAATAAAAAGCTGCATTTGTGTGTAGGCAAAATAATTATTTATCTTCACACCGATCTCATCAATTGGGTTAATAAAATGTACGTACAATACGATAACGATACTTACTTAAAGTTATAGGAAAAGAGTATATATCTTTTATCCTTTTGATTGATTAAGTACCTCCATAGATTTCTCTCTATTTGTGTTCTCCATAAGTCATACGGGGTCTTGGGGTCTTTGAATACAATATAAGGATCTATAAATCTGATCTCCTTGTCATTTCTAGCTCGAGGTCCCTCATCATGTGTCAATACGCATATGTATAGCCGGTTTTACGTAATTAGTTATACATATACATGATAAGTTCTGATGACATTATTAAAAGAAAGAATCACTTACGCAGACGTATACCGATTAGAGCTTTGTCCGTAGCGTCCATGTGGCATAGCTGGTGTAGCTCATTAAATTGAACATAAATAACATCATCACCACTTTAAGTAATGATGGTTTCTAATTTGACGCAAATATAGTCATCCGCATACGCCACCACGCATCGAGGTACCACTTGTTTAGCAAGTACACCCCGTGCCAAGTTTGTCGAGGGCCGCGGTTGCACAATGTACTCTTGCCATATTCATATGTCTTCGATAATGATCAATTTCTTTTGCACTATCAATTCTGCCCCATATCATTTGGGATAAGGTAAGACCAGTGTCCACAAAAAATTTTTCAAGATCCTCATAGTTCAAACACGAGGTATTCTTTGCCGTCTAGCACGTCGATGTTTGAACCATATTCATTCGCAACAACTAGCGGGGGGCAGCGATTGCTTTGATTGTTCCCAAGTGCTACACCCTTGCTCTCTTTTTCTCTTTCTTCTTTCTTCTTCTAGGGATTTGCTTAGAGTGCGATCATAATCGAGATAAAGATGATGATTCTTTAAGCCGTTGCATGCCTCTTTTTGTTGAGCCTCAACCCTTTGCCGTAGAAGTTCCGCTTTAGCAAGAGGTATGGCTTCTCCGAGGGGTTTCGCTTGGATTCTCTTTCATCCTTGAGTTGCTTGAAGAAACTCCGTCACACTTGATTTTACCAAAGCCTCTATTTCTATTTAGTCTTCTCATAGGGCGGCTTCTTAGGAATGATGGGTTGTTTCTTTTTGAGGGGCTTTCTTTTTTGACGGGGGCAGCCGACACATTTGATCGTGTGGCGGCCTCTTCTTCAATGGTGGGTCCACCGGTTTTGGCGATGGAGCCACGTGTGGAGGCGATGGAGCGGCCGGTGAGGGGGGTTGGAGCCCGACGTGGAGGCGAGGGGGCAGCCGTGTCGGTGTTGGAGCCCGAGGGAGGTGGCGTTTGAGCCCCAGAGGAGGCGGCGCTTGAGCCCGAGGTGGTGGTGTTGCAGCCCGAGGTAGCGGGGTTGGAGCCCGAGGTGGTGGTGTTGCACCTCGAGGCGATGCAGCCGTGTCTTGCATCGCTCGTCATCACCCGCAAAGCACTATGACATGTTGGTGACCACCCGCGGAAACCAAAGAGGTAAATGAGTAAACCGCTAACTAAAGGGAATGCAAAATAAAGTTAGTGAATAAATGTATCATCAAGTTTCATCCAACCTAGGGTTAGGTTCATGACGAGGAGGTGGTGGTAGACTACTTGGTGATGCCCGGGAAATAATGATGTAGCGCTTGCGCCAACAAATGAAAAAAAGCTTCTCCTTTGTCCTAGAGTCTTCTCTCCATCACCTCCCCTCATCTCAAGCGGCACATTTTTTGAAGCCTTTGACAACTCTATCCACCGAGACACTAGCATATCCAAATGAACTATCGCCCCATGGATTCTTGGTGTCTTCGTAGGGTCGATATGAGTTACAACACCGATAAAGAACCATGATGGCGGCCCCGGTGGAATATCAGCTCACATGTTGTCTTAACCCGGTGGCGTCATCCACCGGAAGCGCTGACCCCCACGTCGCCTTGAATAGTTGGCGCCTCCGGGAAGCGAGGCGCAAGCGCTTTTCAACGGCCAGGGAAAGGGCTAATGTTGACTCGTGGCTCGATGCGGTTGCCTTTGCATTGAACTTATCGCTTCACGCACTTGCCTTTTTGATTTCCTCATTCATTCTCTCTTCAAGTGCTTTCTCTCAGGATCGCTTCACGAGCCGCTGCTTCCACTCCATCACCATTGCCTCTAACCTACGCAATCGATCTGCCTCCTCTTCCTTCTTTCTTTGGTGGCTTCTATAAGTGGGTCTATCTTGAGGGAAGCCATGCTCCCCTGATATCTCCCCTATAGCCTCTTGTTACCCGCCTAAGGTGTTCCAGCGATCTCCGGGCGTATGTCAGCTCATCCTTCTCTCTATTTGGCTACCGCCGCCCCTTTCATCTAATCCTTGGGCTTGGGCCATTCTACTGCCCCACTCTTCAAGTAGCTTCTCGTAGTACACTACCTTCCGGTCTCTAGGTCCGGGGGTTTTCCCCACGACCGAAGAACCAATACTTGGCGCTCGGGCCGGTCGCAGTGATTCCTGTTCCATCCCTTGTCAACAATCTCATTTCCGGCTCGCCCTTGGGAATTAAATTCGGTAGCCATCGTACCCAAGTGATGGGTGGCGTGCTTGTGGCTAGCATTTTCTATTCGGATCATCCTGCACCCTCTTCTGAATTCTTAAAGCATGTCGAACTCATCCCAAAAGGCCTCAACTTGACATAGGCCTTGTTGGTGAAATCCGTGTCCTGGTTATGTACAACAAAAGTCTTGTGCGCTTTCTTCCAAGCCCGAAATTGTTTGGCCATCTTACGCATAGCCCAAATTTGAACCTTCTCCTTCAAAGCTTCATCATCCGTATATCGCGTGAAATGTTGAAGGATATCTAGCCATAGCAATTCCTTGTCACGATCTGAGACATAACTAATATTAGGGTTATCCTTCCGTTGCCTCCATTCTCGAGCACCGATCGGGAGCTCTGTCCCTCACTAGGTACCCACAAAGGAGCAACAAATTTCTTTGAATGTTCCCCAAGTACTTGGCCTGTACCCTCGTCGAATTCCGACACAATGTACCGACCACTCCAACGGCTTCTTCGGCCTCGCGACTTTTCTACCACTCCCGTAGTTGTCGCCGATCCGGAGGGCTACACAAACAAGTATAAACATATTAATACAAAAAGTCATTCTTTTTTAATTTCATGTATATACATATAGACTAGATTATAGATAGACCTCATCGATTGTCTCCCCACAAGTTCTTCATAATCAGCGAATCTTGACTCCCATCATCTATTTGTTCATTTTCATCACCTTGGACTTGGGGATTTTGGTTGCCGCCGCCGTTGATTAGGTCCATCATTGCCTCATCCATGTTATCATTCGGATTGGCCATTTACGCAAAAAAGTTGTTAATTATAAGATGTTAGAATTCAATTTGTCATGTAGCGCGACAAGAGAAAAGTTAATAAAGTTAAATAAATGTACCATTAATAAAGTTCTTGACATAAAGTTACATAATAAAGTCATATGACATGAGAAAGTTAATAAAGTTAAATAAAAGTGCCATTAATAAAGTTACTTGACATAAAGTTACATAATAAAGTCATATCACATGAGAAAGTTAATAAAGTAAAATAAAAGTACCATTAATAAAGTTACTTTACATAAAGTTACATAATAAAGTCATATGACATGAGAAAGTTAATAAAGTTAAATAAAATTGTACCATTAATAAAGTTAACTTTGGTGTTAAAGTTACCGAATAAAGGTACATTTAGTCCCGGCGCCCAAGCTATTGCTCATTTTGCCCAAATGACCAAAGACCTGTTAATAAAGGGTATGTCATTACATAAAGTTACATAATAAAAGTCATTTTAGAGGTGTTAATTTTTTTTTTCCAAAAAAATGGTCGCCATGGGTATAGTTACTTGACATAAACTTATTACCTAAAAATGCATATTTTGGTGAGAAATGGTTTTAAACCGTCTATAAAATTTCCAATATGAGGTACTTAAAATCGAGTTAGCATTTTAAAGTCATCTAGAAACACTAACCCACTTTTTAAAATCAAATTTTAGATTAATAATTTTGTTTTTACATAATTTTAACTTATAAAGTCAATTTTTTCTGATTTTTTAACACATCCTTTAAATTTTAGTTTACCATCATAGTATTGCATCTTCACAAAAGCATGCATTTAGTTCGTTGCCTATCATATATCTTTTCTTTACATATTCTTTCAAGTTTTAGTTTGCCCCAATATTGCAACATTTCATCTTCATGAAAACATGTATTCTGTTTTCTCACAAAATTACATGTATTTTTGTTTCTTCGTAAAAAAAAAAAAATGTGGATTACCACCTTTCAAGCAAAAGAGTTTCAGTTCATTCTTTTTTTTTGATGCAAGAGTTTCAGTTCATTCAGATCCATGGCAAACTCCCCATTCTTTTGCTCCTCTTCACATGAGAAAGTTAATAATGTGGTGTCAAGTTACTAAACATAATGCGTCGGGTCGTTAGGACGTCGGGGCCGGTTAATCGCTAGGTCGTATTGGGCCGCTACTAGGTCGTATCTCCGTTAGGCCGGGTCGTGCCTTGGTTAGTCCGATCCGTCGCTAGGCCGCCGCTAGGGCGCATCTTCGCTCGTCCGGGTCGTTAGGACGTCGTTAGGGGGTTTCGAATAAAACAATTGTGATATACGTCGTTCGGCGAAAGTGTACGCATGAAGATGCTCTCGGCTCGATGGCCGGCCACAACACACATACAAAGGATCGCCCTCGGCTCGATGGCCGGCGCCAAGACACCACAAACGCGATCGACTTCGATGGCCAGCCTTTCACAAATACGTAACAACACATTATGTCCCGCTCGCGTGCCGCCACCGTCCAACCGAGAGAAGAACGTGGCGGCGCTAAGCTGCTCGGCTCTTAGTGAGAAGACCACGACGCAGGCGGGGGCGCTGCCTCGGCTCGGCCGGGTAGTTGTTAGCAAAGTGGAGTGCTCACCGCAGCGCGGGCTCTGCTGGGGAAGTGGGCGGCGCGGCTCCCCTCGGCCGGAGACGAAGAGCAAGCGGCGGCTCGGGCCGGGAGGACGCACGCGTGAGGATCGCCCTTCGTGGCGCTACAGTAGTGCCGGGTTAGGCGGCGCCGGCGTGAGGACGGCTCGCGGCGCGTTCTCAGCCGCGCGCGCCGGGGACGGTGACGAGACGACGGGAGCGGTGGCGGTTAGGCAAACGGCCGATTCGTGGAGTCTGGAGTGAGGAAGACAAATCGTGGGCTTATATACCTCGACAATCTCTTTAGTCCCGGTGCCAACCACCAACCGTGATTAAAAGGTCTTTTAGTCCCGGTGGCGTAATACACACCGACCAAAAGTCTAAATCCTTTAGTCCCTGGTTGGTGGTTGGGCACTGGACTAAAATTACCTTTTAGTCCCGGTTGGTGGTTGGCACCGACTAAAGGTACCTTTTAGTCCCGTTGTGTTCTCGCCCGACTAAAGGTTTTTCTGAGCCAACAGCTTTGAGATTACAGTTTCTTATTTATTTATGCTTACATAATAATTAGTTTAATCTTGTTAATTGCATAGTAAATAAAATATTAGGTATTAATTTGTTAAAAATTACAGTTCCATTTCTTTTTTATCTAATTGCTTTCATAATAAATTTGAAAACATAAAATCTTTCCATCCCTTATAATAGCAAACTTAAATATTAAAAATAATTAGTATTTTGTTAATGTAAAAATATATTACTTAATTTAAATATCTTAAAGTAGATGTTTTTTGATAGAAAATTTGTTTGTGCATTATTTAAACGTAAATTTTATTTATTTATCATTATTTATCTCTAAAATCGTGATATACGTGATATTGACCATTACATCGGATTATTTTGTAAAGATTTTTTCTTTTCTTATTTATTTATGCTTATAATAATTAGATTAATTTTGTTAATTGTATAGTACATAAAATTTTAGATATTAATTTGTTAAAAATAACAGTCCATTTCTTTTTTGTCTAATTGCTTTCATAATAAATTTGAGAACATAAATCTTTCCATCCCTTATAATTGCAAACTTAAATATAAAATCTTTGCATCCCACATGTCATGTCAATATTTGAAATGATATAAATTAAGAACAACTAATATAAACATCTTATGTTACAATTGTCACATACACATACTCTAATACACTTTATTTATTAAGCCGGCACAGTAGTGATCTTCTTTTTTTGGCGTATGTTCCTTGGTCATGATCTTGGCGTAACCATGGAGTGTCCTCAGCATTTATCATGATGCTCGAATCTTTGGTCACATTGAAAGGCGTGATTCGGTCATCCCTTTCATAATCTTCTGAAATATCTGACTTGTCCTCAATTCCCATAATGTTTCTTTTCCCTGAGAGAACTATATGGCGTTTTGGCTCATTCGTTGATTTGTTGTCATTTTTCCCTCTCTTTTGTTTTGTAGACATGTCTTTTACATAGAACACCCCATTCACATCGGCAAGAAGGACGAATGGCTCACCTTTGTAACCAACATTGTTGAGGTCCACTGTTGTCATTCCATAGTCTTTGTCATTTGTTACCCCGCCTCCGGTATTCTTGACCCATTGGCACCGGAACAAAGGGACTTTAAAATTAGGTGCGTAGTCTAGTTCCCAAATCTCCTCGATGCGGCCATAATATGTTTGTCTGTTTCCATTCGGGTCGGTGGCGTCTACGCGAACCCCACTGTTTTGGTTCGTGCTTTTTTTATCTTGGCCTAGGGTGTAAAATGTATTTCCATTTATCTCGTACCCTTTGAACGTGAGGATGTGCCATGATGGTTGCCTAGCCAACAAATACAGTTGCTCATCAATCTGGTCATTACCCTGACATTCTTTTCGTAACCAATCACTGAAAGTGTCCATGTGCTGACGCATAAGCCAAGCTTCATTCTTCTCTCGAGAAATGGGATCATAGAAAGTCTTTGTGTTTCTTGACATACGGCTCTACCACGGATGAGTTTTTGAAGAACGTGTAGTGTGCTTTATTGAAATAATCATCCCCGTGCATCGATGTATATTTTTCTTTCCTATCGTTCCCTTTCCGCTCGGTCTCCCCCTCGTGTCGTGATTCAGGGGAACACCAATTGGGTCAAGTTCAGGAATGAATTCAACACAGAACTCAATGACCTCCTCTGTCCCATAGCCCTCTGCGATGCTTCCTTCTGGCCGAGCACGCTGGTGAACATATTTCTTTAGGACTCCCATAAACCTCTCGAAGGGAAACATATTATGCAGGAACACAGGACCAAGAATATTGATCTCCTTGACCAGATGAACTAGGAGGTGTGTCATGATATCAAAGAAGGATGGAGGGAACACTAACTCAAAGCTGACAAGACATTGAACCACATCATTCTGTAGAGCAAACAAGTTCCAAAGTGGATTGATTGCCTTCTCTGAGAAATTGCATTGAGGAATGCACATAGCTTAACGGTGGCCGGGCGCACATGTGGAGGTAGAATTCCTCTTAATGCAACTGGAAGCAATTGCGTCATAAGCACATGGCAGTCATGCGACTTTAAGTTCAGAAATTTCTTCTCGGGCACATTTATTATACCTTTTATATTAGAGGAGAATCCAGATGGAACCTTCATGCTGCTTAAGCATTCAAACATGATTTCTTTCTCTTCATTGCTAAGAGTGTAGCTAGTAGGTCTTAAATATTGGCGTCCATCATCTGTCTTCTCTGGATGCAGGTTGTCTCGCTCTTCCATGCGCTGCAAGTCTTGTCGTGCTTCAAGTGAATCCTTAGGCTTCCCATACACACCCATGAATCTTAGAAGGTTCACACAAAGATTCTTTTGTCGGGTGCATGACATCGATCGCATTACGGACCTCTAGGACTTGCCAATAGGGTAGCTCCTAAAATATTGATTTCTTCTTCCACAAGGGTGCATGACCCATTTGCATCTTTGGAACTGGTTGGCTGCCCTGTCCCTTACCAAAAACTACTTTCACATCCTTAACCATCTCAAATACATCTTCTCAGTTCTGTTGCGAGGCTTGCATCGGTGGTCTGCCTTTACCTTTAAAATGCTTGCCTTTCTTTCTAACTGGGTGATTCATAGAAAGAAATCGATGATACCCAAGGTACACGACCTTTCTGCATTTTTTCATATATATACTATCAAGGTCATCAAAACAGTGTGTGCATGCATTATATCCCTTATTTGACTGCCCTGAAAGATTACTTAGAGCTGGCCAATCATTGATTGTCACAAACAACAGTGCTCGCAGGTCGAAGTGTTCCTGTTTGTACTCATCCCACACACAAACACCTGTTTCACTCCATAAAAGTAGGAGTTCTTCAATTAATGGCCTTAGATAGACATCAATGTCATTGCCCGGTTGCCGGGGCCTTGGATGAGCACCGGCATCATAATGAACTTTCGCTTCATGGATAACCATGGAGGAAGGTTGTAGATACATAGTGTAACAGGCCAAGTGCTATGACTATTTTTTCTCTGCTCACCAAAAGGATTCATACCGTCCGTACTTAAAGGCGAACCTCAAGTTTCTGGGGTCTTTTGCAAACTCGGAAATTCCCTATCTATTGCTCTCCACTGAGACCCATCAGTAGGATGTCTCAACATGTTGTCTACCTTACGGTCTTCTTTGTGCCACCGCAACAACTTTGCATGGTCCTTGTTTCTGAAAAGATGTTTCAGACGAGGTATTATAGGAGCATACCACATAATCTTTGCAGAAATTTTCTTCCTAGGACGTTCTTCCCCCTCAACATCGCCAGGGTCATCTCGCCTGATCTTATACCGTGATGCTTTACATACGGGACATTCATCTAAATTCTCGTAGTCCTTGCCACGGTACAGGATGCAGTCGTTAGGACATGCATGTATCTTCTGGATTTCTAATCCCAAAGGACAGACGACCTGTTTTGCTTCGTACGTAGTGGTGGGCAATTCATTAGGGTTCGGAAGCATCTTTTTTTGGATCTTCAGTAACTGTCCAATGCCTTATCGGATACACCATTCTGTGCCTTCAATTTCAACAACTCCAGTGTTGTACCCAATTTTTTTTGCCCATCTTGGGCGGATGGGTATAGTAATTTCTTATGATCTTCTAGCATGCGGTCAAACTTTGCCTTCTCTTTTTCACTTTCGCATTCTTTCTGTGCATCACGAATGGCATCACCAAGAGCATCACCTTCACCAGGAGCACCTCCCTCTTATTCAGCTTCTCCCATTCTTTGTATCATCGAAGCCACCGAATTGAGCAATAATGTCGTCGGGGCTCCGGTTGTTCTTGTTCTTCTTCACATTCTTCCATCATTATCCCGGTTTCTCCATGCTTGGTCCAACAAATATAGTTTGGCATGAAACCCGACTTCAACAAATGTGAGTGAATATTTCTAGAGCTAGAATATTCCTTCAAATTCTGACACAAGGCACATGGGCAACGTATGAATCCATCCCGCTTGTTTTCCTCGGCCACTCTTAAGAAATAATGCACACCATCAATGAATTCTTTGGAGCGGCGATCGGCATTGTACATCCAACCACGTGTCATTGTCTGCATTGCAACATAAAATATAATAAGTTTCTAATTCTTACTACAGAAATAAAAGTAACAAATAACCTAAAATTCTCTATTTCTAATTTTTCTCAACAAGCAAAATTAAAAAACACCAAAGTTCTCTATTTCTCTAAATAATCAAGAAACTTGGTAGGCATACTAGTTATAATTAACTAATTAACCCAGTCACAAATTGCAAATTAATGTATGATAAGTTTCTAATTTTTTATAAAGAAATGAAAGTAATAAATAACCTAAAATTCTCTATTTCTTCATTTTCTAAACAAGCAAAATTAAAAAATACCAAAGTTATCTATTTCTCTAAATAATCAAGAAATTTGGTAGGCATACTAGTTATAATTAACTAATTAACCCGGTCACAAATTACAAATTAAAGTATTATAACCTAAAATTCTCTATTTCTATTTTTTCTAAACAAGCAAAACTAAAAAACACTAAAGTTATTTATTTTTCTAACTAATCATGAAATGTGGCATGCATACTAGTTTAAATTAACTAATAAACCCGATCATAAATTCCAAAAATAAAGTATTCAAGTAACTAACTAACACATAATCTAAAATTCTCCATTCTTATTTTTCCTAAACAAATTTTATATTCATACTTAGTTATAATTTTTAGTGTCTTAATTGTAGTTATCTACATTAAAATATTTAAACGATGAAGTGATTGGAGTTTAAAATAGTGTAGAAATCAAAAAATAAAAAACCACATGTATAACACCACAAAATGAGATAACCTGCAGCTAAAACTTGAGAAGATGAAGTTAGTAACCTCTAAACAAGTAAATGACGGCGTAGAAGTGATGAAATGAATCAATAGCCGGAGATGTGAGCACAAATCAATCAAGAACACATGAAGAACATGAAGAACAAAGAAGAAAGTGAGCTCGGGCAGCTCGGCCAGGGAGGAAGAAGGATTCAAATATGGGGGTGAAGGATTTAATCCCGGTCCCTAACACCAACCGGGACTAAAGTCCCATCTTTAGTCCCGGCCGGTGTCACGCATCGACAAAACCTTTAGTCCCGGCTGGTGTCACTGCACCAGGGACTAAAGATGGACCTTTGGTCCCGGTTGGTAACACCAACCGGGACTAAAAGTCCCCCCTGCAGTTGCCTGACACCATAGCCGTTGGGGCTGGAGACTTTTAGTCCCGGTTGGTGTTACCAACCGACTAAAGGTACTTTTAGTCCCGGACGCCATTTTTTCGGGGAGCTATTGCTCATTTTGCCCAAGTGACCAAAGGCCTGTTCTGTAGTAGACATCGATAAATAAAAAACCTCCCATGCTGCTGCTCTGAATTGTTGAAAACTGCAAGGAAAGATAAAAGGTAGGACAGATAACTCAAATTATGTGTGTAGTGTTATCACACTTGAGAGCACTAGCTCACTGAAGTAAACAAAACAAAAATGCAAAGAATAGATGACTCAAATTGATAGTTCTAGCATGACGATTTTCATTTTAGCCATTTACAGATTGCTATACAGGTGTATATAAATAGCTAATTCGTTTTGTATTACAGCACGTGTCCTTGCCTATTCATATTACTCAGATTTAGTTGTTATGTCAGGCAAATTCAGGAAAAAAAAAATCAAAGCAAAACATAAAGGAGTTTCTGACTAGAATTTAGAAATAACTTTGAATAATCTCTAGCTAATTCTTCAGGTAGTTTTCTGACCTCCAAAGTGGAGCATGATTTAATAATAGTAGAATGAAGAACTCCATAATATTGTGAATCCCAGTTCTAGAAGTTTTTTGCTACATTCTGATACATAGGAAAAAACTCACATGTGCATGAAACACTATAGAGTACAGTACTGATAGAGTTTTTAGTGAAGAACATCTGTAAGGAAGAACTTTTCAATAGTTTGAAAGCATAAGGTCAGATCAGATTTGAGCTTGAACAACTAAACTAGCCAAGAAGGTGCAACAACCGACCGCAGTTGGTTATATAGAACAGCAGTAAAATGCAGTAACTAATTTTATAGAACAGCAGTAATTATGAGTTGCAATAAAAAAATCCAAATACTAGTAGATGTAAACTCACACTTGAATGATCTGTGTGCTCTCATGATTTCCTCCTAGTATTGTAATTCTATCTCTGTAACTGAATTTCAAAGCCACTAACCTGCAAGGAGCGAAAATAGAGATTTATCACTAGCTAGTAGTCATCAAACAAGAGTTAAACAAGATTACTATACTAGCAGCTGCATCTCATAGTCTGTACTAGCAGCGGCAGCTGTGGCAGCAGCTATAGAAAACACACTATTACATTTAAACAGGACAGTAGTGGACCACAGCATCATAATAGGTTTACTTGTATCCAATTCTGTAGTGCTATATGTCATGCATTTCTCTAGTAGAGGAAAATTGTCTAGGAAATAGGCTTAATAATTTTTAAAAATAATTTAGGTTGTTATAGTAGCAAAGCAATACAGGTAAATTGCCCAAATCTGTAGACTAGCCGACTAGTAAATGAAATCGATGACCATCGAGACTGAGACATTGAATAGTGAATTCAGATACAACACCTGTAACTCAAGGTAATACCAGTGTTTGTCAACTACAATTCAGCTATCTGCAGTGAAAAGAGACAAATCAAATCCATCTGGGAATGGAGATCAGACGGGGACTGGGATTGGGATTAGTACCTTGGGCTTGGTGCACGAGGATGGCACACATGGTCTTCTGGGGGTGGTTCGCTGCTTCCTTTGTTAGAAATAATCATGACTTAAATTAGTTTTGAGTCTTGCATATAGAATAGATGTCAGTCACGTTTTTGCGTTAACGTGTTTGGCTTAGTGTGGCTGGATACGTGATGTGTTCGCGTTGGCCGGAGTCATTAGACTGCATGTGCATGTAGTTTGTTAAGAGTGCATTAGTTAGTTCGGTTGATGGCCAAGTCTTGTGGCATGCACGGCGCAGTGAAGCTGGAGACCGAGTCTCGTGGAGAGTAGCGGCTCTGCATGGAGATTGGAGGAGTGGGCTACCAAGAAGCGTTCGTGCGCATGGTGATTGGCTTGGTAGTTGCGTGGGTGGTGCGTTGCCATGGCTATAAAGCCGGATGTAATTGTTGTGTCCAGTGTTCGATTCCTTTGAGTTAATCAAGAAGCCAACATACAGGCCGTCCGGTGGCCGGGGCGTTTGTCGCCAAAAAACTTCCATCCTCCTTGCGTCTGTGCGTGAGAGTGAGTGATTAAAGGGCTAGTTCCAACAATTGGTATCTAGAGCTAGGACGATGGCGGGCGATGATGAGAAGGGTAGTGGCAGCAGCTCACCGCGTGCGGTCATGGTGGAGCACGTCACCGCCGTCACGGCAGAGATCCCGAAGCTGACGAAGACGAACTACCACGAGTGGGCGCTCGAGGTACAAGTCAACCTGGAGGGCATGGAGCTCTGATGCTGTGTGCAGAGCGGCGACGCCGAAGGTGGCAAGGATCGACGGGCGTTGGCCGCGATCCTGCGTGGTGTGCCGACGGAGATGAAGTCCGGCTCGCCGCGAAGAAGACCGTCAAAGGAGGCTTGGGCGGCGATCAAGTCGCTACGGATGGGAGATGCGTGTGTGCAGGAAGCCAAGGTGCAACATCTCCTGAAGCAGTTCGAGAACATGGCGTTCAAGGATGGTGAGTCAATGGATGACTTTTCTATGAGGATTGGTTCCCTTGCTGCAGAGCTGCATGAGCTGGGGAGGCGATCGAGGAGGAGCGAGTCGTGAAAGAAGATGCTGCGGGTTGTGCCGCCGAGGCTCAACCAGATCGCGTGCTCCATCGAGATGTTCGCCGACCTGAAGAAGGTGTCGCCGAGGAGCTCGCCGGGCTACTGCGTGTGGCCGGTGAGGCAGCGGCGGCGTCCAAGTGGTCGAGGATGGTGCCGGGCGTCTGCTGCTCACGGAGGAGCAGTGGGAGGCGCGTCGGCGTCGGCGTCCGCAGCAACGAGCGCTCCGGGCGGCAAAGGCAAGTACAGCGGCACCGGCAAGGGAGGCCACGACGACGACGACGAGGAGCAGCAGCACCTACCCGAGAATGGTGAGCGCAAGTCAAAGAACAAGAAAGGCAAGTGCTACAACTGCGGCGAGCGAGGACATTTCTCTCATGAATGTCCTAAGAAGAAGCAGGAAGAGGCGCTGCTTGCAACGGCTGATGGCGAGCCAACCCTTCTGTGATGAAGCATAGAGTGCGTAAGTCAAGATTAGGGGAGGCAATGTTAGAAATAATCATGACTTAAATTAATTTTGAGTCTTGCATATAGAATAGATGTCAGTCACGTTTTTTGCGTTAACGTGTTTGGCTTAGTGTGGCTGGATACGTGATGTGTTCGCGTTGGCCGGAGTCATTAGACTGCATGTGCATGTGTAGTTTGTTAAGAGTGCATTAGTTAGTTCGGGTTGATGGCCAAGTCTTGTGGCATGCACGGTGCAGTGAAGCTGGAGACCGAGTCTCGTGGAGAGTAGCGGCTCTGCATGGAGATCGGAGGAGTGGGCTACCAAGAAGCGTTCGTGCGCATGGTGATTGGCTTGGTAGTTGCGTGGGTGGTGCGTTGCCATGGCTATAAAGCCGGATGTAATTGTTGTGTCCAGTGTTCGATTCCTTTGAGTTAATCAAGAAGCCAACATACAGGCCGTCCGGCGGCCGGGGCGTTTGTCGCCAAAAAGCTTCCATCCTCCTTGCGTCTGTGCATGAGAGTGAGTGATTAAAGGGCTAGTTCCAACATCCTTCTCAGAGATACCGCCATGGGCTTAGTGGTGGCAGCGCCGGTGTGTGCCTTCTGATGCCATGGAGATGAGCGCGAAGGCGTGGTAGGGGCCGCAGGAGATGGCGTCGTGGATCCGGCTACCCTAGCCCGAGCTGCCGTAGATCTGGCCGCCCACGCCGGAGCACGCCGTTGGAGCACCTCGTTGTGGGAAGCACGGGCAAGCATGGAGGAGCCCATCCTAGCCGGCTTGGTTCCTGCGGTGGCCGACTAAAGGGAAGCACTGCCGACCATGCGGCGGCGGCTGGGAAACCCTAGCCACCGGATGGGAAAATCACAGCCTCCTCTTTCGCGCCAGGGAGCGCAACCCGGAGGCAGCGCACCCCGCCAAGGTCTTACCTCGCTCGTTCGGATTGGCGTCCTGGCCCCTGGCGGGTGGCGTGGTGGCAGCGTCCTGCTGGGTTCCTGGCGGCAGCGCGGCTTCTTGGTGGGTGGCGCGGTGTCCTTGCAGCGCGGCGGTGCATCGTCCTTGCGCGGCGGAAGGAAGAGGGAAGAGCGAGGGGAGAGTCCTAGCCGGTGGCAGCGCGGCAACGCTGCATCCTTGTGCGGCAGAGGGAAGGGGGAGCGGGAGACTGGCAGCGGGCGGCATACGGGAGGTGAGGAGGTGCCGACTGATGGACGGATGCGAGCTCGTAGTTAACTGGACTTCATATATTTTTTGGGTCCAAAAAAATAAATAATATTTTTCGGCCAGTGGTCAGTGACGCGGATTAATAGGAAGAGTCACTGATACGAGCACATATCAGTGACGCGTATAGACAAAATGTGTCACTTTTTTACCAGTGACGCGGGTTGTTAATCAGAGTCACTAATATGGCCACGTATCAGTGACGCGTCCAGACAAAACGCGTCATATTCTCTATCAGTGATGCATTTTCTGTTCAAGAGTCATTGATATATTGTTATTAGTGACGTCTTGTTCTAGGACCATGGGCAACAACTAATCAGTGACATGTATTGTTAACACGCGCAACTAATATTCTTTTAGTGACGCGTTTCTTTTCTAAGTCACTAATTGAGGCGTCACTGATAAGCTTTTCTGGCATAGTGATTCTAATGACAATCAGCTGTAGCTAAGACTAGATCATCGTCCATGTGACTACTAGAAAAACACTTTGGGCCACCTGCCCCTGCAATGTTTTGGCTTCTAAAGAATAGTCCATGTACGTGCTAGTGTATAGCCAGATGCAAAACCACAATGGGAAAAGATTATTTATTTTTCAAAACCACATTACATAATTTGTAGCTACAGCCACAAGCAGAACTGAATCCTTTAAATCTTTCCTAAATCCCAAAGTAATTAAACGCCCAATCATATGTGAACTAGGATCCAAGTGTTTCCAACTATAACTTTTAGCTTGTTTCAAGAACTGTACATTTTCTATGATCGAGAAAAAATTTCTACACGTGCTATATATGCTCCTGGGTGAGATGAGAATATCTTTTCTAGTGAAATTTTCTTATTTAAATTCGTAGGTAAACACGGAGGGAACAAATACATCTGACAGCTTGTTACAATACACGAGGCTTAGTGGAGGGGGGGAAGGGAAACCCGTGGAATTCCCCTAGAAGCCAATGGCTCGGATTACACCTTAAAATCAATATGCTGTTTAACCAGTGGCAGGGCTCGACGACCCTAGGTGCCTAACTAGGCTCTGGCACGGGCGGCATTTGTCGCAGCACCCCCTTATTCAAAAGCTTCAAATTTCATGCCCTGGTCGGTGTCTTGTCTTGCCTAGGCTCTATTTCAGTCCTGGGTCCGCTACTGATTTGAGGTAAACATAAACCACACCCTAGCTATGCCAAACAGAGACAGTGAAGGTACCATCTATATGGGTCTTTTTTTTTTGTTTCCCTCTGATCAGGTCTGTACCCCAATTACTCAAAATATGGTAAAGTACCCATCAGAGCATTGTACTACTGAAAATTTAAAATAATTCATAAATCTCGAAAATGGTATTAGCATCCTACGTGTGCCACCTAAGAAATCAATTTGCGGCAGGGAATTCTAAAAGGCAAACTACCAAAGTTATATCGAGTGATATAGACGTGGTGATACCAAAAGTTAGCTGGCCTACATATTCCTTTTTACATAGATGTAGCCAGTATTAGCAGAAATGTTGTTTGTTCGAGTCACAAATGCCCACATCGGAAAGGGCTAGTACATTTTCAGTGATAAAACTCGGCACCATACCACTGTCAGCAAGGAGCTGTTCTAGATTGATTAGAGTGAAGAGCCATTATTTTAGTTAGAGGTAGAACTAACACTATGTTTTAGATCCTATTGGATTTTTGGTATATGTATCCCTCATGTACATCATAAGACACATTACCACTTCTCCCAGGATAATCTGATACAGTAAAACAATTGCTACTTTTATTCTCTAGATAATCAGACGTCGTCCTGTGGTCAAATATTTTGGTTTACTACATGATCTTAATTAAGGTGGTTTACAGGATCATTTCTCAAGTAAACATGACCTTTCCAATGATCAAAGACTAAAGGCTGTACGCATAAGAGTACAGTGACTCTTGCTCATCAACATTTGAGATTGCAGGCAGAGGGGTAATCCGGACCTGTAATTCCTTTTCTGGCTCCCTAACTGCATAATTCTGCAATGACATCATGTTCATCTGCATTTCACTCTGCATGCAGGAACAGACAGGGGTAATCATTTACTGGCTTTCCAGCCATGATCCACCTGCACGTACTTCAAGTAGGATATCCAAGAAAAAAAATTCGGAAATCTATTTCTCAAAATGATAAATCCACATATTATGAGGTTACGTCTATGTGACCGGATATTACACATTGATTTGATCAGATATAGCTCAATCAGACAGGCACTAAGCATACTGTGCATTACCTACAATTCGTGCTAAGCCTTCCCTCTTCCGATCATTTGCCTCCAGTGCACCCTCGAGATACCATGCCATCTTGGAGTGCTTCTTCCTCTGCACATTACATAACGTTGGCTTCAATCGGAATGCTTGCAAGCATCTAGTAGCTCATAGGTACCAGTTACCATGAGTAGCTGGCGAGCTTGCGCCACGTGGGGGATGCGGTGGTCAAAGAATTGATGGGGGCAATTGCACCTAAATCTCCTGTACTGGAAATAAGCTTTATCCTCTCAGATCTCAAAATAAGTATTAAGCCCCTAAATCCGACTCACGCTTCCCATTCATTTATCCTGATGCCACCCAGTCCTGACCCGTGTGAGGCCACATTAACCCACTTGTTGTCAGCCCCACTCAAACAACACCAGCTGATACGGAAATTGTTTCTCAAGCTAATGGTGATCCAGGAAACTGCAGTAAGCTGGAGGAGTGGTATATATGGTGAGAGGACTCTAGGAGACTGCTTTTAGAAGTCTGCAGTAGGACAATATAAACACATACTGAAAAAATGAATGGTGCAGGTGCAGCGTACAAAAACTAGTGGCCTTTATTTGCTAGGTGCTCACTAGTTATAACATTATTGAAGGAAGTAGGTACCAAAGCTAGTAGAAGTGCACAAACTTATATTTTATATTAGAAAAGAGCCCAAAGATAGACAAAACAATCTTGTCTGGTAGGACCAAACTACAACTAGACGTCCTTCATCAAAATATAAGAAAGAATCTAAAAATATATCAAATATTATACATTAAGTACTAAATAAAATTGTATAAAAAATCTAGATAGACCTCAGTAGGCAGCCAAACATGCGTGCCATCACAAGTCACATGATATTTGGCATGAAAAATGCATGATGTGCGGCTGAGGGGATCGTACCAGCGACTTGCATCCTCGCAAATATCTCCTCTAACCACTCCACCAATCAGTCGCATGTCCATGTGAGTTATTTTTTCTCATCGTCCTATCTTCATTAAATTCTGAAATGAGTATTTTGGACCTAAATGAATTCAATATAAAAGTTTTCAATTGGAAATTTATAAATATTATCACGATCTACAACTTTGTTTTGGTCATTTCTCCATCCAAGATTGTTTGGAAAATTGTGGTTTCAAATTTGAGAAATTTGAGCATAGTTTTCCATGGTGGATGATTTTAAATGGACAGGCTTGTCAACTATAATAATATTATATAACTTTTAGAGATCTATAATTTTGGTTCTAGTTATTGTTTCACTAAAGGTCTTCTGGAAAATTGGAATTTTACTGTGATGCTCCTAATTTTAATAGTCCCTGAAGGTGTAGAGGCGAATGAAAGCTGCCTCTATAAATGTTCGGACCGATTTGTGAAGCAGATGTAGATTATTGAGATGTCTCTAGTACTGAAAAATGAGGTGCAGCTAAAAAAATAAATCTGTAGTAGTGTGTCGCAGCCAGGAACAATGTGGCGTGCCCTCGCTGCTGCCTCATCTTCCCCTATTCCGGTCTGCATACGAAGATACGGATCAGCTTGGCAAATTCATGAAGACAATCCGCTTGTGGCTTTCTCATCGTCCCATGCCTTGCTTGAGCAGTTCGATGTCTAAAATGTGGTTTCCGTGCCTTCACGTGAATAATGCCGCCAGCTAATCATAGTAGGACGTCCTCCTGCACCTTGAGTGTGTTGGGAGTCTTGCAGGAGTGGTAGTACTAAATCTTTTAGATGGCACCCTTATCCATTACGGAAGGTGGCTAGCTGTTGTGTGGCCGCTGGCCCTCGGGGACGACGTGCTAACAAAGATGAACCTGCATGGTTCGCATGGTGAATCTCATGAGAGCACACCAAGTTGTTGATTTTGTCAACCTTGCAGGCATACCTTCAACATATTCTTGATGCCGT
The DNA here is from genome assembly GCA_015844335.1 of Chrysopogon serrulatus. NCBI lineage: Eukaryota > Viridiplantae > Streptophyta > Magnoliopsida > Poales > Poaceae > Chrysopogon > Chrysopogon serrulatus. The sequence continues at coordinate 70,669 of JADLZL010000359.1, read as the reverse complement.
GATGACGCATCCAGTACACATAGCTCCAGCAAATGCGAGAGTTCGAATATGATTTGGATTTTCGATCAGTGCATGTTTCCCTGACGTCTCCCATTCTTAATCGCTATTTTTATTTGTTGTGTCTTGTATCCAAAGATCAACAGCAGTGGCTAGCTGTCAGCATCAATAAGTACAGGCAGGCAGATACGCCTTAAATTGTTCAATGCAAATGAATGTATTTGTACAGTAAATACTTGGCGCAGACAGAAATAAATTATACTAACTGCTTATTAGGTATATCGGCCTAACAGGGCAAAATGGTAATGACCATACATATTAATAATGGATCAGTGCTCTTAGAATAAATTTTGTGCAGAACTTTGAACTGGCTTTCCAGCACCCTATTTGCACATTCATCTACTACATTTATGTGACAGGATAAGTCTGCACAATTCTGAAGAATAACTACAGTAAGCATAATTCTGCAATGACTTCATGTTCATCTACATTTGACTCTGCATGCAGGCACGGGGGTAATCCTTTACTAGCTTTCCAGCCATCTACCTACAGTCCTGCACATACTTCAAGTAGGATATTCAGGAAATCTACTTCTCAAAATGATAAATCTACTTATTGTGGCGTTACATTTATGTGACTGGATATAACACATTGATTTGATCAGATATAGCTCTGTGACTCCATCAGATAGGCACCACGTGAGCTATATCTGATCAAATCAATGTGTATGAATCCATGGGAATGTATTCTGAGCATTACTGTACGTGAAACCACAATACATGCCCACGTGGACCAGCTTCACGTACAGTGGGAATGAGTGGCATTGTCTCAAGGAGGAAGATCACTTTGTCCCTGTCGGTTCGATCCCCTCCTGAGCTCGGTGTTTTATTCCCTGCTCCGGTCCACCTAGGAAGCTCACTCAAGGGCCCAGCTTACAAGAACCTCCTGTGGCCCAGTCCATGAGTAGCCGGCGAGCCGATCCAAGAGAGGGGTGCAGTTGTCAACGAATGGGTTGGGCAATTCCTCTCAGATCCCAAATTAAGTACTAAGCCCCTAAATCTGACTCATGCTTTACATTCATTTATCCTGATGCCACCCAGTCCAGACTTGTAACTCACTTGTTGTCAGCTCCACTCAAACAACACCGGCTGACACAGGAAGAGATTTGCTGTGGCCAAAGGGACGTAGTTGAAGGAATTCGTTGCCGGACATGAATAAGCAAATGATTTGTTGAGGCACAACCATCTCCAGAGATGGCTGGACAACAAACTGTGCTTCTCAAACTATGCTGCATGATGACCACTGGTTCTGGTTCCAGGATCCCTGCTATGTATTTGGTTATACTAGGAGAGTACGCGTGCTCCGCCGCGAGAGCAAAATAGTCGCGCACCTGTGCTTCTGACCGGAATTGTTATTTTGTTGGGCCTAATCTCCTGTGCCTGTGCATTGTAAAGCTGGAATGGGCCTCAATAAATTTGCATGTACTTGGGCCTTGTATGGTGTTTCGTCATTTCTTCTGGGCATACGATGGTGTATTATGGAATGTACTGTACTGTGCTGCAGCATGTGGCTGTAATTTTTTTAGGTGAATTTGTTATTTTTCATGGTGTTTGTAATTTATGTGGTCACGGTGGGTGGAGGCCTTTTTTTGTCTGAACTGTACGTCCGTTGATGTGGTGTCTTCGTGAGTCATTTTTTGGTTTTTTATATATGTCAAAGGCAGTCAGGTTGAGACTTATCCTTTCACTGTTGGTGTTGAGCTGCTCTTGCTCATTCCGAGCGATTGGACCAAAGAAGACCAATTGTATGGATGCAGGTTGTTGGCCATCTGTAGGCTCCACATGGTGTTGGGCTAACATGGAAAGGCTATATCTATGGATACAAATGTATATTAATACATGTAGTCGAGTTGTTTTTGAAATTGAAATCGTGTTTTACCTTGGTCCACCATCGTTTCCTGTGCATTTGTAGGTCTTGCATTTGTATCTGTGCATTTGTAGGTCTTGCATTTGTATGCACCGTCAACAATCTCATGTTTTTTTGCATTTCACCATGCTTGATCAGGTAGAGCATCGATAAGTTTGGCATTAATGATGAAGGAAAAGTTTGTAAGGGAATGAGTATAGTAGGAGGAGCAACTGATAGTTGTATTTCATATTTCGATGATTGGTGGGTTGCTTTACATAAATAGTATGTGGATTCGTGAACTTGGCAAGTTCCTGAATGGTGAGTCGCTCGGTGTTGCATGAGTTGCGGTAGGGCCATACCATGTTGCTGCTGCAGTTCATCCAGCACAACTGAAAAAAAAATCATGTCCACAGTTTTGTAAGTATGTCTGCCTGTTCGTGATTTTAATGAGGTGTATTTTAATGTTTGTACAATTTTGTTTAGTGACATCTGGGAATATTACGGCGGTAATGTTCGTACTTACATGTGGACAGTTTCATTTTAAATAGGCATATTACATAAAAGGGGAATGTAACAGAGATAACGTTAGTTACCTGTTTTGTAGAGCTATGGCCTCTGGAATTTCAGGGTTGGCGTAGCATCGATAAAGAGTGGAGCCTTGAAGAGAGATAGCTTTCCTAGTAATAAAGATGAAATAGACGCTAGTAATTATAATCAAGTTCCTGTAAGCATTTTTGTATTTGTAAGTAATTCGTACTGGAGTGTTAATATTAGAGGCGGCAACAGCTCACAGCGAGAAACATTAGAACCATGGTCCTTTGGTTGACATTTCTATGTATTTCTCAGCCTCGAACTCATGTGCATGATTACTCCATAGAGCAACCATCGCAGTTTGGCTATGTCCAAATGTATGTATTTGGTTACAGTATGAAATACAATCAACCTATTATAATGTAGTATTTATGACACCTATAAGCCGCAAAGACGTGGACTCCAAGCAAGGTGAAATCAAAGAGAGAGTTGTACTGCCTGATAAGCCGCATGAAAGCTGCGGTATGTGATCCACCACTGAACGAAACTAAATCATATAACTAGTGCAAAGAACTATGAATAGACAGATAGCGTGACACGAAAAGGAGAGGCAGTTACTAATGTAAGACGATGGTCCAGTTAGGAATATGTAGCCCACCAGGACCTGGTACATACAATGTACACAAAATTGCGGAACATATGAATAAGAATTGAAATCAATAAACATACAAAAAAGGACAACCCAAAGAACGAAACCATTCCATTAGCATGAATAGATAGGCCAGACATATGAGGGATAATATGTTGTGAACGTACGGCGAGGTCTTTGGACAGGTACAGATGGGGAGACAGGTTTGCGGCGTGGCCGCCTAGCCGGCATGGCACAGATAGCAAACCGAGCTGACAATAAATGAATGACAAAAACATACCACATAATCGTCAGTATATTACTATCGAACGTTATGGAACTGGGAAATTAAAAGATCTGAGGCTGATAGTGAAGGCCATGAACAGGTAGCAATCATAGGTGGAAGTCGTAAACAGATAGTGTCCTTAAAATGTCATGGAACATGACGGAAAAAATAGGTAATAGCGACAACTCATAACAGAAAGGTACGGTTATATACTGAACTCGCGCATAACAGGCAGAATTTAGTAACCAAGGAACACCTAGTAATCATACTGTGTTGTATCCAAAAAAAAAGAACCACAGAGGATAGGAAAGTAATAGTTAACCCCAGATGAAGGGCTGAAGCTAGTCGACTGTAACTAAATCATTAATTTAATGAACAACTTTGTCCGTTAAGGAACTATGGAAGCATAAAGCGAAGTAGAGGTCAACAAATGTGTCCAATGATTAACTATGGAAGCGTACAGCAGTAAACTAAAAACAATATTAGGCAAATAACCGAAAAGGGGAAAATGAAGGCACACTAACCTGCTCAGGAATGGCGTCAACGTCGTTGACAGGGAGGCCACAATACCGAGAACAGCAACCTTACACAGCGTCTGTTCGTACCTGTGCAGTAACCGTGGGGCAAAGGTTATCCCCTTTTGTAAATGCAGATCTAGGTGAATGAACAGTTGGGAACAGACAATACGGAATCCGAATCGACGATATGAGCACCTGATTTCAGATAGGTTGGAGCCAACCGGAGCAAAAGATGAACGGAGACTGCACAGCAGAAGCAGCATAGGAGATCCTAGGCAGCACAGAAGAACGCAGCACAGGTGAACCAACAACGGCACATTGCAACGACGAACGGGCAGAACATAGAAGAAGAAGTCTTAACCGGAGGCAGTACCACTGCGATACGGAACACCGAGAAGAGGCCGGCGGCGGCGGGGACGGCAGCAACGACGCACGGGCTCCGACGACGGCGCCGGAAACCCCAGGCAGCAAGGACAGCAGCAAGGCAGTTGAAGCAAGAAAGAGGGCACAATGCAAGAAGAACCGAATCGAAGATGAGATGAGGAAGCTTACACAGGTGCAGTATGGATGGGCGGCACAAGACGGACAGGCGGCAGCGGGTTGGCGAAGCAGAGCGACGGGAGAGTTGGCCCCACGGCGGCGCGTGCGAGAAAGAGAAGAAAGCAACCGAGTGCGGCGGATAAGGACGCACAGTGGACCCCACCCATGTGGCGCTGCGAATCTGTAGTCCCTTTTTTCCTAAATTTTTTGGTCACCTGAGAACCGACACCAGCTTCACGGGAAAGGTGGAGAAAGGGCGGGCAACGACAGCCACACAAAAAATTGCTCCCACACTGGAGACTGCATTGCGTATGGAAAGCAGTAAGAGCAACGCGCCAGCACATGAGTTTTTAGTAGAGGGCCTATATAGCTAGAGATGCAGGGAAACTTCCCGCGATTAGAACGTACATATAAGTGACATCTAGCTCGACACGGCACGCCTGACGACCACCGAGAGTAATTGGATTTTCCTGGATACCATCTATTCCCAAACCGTACGTTCTTCTTTACTTCTGGCTCTAACAGCGAGCGATCCACAATTATATATCATGTTTTCAATCAACTAATTTTGAGACAGTCATCTGAGAAGGAGCTGCCTATATATAAGGGAGGTATGTAGTCGGCACTGAAAATGCGGTATTTAAATGAGTAATGATAAACACTGGATAGCAGTGCCCAGCTACTGACATGGCAGGGTTAACTAAGAGAAGATTAGTGGTGCATGTAGGACAGCAGTGGTTTTAAGAGGGAGGGACATGCTATTGTAGACTGCAAATTAATGAGACCAGAGTTTTCCAGTTTGCATTATGAAAACATCTATTGCCGGCTAACGCATACCAAATATTGGCCACGTATAATTGCCGGATAATAATATGGAGGCAACCCTACCCCAGCCAGTGTTGTTGTTAAGCAGGGATACATCGGTCTATTCAAGCAACAGGTATTGCCAGCAGGTAAGTATCATTATATATGCTGAGTCGCAATACAAATTAAGACACTACAAAACTTCATGGGTATTTATAGCCCTGTTGATGTCTATTAGTTTTTTAATAAATATAAATAGGAGGATTTGATTAATTCAAGGTCATCATATCGAGTTGATACAATAATCCTTAATCCACCTTGGAGCTATGCAAAAGCATAAAACCTAAATGTGGTGAGAGCTTGGTATCCTAATGACAATCGGGTCTAGACTAGATCATCATCAATGGAACATAGAAAAACACTTTGGCCATCTGCGCCATGCAATGTTGGCCTACTTATTCCTGTTTACATAGACAGGACCAAGAATTAACAGAAGCGGGCAAAGTACGCACCCCTGATTCAAAATCTGTGTTAATCAAGGTTTGGATAGGCAATGCTTTGTACCAACATCTGTTAACCAAGAAAGAAAACAAAAAAAAAAGCCGCCAGCCAAGTGTCGAACTGGGCTGGTTTGAGCATCGTTCTGGGGCGCTTCTACCTCTAGGCCCAACTACAGGCCGTTCAGAGAGTGGAAAGTGGTGTACTTGCCGGTGCCACTATCACCCAAGAATGGCTGATGATAAGCTTGTCGTCGATGATGTTGAGAAGCAAGCAGAGCATCATGCCATTCCACTCCAAGATGGCTGCACAAGGAGTACACGCGAGGATGGTTGGCCTTATCTGCAGCTCACACCGTTGCCGATAAAAGCAACCATAGAATATGGGGTTGCGAAGCATGGGTTACCAGGTCCTGCATGAGTGAAGATAATGGTAGTATGATTTCCTGGATGCCGCCTATTCCTAAAATATTGCTTCACTCCACCAATACCATTATCGAACAACATTATATGTCATATTTTCATTCCCAACTAGTTCTGAAATAGCCATATATGAAGGGCCTGTGTATATATAAAGCAAAAGGAGCAAGCCAGCATGGACTACTAGATATCAGTAAATGAGCAATGAAAAACAATTGACAGCAATGGCCTAAGTACATACTTACATGATAAGCTTAAGAGAAAATTAGTGTGCATGAAGGACTGTATATCGTTTCCATTGCAAGACTGTTGATATTTTTAAGTGCTTCCTTCGTTCTAAATTATAGTTCGTTTGATTTTTTTATCTAAAGTTTGACCATTCGTCTTATTCAAACAAATGGTGCAAAAATAGTTAAATTTAAGTTATCCTTCAAGAACTTCTGCTAATAAAGTAAGCCACAACAAAAAAAAAATGCTATTTTACATAATTTTTTAAATAATACAAGTGGTCAAACTTAAATTTGAAAAAGTTAAACAAACTATATTTTAAAACAAAGTCTGTAAAAAAGACTGTCCTTTTCCCCTTTGCACTATAATGCCTATAGTTTCTGCTATCATTCTGACACCTGCATGGAGAACTGATACATATAGGCTCGGCAGGGTCACATGCCTGATGCAGCACAAACTCAGTCTACCACTTAAAATATCATTGCCTGATGAAACATATTGTTAGATTGCGAACCGCAAAGGCACTGAGGAGAGAGCAACACTGTGACTAACAATTTCTTTCACGCTGCTGTCCGGCAACATGACAAGCAACATGACAACAACATAAGAAAATAAAAAAACCATGGAACCTAAAGGCCTAAAGGGGAACGAGGAACTGAGAGCACAGTACATTTTGTCGTCACACAGAAATGGCCTATTTTCTCTGGTAGACAGAGGCAGCGACACAGAGAAACTTAAAAAAGACATCACAAACCGAAACTTGGTGTATGCAACAAATAAAAATGGTCGCTTATGTAAGGACAGGTGTATATGCTACTCCCCATCATATAATTCGATGCAATTGAATGCATTCATACAGTAAGTTCTTGATGCAGACAGAAATAAATTATACTAACTCACTACTGCAGACGGGTTCTTTGCCGAGTGCCCCTGGCACTCGGCAAAGGAGCAGAAGCCCTCGGCAAAGGCTTTGCCGAGGGCTGCACTCGCAAAGGGCTCTCGGGGAATTTTTGGTAGGCAAAGACCTCTTTGCCGAGGGCCATTTCTAGGGCACTCGGCAAAGGCTTTGCCGAGGGCTAACCAAGGCGCCGGCAAAGAAAAGTAGACGCCACGGCGACGGTTATTTTGATTTTGTCTTTGCCGAGTGCCCCAACAGAGGCACTCGGCAAAGACATTTTTTTTTAGAATTTATTTGCCGAGTGCCCTGCCACCCAAAGACTCGGCAAAGACTTTTTTTTTTTTTTTCCGAATTTCTTTGCCGAGTGCCCCGCACCCAAAGACTCGGCAAAGACTTTTTTTTTTTTTTGAAATTTCTTTGCCGAGTGCCCCGCCCAAAGAAAGACTCGGCAAAGACTGTTTTATTTTTTTTTCCGAATTTCTTTTGCCGAGTGCCCCCCCCTTGGCACTCGGCAAAGACGCTGAATTCTGTTTTTTTAAATTATCCTTTGCCGAGTGCTTATACCATAGCACTCGGCAAAGGTCTGAAAATTCAAAATTTTTTTTATTTTTCTACGTTCCATCCACACAAGCAATACATATATATATATATATATCCATCAGCACACATATATATCCAAAGACCACAATATATATCACAAACATCATCATCGTCACATATATATCACAAACAACATGATCCTCACAATATAACACAAAAGTCCAACAAAAGTCACATGTTCACAACAGAGTGCCACAAAGTTGCATCGCCACATGGTCATCACAAATCACATGGTCACAATACATCACAATATATCACAATCGGGGACAAATCCATCGGCACATGACGAAGCGCACTCCTCACCAACCCGGCCTCCGAGACGACGGTGGTGTAGCGTGAGGCTGCATCACCGTGTGACGATGAGCGGGATTATTCGAACCCGCCGATGGAAGCTGCACATTAAATTAGTTGGTTGTGTGAGATTGCATCAAGTAATGTACGACTACAGTTTGAGTACTTAGAGAGAATCCTATCAAATTGCATATAACTAGTGCGGTCTAGGTTTCTATGTTAAATAAGTAAAACGCAAGCCAACAATAGTCTTTGATACTCACGGGAGTAGCAGTAGGGAGTAGCTAGAGGACCTGTAGGATCAGCATCGTGAATCGCACATCTACACCCGTTTTTTGCCCAAGAGCTTGCATGATGCGCATCATTTCCGCCATCTTCTTCTCCTGGGCCTCTCGCGCAGCCCGCTCAACCTTTAGCCGGGCACTTAGCTCGCATGTACCCTATCTTGTTCTACGATACGTGCCTCGCAAAATTTGGCTCCAATGTTGCAAAAGAACGCAAATCTAATTCAAGTGTTAGAATATGAAAGTACGAGATCTTTGCAGGAATTACCTCGAGCTGGTCGACCCGCTGAAGTGATGGACTAGGCCGTGGGCGTATGGGCTGGCCGCGGCTCGTGCTCTCGTGCTCGGATCACATCTAGAGACGAACAATCTTTGGAGTCGATCGCGCCGCCTCGCAATCCACGCCCGGCCGTGCTTCTTCCCTCCTCCGAGCCTCATGATGGCAAGTGGCATCAATGGGCTCGGAGCGCACGCCGTAGTCCGGCCCATGGAGCTCTCGCATCGCCGACGTGTACTCCTGACTTTAGTGTACACGTTCGGTCGGAGTACGACTCGGGGGGCAGCCGGGTCGAAGGAGACGGAGGACACATTGCCCATGGGGACATAGCCCACGCCGAGAACTCGAGACCTCCTCGCCCAGGTGCGCAGCCTCCCGTGAGAAAGTCAAAAAGATGGTGAGAGAGCAAGCATAATTATGCGTCCAAAATAGATAAACGAAATCACTTACGTAGGCTTGTTTGAATGCGGGGAGGCTTCGGCCGCCTTGATGGTGAGTGGGACCTTGCCTAAGCAGTAAACCGGGCTCGCCGAGCCTCGTGCTTCTCCATATAGCTTGGCGTGAACCACCTGTCCACAATCATGGTCCAAAGACTCCTCGATACGCTCGGCACCACCGGGGAGTCACCTACAAGTCATCGAGTATACCACATATAAGAAGATAAAATCGAACCTATTTACTCTAAAAACAAATGAATATCAATATTATTCATATACCTCAAGGTACTGCTCCTGAGTTAGCGTCATCGTTCTTGCTTCAGTTTTGTTGAGGCTCATTTTACGCACCGATGCGTAGTAGTCAATGTGGGCCTGGACGCGCGCCTCGTGGTGTATGTCGGTGACGTACTTCCTACAGGCGGCATGCACCGCCCGATCTGCCTGGTGTTCAAGTCCTTCTTCTGGCTTGAAAAATTTCTGCAGTCAAAAACGATGTGTTAGGACATTATTTCAAAAGAAGGCTTGAATTCCATGTATTCATCAATGTTGTGCGAGAGACTTAACCAAAACTCCGCAAGTACCCGCTCCCCGCTTGTTGCGGTAGTCGCCATCCGGGGCCAGCGCAGCACTGTCCCCACGTGTAGGCCGGCTCTGTTCGCCCCCTCGGCGACAACTCCACCAAGCCGTGGTACCATTTCCTCGCACAAAACACCCAAGATGCTCGCAGGGGTGCGTACCGGAGTACCCGACAGAACTTTCCAGGCCCTGTAGAAGTGAATACGAAAATTTGTCAGTTTCTCAAGTGAGTTCGACCATATCACTTGAAGTAGTTGTGGTAGCATGTATAGTTACTTACTTCATCGCCATAGGCCGAATCACGCAGGCGATCGTGAGGAAGCGGAACCTGATGGAGCCGCGGGGCCTCGGCCAGTAGACACTCGGGGCCTCGCCTCCCTCGTCCTCGGCCGCCTCGCCTCCCTCCTCCTCGGCCTCCTCGCCTCCCTCCTCCACTTCCTCCTCCTCCACCTCCTCCTCCTCCTGCCCCCTGCTTTGCTCCTCCGCCACCTCCCATGGAGTGGGAGACCGCCGCCTCCCCTGTCCCCCCCCCCCTCCTCTTGGCACCTCCTGTGGACGCTCCCCCCGACAACGACCCCTCACCTCGGAAGAGAGGACGTGCTCGCGTAAGTCGAGGGCGCCTCACGCCGTGGACGGCTGCGCCGCCATCTTTGATCAATCTCCTGCAAATCACAAAGAATGAACAAGACATATTAGTACATATATGAGATATTCAAAATAAATAAACAAGGCATTAGTACACAAATGCAAATAATTGAGATTTAAAAAATATAGTATTACATGTTTTAGGAATAATCTTCATGATTAGGATCATAGGTCTCGTCATCACTGTCTATGTTGTCCAAATAGGCAACACTATGACACTCATCAAAACATAATTGTTCTTCACCGTCTACACGTAATCTCTCAAGCATTTCTATGTCCTTGGCATTTACCACCACCTCTCCATCCTCCTCGTCATCAACCGTTTCGTTGTCTACTTCCATTTCGCTCACTTCGGGTAGGGCTATCTCGAACGTCCCTGTTAGCCCATCTTCTTGATAGAACTCTCCGTCATATGTGTTTGCATTGAAGTTGTAATCGTCATCATTTGGGGTAGGTAGTTTGCCGTGTGGAGACACTTGGTGCACAATAGCCCAACCCTGAAGCTCCGCTTTGCCTTGGTTGGCATATCGCGTGTAATACACCTGCACGGCCTGTTGAGCCACAATGTAGACATCTTTTCCCGGATAGACGGAATCTTCTCGAACCTCGACTAACCCAAGATGAGGGGTACGTCTCATTTCGTGAGGATTCAACCAGTGGCATTTGAACAAGATAGGTTTAAGAGGTTTGTCACCATCAAATTGCAGTTCATATATCTCCTCAACTCTTCCATGGTAGTCGAGGCCATCAGTGCCGGGTGTACAAACTCCGCTATTTGTGGTTTTTCGATTGGGTCGGTCTTCCTCGTACCTTGTTGTGTGGAACCGATATCCGTTCACATCATAACCGGTAAATGATTTCACCCTAGGTTGACAACCGTTTGCAACTTGTTTCAACTCATCACTCATGGATGAATCGATCTGGGCCTGCAAGCTCAAGCATGATACATCGTTATATTATTCGAACGCATTTATCAACTCCGAATATCAAACGTAAGATGCAAGGTGGACATTACCTTCCGTTTGAACCAAGAAATAAAATCAGGCCTACCCACCTGCAACCCCGCGAAAGAAGGGTGTCTTGTTCTTGTGGGGTAGGATCCCTAGGTTCATGCCAGGATTCACGAACAAATTTCCTGTCCGAGAAAGAGTCAAAGTGAGAATCAATGGGGTTGGATTCAGAATAGTGACGGTGTATTCAAATAAGATCGTTCAGAACTTACTCGATGAACGGCTGAACCTCGGTGAGGTTGGTCAACACATATAACGTGATACTGCGCCACTCTGTATTTGTCAACATCTTAATGGTTGATCTACTTGCGGTCCCGAGTTGTCCTTGGAAAAGGCTCAAGGTCGATTCATTTTCGCTAGCATTATAACGAGGGGGTGGATTATGATTGCTAGGAAGGTTTGCCTTATAGTATACAGTTGTGAAGTTTGCCACCTCCTCCCGCAAGTATGCCTCTGCAATGGAAGCCTCAATTCTGGCTTTATTTGTGCATTTTTTGCGAAGGGTTTTGACACCTCTCTCAATTGGGAAGCACCAACGGAACTGCACGGGCCCCCCCAGACGTACCTCGGATGCGAGGTGCACGATAAGATGCTGCATCGACAAGAAGAAGCCAGGTGGGAAGATCTTCTCAAGTTTACAAAGCAACACAGGTGCCACTTTTTCTAATTCCTGAGCGACGGTCCGAGATATCTCCTTAGCACATAGTGTACGGAAGAAATAGCTCAACTCTGCTAGCACTTGCCAGACATGTTCAGGGACGTAGCCTCGGACCATCGCAGGCAGAATCCGCTCAATCCATACGTGGTAGTCATGACTCTTCATCCCGTTGACTCGTAGAGTGACTAAGTTCACTCCCCTGCTCAGATTTGCTGCATAGCCATCTGGAAACCTCAAGGTCTTGATCCATTGTAGTATTTCTCTTCGGTCATCGATTTTCAAGACAAAATCGACCGCAGGCTTTTTCCAGGTCGTTCTTCGGCCACTAGGAGGCTGCATTACTTCTTTCGGTCTATCACACAACTCTTCTAGATCCACTCTAGCCTTAATGTTGTCCTTTGACTTGTCGGTGTCCATGAGAGTTCCCCAAAGTGCCTCGGCGATATTCTTTTCAGTGTGCATTACATCAATGTTATGTGGCAGAAGAAGGTCATCGAAGTATGGTAGTCTGGTCAAGCCGGACTTATGAGTCCACATATGATCCTCACCATATCCCACAAAACCACCTCCTTCTGCAGGCACGAGCGCATCTATCTGAGCATGAACCTCGGAACCACTCTTGATGTGCGGTTTAGGATCTCTCACCCTGACACCTTTTGTAAAGTGCTTGATGTCTTGTCTGAATGGATGGGTCGAAGAGAGGAATTGACGATGCTGGTCGAACGATGAAAACTTGCCACCCTTCTTCAACCAAATGATCCTCACAGCTTCCTTGCATATTGGACATGGCATCTTCCCTTGAACACACCAAACGCAGAACATCCCATACGCTAGGAAGTCATGCATGGAGTAGTGGTACCACACGTGCATTTTGAAGGTTGCCTTTGTAGCACGGTCGTATGTCCATACCCCTTTCTCCCAAGCATCGATCAATTCATCAATCACAGGCTCCATATAGACACCCATATTACTCCCCGGGTGTCCAGGAATTATCAACGATAAGAACATATTATGCCGTTGAAAGGCAACGCCGGGCGGCAGATTCAGGGGGATAACAAACACCGGCCAACATGAGTATGGAGCAGCCATCATTCCATAAGGATTGAACCCATCTGTTGCGAACGCAACACGTACATTACGAGCCTCATCTGCTTTGTCACGATGTTTGTCATTGAAGTACGTCCATGCTTCAGCATCAGCCGGATGTACCATCTTCTCAGGGTTGTACCGTTTGCCATTTTTGTGCCATGTCATCTGTTTTGCGGATTCCTCGGTCATGAAAAGCCGTTGGATCCTCGGCACGAATGGAAGGTGCCGTAAGACATTCGCGGGGATGGTAAGCTGCCTCTTCTGGCCGTCACCATGGTCTACCTCCAGGTACCTAGAGGATTTGCACTTCGGACAGTACGCTGCATCCTTGTGTTCTTTCCTAAATAGGACGCACCCTTTCGGACAACAATGTATCTTGTCATACGGCATCTTGAGCGTACGAAGGAGTTTCTCTGACTCGTACAAGTTGGGGGGCAGAAGATGAGGTTTAGGTAGCATGCTGCCAAACACGGCCAACATCTTATCAAAGCCTTCTCGACTCAGATTCAACTCGGCCTTCAACCCCATTACACGTCCAATGGCATCCAGCATAGAAACATCTGTATGCTCGTGAAGGGGTTTCTGCGCCGAGTCCAACATTCGATAGAAGGCCTCTGCGTTTGCCTCCGTCTCCTCCTTGTCACGTCCTTCAGCAAACTCAGTTTGGTGTATGTCATCTAGCATGTCTGCTACCCCAGCATCATCATTAAAAGCCTCAAGACGTGGTCTCACCACCTCCTCTCTAATACGATGGGCTTCACCATGGTGGATCCACCTATAGTAGCCCGGTGTATAACCATTATGTACAAGATGTTTGCCCATGGTGTCCTTGTTCACCCTTCTCGTGTTGTCACAATGACTGCAGGGATACCAGACTAAAGAATGCCCTTTAGCTTTACCCTCCCCAAATGCATGTTGCAAGAAGCCATCTGTCCTCCTGACCCAGTCCAAGTCATAATCAGCCCGGCTTCTACGGCCCGTGTACATCCACTGACGGTCCTCCATCCTTTCATTCTAAGTACTTGACTACTGCATTTAACAACATCTATTAAAACTAGGTCTGCCTACTGCATTTAACAACATCTATTAAACTGAAACATCATCTAAGTACTTGACTACTTGGGCTGCTTTTGATTTAGCATAATAAGTTGAATCCCAAGTCAAATTTTACAAAGCCCCAGTCAAATTTACACAAATTATAGTTCAAGATCTCTGCTAATCCAAATCATTCCCACTAAATCAATATTTCATTCTACTTAAATGCGCATGCAGCTATCAGATTTTTAGCAAACCAAAAGGAGAGAGGGGGGTACCATACCTCTGCTCGTGCTGAGATGTGCTCCTGCCGCACAAAATCCAGAAATTGGGATGCTGGTGGGGTCCTGGAGCATGGAGATACAGAGGCCGTGCCTGGAGATGTGCTCGTCTTTGGAGATGTGCTCGTGTTGGAGGACAGAGGCCGGGGCCACCGACGCCGCCGCCGAGCCCGAGCCTGCTTGTGGAGTGGGGGGAAGAGAGGCACCAAGCTGAGCCCGCTGCCGGGACGCAGAGGATGGGCAGGCGGCTGCACGGTGGCGCCAAAACGCGGATCGACGCACTATGCCAGAAAAGCCTATTCGTGACGCGTCTTTAGGGCTATTCGTGACGCGTCTTTTACGCTGTCCACCCTTCTCGCGTCACCAATAAAGGTCTATTGGTGACGCGTAAACGCGCCACCAATAAGAACACATTGGTGACGCGTGTTAACAACAACACGCCACACGGATAATAGGAACACGCTGCGTCACCAATAAGGAAACATGGGTGACGCTTGTCCGTAAAACGCGTCACCAATAAGAACCTATTGGTGACGCGTGGGATTGAGACGTGTCACCAATAACAGTGATATGAGTGACATGCTTGGTTCATACGCGTCACCAATAGTGGTTATACGAGTGACATGCTTAGTTATTATCGTCACTGATAAGGTGTATCACTCATGTCACGGATAGCAGCTTACAATTCTCACACACACAATACAAATCATCGATCCACACATACTGATCCCTATATATATATATGTGTGTGTGTGTACACATACATAGTCACATAAGATAATTTATATATATAAGTCATCACTGATTCACATACAGTCTCAGTTGATCCATTTAATATATTACATCACATAACATCCTTCTACTTAGGAAAATAGTCGCCTTCAACCCTTGATGCTTCATATGCACACACGTCATCGCCATATGTCCTCCCATGCTCTTCACACCAGTGGCATGGAATCCATGAGAAGCTGCTGCAGGCACAACAAGAAAATTAGATACAAAAAAAAATGTCACTGACATACTAAAAAGGAATATCCACTACCACTATAGCTCTTTATAGGTGCACTGCAGATAAAATTTTACACAAATAAATTACAATAATTGAACCACTCACAAACAAACAAACAAATGGCACAACTATGGATTTGTTACAGACAGGTCAAAGGCAGGAAGTATTCTTTATGGCTAATAAACGCAGACAAAATAACCAGGAGGGTACACATAAACCGCTAACAGAAATGAGTCCATCTTTACAACCATAAATGATCTAGAAAACGAACCCCAAGTTGCTGTTACTACTTAAAAAGGATGCATGACTAACACAGATTATTTTCTGCCAATTTCCAGTCATGATGCAAGCGAGCACTTCACATTTTAATGATGCATCAGTCGGCTAGCCATGCAGTCAATGCTCTGCACAATCAAACATACAAGACCTAAAAAAATGTGACTATGCGTGGCATGCTAACAAGGATATTCATTACTGCTAGTTATTAACAAGTGCATCAAGCCTGTAAAAACTACTGTAATTGAGCCACCCATAAGTAAAAAGAACACAAGACCCTGTACTAATACAACAAATCCAAAGGGCGGGACTATTTTTATGTCCAAATGAATCCAGCCAAGATACACAAGAGGATACAGATATATTAGAACCAGAATAAGTCAATCCATACAGCCATAAATGAGTTAGAAAGTGAAACACATGATTTGTTTGAACTGCAACTTGCCATAACAGGGGTCAATCCATACAATCCATAATCCCAGAAGCTTCAAATCACAGGGGTCAATCCATACAATCCACAATCCATACAATCTATAAAGTTGTCCTTTGTCAAAAAAAAGCTTTGTACTTGCTAGCTGCTGACACACTGAAATGGAAACAAAAATCATGTGCTTCTGCTGCTGCCCTGGCTGATAGAGCAACACGAAAAATCACCTTTGGTTATCCAAGCAGCAGCACATCATGATACATGGACAGCAACAAATGATGGCCAGACAGCAGGAAAAATATGAAAAGCATAGTGAACTTCAAAAAGGGATAACATGCTTAAGGTCCAAGGCAATCAATCTCCAGTTCAAAATAGTTGTAGGCCTAATTACCTTAGCAATAGTAGCATGGATGCTCAGGTGCTTTAACTTGTAGGATGATGGAACTCTCCTTTCTTATCGATGACTTGTTCCACTAAGAACTTGGCCAGCCTTTCTCTAATTGGACGCTGGTCGATGGGCGCCGTCAACACTTCAAATTCCTGTAGTAAGGTAATGTGACTATGATGGAGGCATATATCTGCTTCTATGAACTATGAAGTACAGGCAAGCAACAAGGCAATAAGATGAACTGATATTAGAAGTTGAGAGGTGACCAGCAATACATGTACCTCAGAGTATTCCAAGTTTGTCTTCTTCATAGCTAAAGCCAAGTTGTGTGCAGCATAAAACCCGGACGGCTTGCTAGATTCAGTTTGCTGGCACTGGGACAAATATATATATAGAACACACAATCATTTGAAAATGGAAGTTGAACACAATGCTAAATATAATAGAGGCACAATACTGAATTTTATTGTTGGAAGCACTTACCGCATATTTAGTAGCATGTGTCAATGGTTGTGGTCTGTCTTTCATCTTGCTTGTGTGCGTCGCAAAAGCCCTGCATGCAAGAGGCACACATATATGACTCATTATGTTTATTCAATGACATTGGCATTTATGAAACAAGTCAGTAGTAAGTAGACAAGCAACTCACTCGTCAATCAACAATATTAACATGCTGAAATCTTGGTTTACAGATTTGTTGGGATCAAGGTATATGACCTTACTCCACTTTTGAACTATTATGACAGTGATCCAATGACAACCAGCTGAGCCGCCAGAGTTGTGGGCAAACATTATGAAGTCCTTGGTAGTATGTTTGGTGAAGGACTTTTGCAGATATTGCCGAACAGCCGCTCTGTCAAACTTTATGCTGTCCAGTGACATCAGTTGTGGATCAAGGAAGCCCACAGGAATGTTCTTACTCTTAGCTTCTACAAGTAGTGACCTAAAAATAAGAATAACATGTTTTTAGATTTGAATCAGCATGGCTTTAATAGGAAGACTATAAGAATCAGCATGGCTTTAACAGGAATGGCCTTAAAGCAGTCTATTTATAGGCACCATTATCAGCTTGCTAGAGCATATGTCAATAATATAGCAACTATCGCCAATTATTTTACTTACAATGTCCAGCATCGAAGAAGTGAAGAATCCAATGCGCCAAGGTTGAAGAGGTCGTATAGATAATTGTATCTCACAAGCATGACCTCAAAATCTGATGAGTTCAGCATATAAAGACCCTTGAACCTAACCAGTATCCCACTCTTCTCATTGCCGCTACAATCTTTCATGTAATGAGCATGAAGTGCAGTACATCCAGGTCCTAAAGCCTTGAGGTCCATTGCTGGGAGAAATAGATGACCACATTTGTACTTAGAGATCCATTTTGGTGTTTGCCCTGTATCATTCAATTTGTTAACTTGTTACATAATGGTCAGCTAACTTATAAATCAAGAAGCAACAGAATATTATTGATTAGGTGTAAAAAATAAATATACCGTTTTGATTTGTGGTCGTCTTTCCACTCCCTCCAGCAATCTTACTAGGCACTTTTTGCTGCATGGATGGCTTGACACTCTCTAGAGCAGCCTTACTAGCCACTTTGTGTTGCATTGGTGGCTTAGTGGTAGCAACAACCTTCTTCTCTGAACTCTTAGGATTTTTTGAAGGATTGGCTGCATCAGGCTGCTTTGGCACACTCTTTGTTCCATCAGATGTGGCAGGAGATTGATGGTTTGAGGCATTTGAATTAGCCCTAGAAAGTAGCTTTGTAGAAATTAAAGCACCAGTGCCCTTTGAGTTTGAAGCACTCTTTGTGTTCTCATTTGGTTGAGATAGGATTGGCTGGACTGATGATTGCTTGACAAAAATGTGAAGCCTTGGCCACTGTATTCTCTGTAGTAGAGCTTCTCTAAGTGTTTTTACATCATCAGCAGGGCGTATCTGCAGCACAAAATCCTCATAACCCGGATGTACATATTCCACTTGGACTACTGCATGGTCATATTCTATTGGGACTGATTGTACTTTAAATTCCTTTGGAAACACCCGACCCTCTGCAACCACAGCTCGCAAGCCTCTAATGTTCGATACAAGGCAACATTCGGTTGGCTCTTTAAGAAGATCAATAGTATCCGGGTCAAATGAATTGGGCTCCAACTCTGATTCATTTGCAGCAGTATTGGAGGCAGAGGCACAGCTACTCCTTCGTCCGTGGGCAGGACTCGGGGACCTAGAAGGTGGTGGCCTTACCAACAAGCCTTGGTCTGCAAGATAGGACATGACATCCTGTGTAACCTCTCTCCTAACCTGGGCTGTCACTTCTTCTTTGACTTGAGCTGTAACTTCTTGCCTCACTTGAGCTGCTATCGCTTCCACATCTACTGCACTAGATCTCTTCCTCTTTCTGTACATGCCCGAACACCCAGGAAAACCATGCTTCCAGCCAGTGTAAGCTGAAACAGCACGCACTCGACCTGGCTGTTCAGGGCCCAAACATGCAGTTAGCACATCATTCTCCCTGGCCCAAGTGACGCCTGAAGCTTCTGCGGCTGCTTGCTTCTCTTTAATTTCTTCGGAGATTTTTTGTGTTGAATCCTGCATCCAGACAATATCAGCTGTGTGGCTGCTTTCTGATATATCAAGCTTACTCCTTGCTCGCAGATAACTCGTAGGGCGGCCTTGTGGGAATTCTTCCCATGGGTTATGGATGCCTTTACTGGCTAACTGTGCATCCTCCTTCTCCCACACTAGCAGTTTACCGTCATACCCTGCTGAGCCCATACAATGGTTGTGCACATTCTTCTTCCGAAGCAATTTATACTTCTCACGTTTCGCTACTTCTTCTGCAGAATTCTTCAATATTACAAATTCTTCCCAATCTTCTTCGTCGAGGTACGGGTGCTTCTCAAAGGGACTGTGGTCTTTCTCAATATAGTCAGTCACTAGCCTGTTTTTGAATGTTCTCCAACACTTAGATATCACCTTCATCATAAACTGAAACCCCTGAGTCCTCATGGTAGGGGGGAACTCCAAGTAGGGCATGACATGTTTATCAAACATTTCCCATCTTTTCTCTTCTGTAAGACTTTTGAATGATGGCATAACTAAGGATAGGGTTTGCCTAGCAATCAAACGAGCAAGCAACCGCATTCTTTGTTTTGCGTTTGGCTCAGCTGGCATCCCATTTGGACGAATCTCTGTGACAGTAATCATGTTAGTAGGCCACTTAGATGTTGTCTTTGGTTTTCGGGGTCGACGCACTCGCTCAGGCACAGACTGCTGCTGCTGCTGCTGCTGCTGCTCATGCTGCTCATCATCAATGGGTAGACCTGATTCCTCGGAAACAGATTGTTCCTCCAATTCGTCATCACTACTTGATAAAGAATCCGCAGAAGACACCTATCAATGAAATTTAAGAAACAAAGCTCAAATTAAATATCCAGAACCAATTAAGTATTCCTTGGCTCATTGCGAAGCGAATATTCCTTGGCTCATCTTTAAAAAACCCATACTTTGAGTCAATGACACGCCACTGAATAGCATCTGCTGGATGCCGTAGATAACCATCAATCTTGCGCCCCTCCTTGTGCCAACTCATCAATTGTGCGTCCTTGGCAGTTGCAAACAAGCGTTTCAGACGAGGAACTATAGGGAAATACCAGACCACCTTCCGTGGAGCTCCATGTCTCTTGTCCTCATCACCCCCATCATTTCTTCGTTTGTATCGAGAGACTCCACACTCAGGGCATTCAGTTAGTTCAGCATAGTCCCCACGGTACAAGATACAATCATTATTACAAGCATGGATTTTCTCGATCTCCAATCCCATAGGGCAAACAATCTTCTTGGCCTCATATGTGGTCTTAGGTAACTCATTCCCCTCAGGCAACATATCCTCCAATTGATGTAGCAATTCATCAAAGCTCCGGTCAGTCCAATGGTGTGTTGCCTTCAGCTGGAGAAGCTTGAGAGTAGCAAACAACTTTGAATACTTCTCCTTACAGTTCTTATGGAGCGGTGTCCTCATATCTGCCACCAACCTCCTCAACTTCTTCATGTCCGCCTCAGTATACTCATCAAATCCCATGGCATCACGAACCATCTCTTCAAGTTCCTGTGCCTTTTGGTCATAATTGGCACTAATATCTGCTAGCTTGTCATCAGTGAGATCCGGGCTGCAAAAGGGTCCTTCCTCATCGTCCTCTGGCCTGCAATAGGGTCCTTCCTCGTTGTCCTGACCAGCAGCATGAGTTCCATCATCCCTAGAGAATCCTTGGTCCATACGATCAGCTTGCATGTCTCGATCATTGACCCCTTCTTCTCCATGCTTGTTCCAACATCTATAGTCATCCATGAATCCTCGGAGGATCAAGTGGGCATGGAGTGATAATGAACTCGTGTACTGCTTTTCATTCTGACAATCAATGCATGGACACCTCATAGTTGTCTTGTGCTGATTCAACATATCTGCCTCTGCAGCTCTTATGAATGACTTCAGACCACCTAAGTACTCAGCACATGCACGATTGCGAAGAGACATCCAGCTCCGATCCTCCATAGTCTACAAAGTATGAATATACATTCTTTATTCATCAGCAAGAGACCCCCAAGATGCTAGAAGTTTTATTCTAGAACTGAGAATACAACCTAGATGAAATATATACATTTTAATCCCGAGAACAATCGCCCAAAGACAAATTCTGCAATTTAATCTCAATGAACCACATTGAGAATACAACCACATTGGATGCTGGAAGGAAGAACCAGTGCGTCAGATCGAACGTAGGATGAAACAAGGCAACACTATTTGGTTTCTTTTTGTTAAAATAAAAAAAAAATCATTTTGGTTGTACTCATGTAGCCTAATCTGTGGGGACCCGACAAAGAAAATGACAGACCTTGGTGGCACAAATACAAATTTCAAGTCCGAAACCTGTGGCTTGCAAGAACCCTTGAGGGGGACTTGGTAAAAGAAAATGGCAACAAATAAGAAACAAAACTGAGCTTGCAAGCAAGGACTCCAGTGAAACCTAACATGAAACGCAGCAAGCTTCAAAAGGACCCCGTTAAGGTGAAAGAAGAAATGCAGCTGAACTGGAGAAATGGGAGTTCAGCAAAATAGGGTGCCCGAACTGGAAGCAACTCAGATTTGCAGCGAGGAACAACTCAGAGTCTCAAAGCATATGAAGTTAAGAAGGGAAAACGAGTGTCTGCAAACAGAATCGCACCGCAGTACAGAGCAGAGAAGCCACGCAGTCATGTGGAACCAAATTAGCGCAGAGGAGAAACGACATTCTTAATTAAAGGAGAAACGACATTCATAATTACTAAAATGCAGCAAGAAATTGTGCGCTTCTGACCTGAAATGCAGGGAACGCAGGAGCAAGAACAGCTACAGAGCTCAGTCAAAACGCAAGAAGCTGCTCAGCTCAGTTCATAGCCAGTAGCCTGGACGCCGCGAATGCATCTAGGAACCCCCAACCTTCTCCCCCATTCCTCCTCAACATCTAGTTCGGGGGCTGGGGCGGGGGCCTAGACTTCTTGTTCTTGGAGGACGAGGAGGGCTTCTTCTTCGACCGCGCTGACGCAGGGACTTCGATGGCGTGGAGGCAGGCGCACGCGGCACGCGAGGAGCGGCAGCACGGCCACCAGCACGGGGCCTTGGCCTTCGGCGCCGGGGCAGCGGGCTCCGGGCTGGCCGGTTGGCAGCGGCGGGGCGGGTGGCGGCGGGCGCGGGCGGGGGGGGGGGTGGCCAGCGCGGCGGGGGGTGGTGGCGGCCGGCGCGGCGGCTGGGTCGCGGTGTGCGGGCGGCGGCGCAGAAGCTGGTGCTTGTATTTTTTTTACAATGGATTCGGCGGTACTCGTATTAACCAACCGCGTGATGTCATTTACTCTATTCGTGGCGCATATGAACCACCCGCGTCACATATATGTATCCGTATCTGTGACGCGTGTTAATAAAATGCGTCACCATAAATACTGGTGACGCGTCGTTAAAATCCGCGTCACGAATAGGTCATATTATTGGTGACGCTCCTGAAAAATACACGTCACGAAATTTATCGGTGACGCGTCCAGCCGCCACGCGTCACCAATAAGCTGTTATTAGTGACGCGTATCGTTCCTGGAATGTGGGCAGCTACTAATTGGTGACACGTCTACACAAACGCGTCACCAATAGTATATTGGTGACGCATTTTTTTACGTGTCACGGATAGGGGCGTCACCAATAGGCTTTTCTCGGCATAGTGACGGTGGCGGGGCCCGGATCGGCGGCAGCGTGCTGATACGGCCCGCGGCTGCCCGGCCTTCACGGGCACGACGTCTGGGCGCGGTGGCCGCGGCATGGCGCCGGCCGGCGGCGGCGCTGGATCCGGCCCGACGGGCGCCCGCCTGCCTGCGCGGTCACGGGGCCCCGCCTTCCCGAGCACGGCGAAGCAGGGTTTCACGAGCACGGCGAGCAGCTGCCCCTGATCCGGCGAACCGGCGCCCGGCCTTCACGAGCACGGCGGCAGCGGCGGGCGCCTAAAGGTGCGTCGGGCGGCGGCGGCGGCGTGGGGCAGGCGCAGCGGCGGCGGCAGCGGCGAGGGGGTGGGGGGCGGCGTGGGGTGGGCGAGTAATGGTGTCACACGGGCAGCCGCGAGTGGAGATGGCTGCGTCTAGGGTTGGAATTGGGCCAGCTGGGCCTTAACCAGTCAATCTTTAAAAAAAAAAAGCCCTTTGCCGAAGGCTACAATGCGCACTCGGCAAAGAAGGCCTTTGCCGAGTGCCGCTAGAGACCTTCGGCAAATTTTATTTTTTTTTAGGTTTTTTTTTAATTTTTTTTGTGATGCTTTCATATGTTATTTGAAACTACATTTTCAAACTAAATGCATTTTGGACTTCTTTTGCTATATTTCATTCATTTATTTTGTTATGTTGAATTTTTTGTTATATTTTAAATTTGAACTGCAGGTGCAAAAAATAATAGAATTTGGTGAGCTAAAAATTATATTCATGGAATTTATTGTACTTTGAGGCTGTATCCAGGAAATTACATTAAATTTCGAATGTCTTTGTCATGGAACATGACGTCGATCTTCTTGGAAGAAGCGTTTTTAAATTATATAAAATGCAAACAAATTCTGAAATTCACGAAACTTGTCGAGGTGTCATGTTATCGTGCGTGGAGGCAGTGATAAAAAATTGAGAATGTTTCGAGCAAGTTGTGACGGCCGCCGCTTAGAACCTAAACATCTTATGTTGTCGTCACATGTGATCACATGCGAGAGATGCACGGGTTCTATGCAGCGGCCCTTTCAACTTACTCGAAATGTTGTCAATCTTTTTTCACTACCTCTATGTACGATAACATGGCAACTCAACAAGTTTCATGATTTTCGAAATTCATTTACATTTTATTTAATTTAAAAACACATCTCTCGCAAATTCCACATCATGTTTCGTGACTAAAATGATACAAATTTCATATGAGTTATTGGAGACGGCCACAAAATACACTAAATACCATTAATACTATTTTTTGGATCACTAAATTATATCATTTCATGCACCCGCAGTTCAAATTTAAATTAGACGCAAAAATTCATGTAAACAAAGTAAATGTATCAAATATAGCAAAATAAGTCCAAAAGACACTTAATTTTAAAATATAGTTTAAAAAAATATATAAAAGCTTCACAAAAAAATTGGGAAAAAAAAACCAAAAAAAAAAGAAAACTTTGCCGAAGGCCGCGTTGGGCACTCGGCAAACTGTGCCTTTGCCGAGGGCCAAACGGAGGGCACTCGGCAAAGACTAACGGCAGGGCAAACCGTTATGCCCGCCTGCGATCTTTGCCGAGGGCTAACCTTTGCCGAGGGTCGGCCTTCGGCAAAATTTTCTTTGCCGAGTGCTGAGTCTTTGCCGAGTGCCTGGCACTCGGCAAAGAAAGAATGCTTTGCCGAAGGCCTTTTTTGCCGAGTGCTGTTTGGCCCGGCCCTCGGCAAAGGCCTCCTTTTACGAGTGCCCGAAATTTAGCCCTCGGCAAAGAGATTTGCCTTCGGCAAAGGCACTGTTTCCGGTAGTGACTGCTTAGTACTAGATATTCACCTAAACTGAAACAGGGCCAAATGGTAATGACCGTCCTCCTAGAGTAACATTTTTATGCAGAATTCTATACTTGCACGTTCATCTACATTTATGTGACAGGATAACAAGTCTGCACAATTTCGAAGCATAACTATATTAAGCATAATTCCACAGTGACTTTCATGTCCATCTAAGTGTGACTCTGCAGGCACAGAGGTAATCAGATACATTTCAGAAAAAGTTCAGGAAATATATTAAAAAGTTCAGAAATATATTTCCCAAAATGATAAATATACATATTACGGGATTACGTTTATGTGACAGGATCGATGTTACACATTGATGTGATCAGATACAGCTCCATCCGACAGCAATAAAGCATGCAGTTCATTACCAACAATTGGTGCTAAGCCTTTCCTCTTCCGATCATTTGCACCCTCGAGATACCACGCCATCCTAGACTGGTTCCTCTTCTGGACATTACATACCGTTGCTTCCGGAAGACTGCTTGCGTCAACAAGCTCCTAGTTGCCACTGGCCTTGAGTAGCCGGCGAGCTTGCACAGCCTGCCAGTTTCTCTCACGAATGAGTAGCCAGCCAGAGCCCATCCACGCAGGGGATGCAGTTGTCAACGAATGGGTTGGGCAATTCCGATCAGATCTCTAATTAAGTACTAAGCCCCCAAATCAGACTCATGCTTTACATTCATTTGTCCTAGTGCCACCCAGTCCTGAGTTCACCCGTAACTCACTTCTTGTCAGCGCCAACAACTCCGGCTTACACAGGAATTGAAACTGTTTCCCAAGCTAATGGTGGTGCAGGAAACTGCAGTATGCTATGCTGGCGGAGTGGTATATATGGTGAGAGGACTCTGGGATAATCTTTCTCTACCAATTATATTCATCCAGTTTGGAAATGAGCATTTGGGACCCTAAATAAATTCAAATGAAAACTTTTCAACTCGAAAGTTGCAGTATCATCAAGATCTACAAGTTTGGTTTTGGTCCATTTTGCGTCCAAGGTCGTTTGGAAAATTTTAATTTCAAACGTGTGGAATTCAAACAAAATTTTTTATGGATAGATGATTTTAAATAAAAAAATTGTCAACTACAAAGTTATCTTACATCTCAAGATATGCAATTTTTGGTTTGGTCATTTGTTCATCCAAGATCATTTGATGTATTGCACCTATTTGTAGATATGGCTATAGATTTAGCCGCCTCAACAAATCGAGTTTTAGAGGCGGCTCTAGATCTGGACGCCTCTAGAGATCCATTTGTAGAGACGAGTTGTATCCATAGCTACATACAAATGCATTTCTAGAGGTGGCTCTATTCAGATTGCTTGATTGTGATGCCCTCATTGTTGGCTCCTCATGTGATGCCCTCATTGTTGCCTCCACTTGAGCTGTTGCAGTCTGCACTTGGCAGACATGGATCTGCTTGGCAAGTCGATAAAGAGAATACAAGCATGGCTTTCTCATGTCTGTGTTTGCTGCTTGGTCGTGATCACTGCCGCCAACTAAGCATTGCCCCATGAAGTCCTCCTGCACCTCTGGCATTGGCAGTTTTGCTGGAGCGGTAGTGTTGTTTGCTTTGTTTGGTGGCACCGTACCCTGATCCGTTAGGGAGGGTGACTGTTGTGTGGCCGCAGGCCCTCAGGGCTAATGCCAACATCGGCAAGGTTGCATTGTTCCCATGGATAATAATATTATACAAGACACCTGGACTTGCGGCACAAGAGCACCCGTGGCCAATGGCCACCGAGTTGTTGATTTGATCCTCCATGAAGTCATGCATGCCTTCAACATTTTCTTGACGATGTGATCAGCCATCGAGTACACAGAGATGCATTCGAATATGATTTGGATTCTCAGTACATGTTTCCCTGATGTCTCCAATTCTTAATCGCTATTTTATTTGTCAAAAAAGTCTATATCACTCTCTGAACAATGATGGATAACCCCTCAACTATAAAACCAGGTATTCTACCCCCGAACATTTCAAACCAGTTAAATTACCCCCTAGAGCGGTTTTTGAATGGTGGTTTTGCTACAGTAGTGTGGTTTTATCTTTTTCTTTTTTTTATTTATTTTGGATGAATCTTTAAAAAATTATAGTAAATCACAGAAAAATCACAAAATAGAAAATCCAATTTTGTTGGACTCCACATAAGTAGATCTACCCAGTGAACATATTATATGTTAAAATATTTGTTGTAACTTTAGATCTATGATTTTCTATAAATTAATTGGAACAATTCATAGCCGCAATTTATGTGGTCCAATTATGATGAAATTTTTATGGCATGCTAATTATTGTATGTTTGATCTCTAATAAAAATTTCATACTCATGGAATCATGTATAATTTAGTTATAAATTTATTTATGTTTATGTTTATTAAACATAAATAAATTTATAACTAAATGATACATGATTCAATCAATATGAAACTTTACAAGAGATCAAGCGTATGATAATTAGCAGACCATAAAAATTTCACCACAATTGGACTGTAGAAACTATAGCTATGAATTATTCCAATTAATTATAGAAAATTATAGATCTAAGGTTACAGCACAAAAAATTATATAAAAATAACATATTATGCTCACTGTGTAGATCTACTCTTGTGGAGTCCAACAAAATTGGATTTTCTATTTTATAATTTTTCTGTGATTTACTATGATTTTTAAAGATTCAGCTGAAATAAATAAAAAAAGAAAACCACACTATTGTAGCAGAACCACCGTTCAAAACCGTTCTAGGGGGTAATTTAACCGGTTTGAAAAGTTTAAGGGTTAGAATATCCGGTTTTGTAATTGAGAGGATTAAGTATTCTACTCATCATAGTTCAGGGGTGATATAGACTTATTCCTTTTATTTGTTGTGTCTGGTATCCAGGGATCAACAGCGCTGGCTTGCGGCAGCAGTAGCAGTAAGTACATACAGACAAAGACCGATACAGCTTCGAGAGACATAACTAATAACATTATGGCAAACAAAACAATAGCTAACGGTGATTCATGTAACTGCAGCATGTTATAGTGGTATATATAGGGAGAGGACTTTTGAGAAGCTATTAGTACAGATCTTCAACTGAACAGTACAAATAAGTTATTATTAAAAATCCTGGATGCAAGAAACAAAAGTTATAGCCCTCTTCGCTAGAAGTTCGCGAGCTATGAAATTGAATGGATGTAGCTAGGCACCATTGGCAAACACAAGTACAGCACGACTTCTGTTTTCAAATGAGAAAAATGGTTTGATCAAGACAAACTAACATAAGTTGGTACCAAGCGTTTTCCCCTCTGTACCAAAATACATACTAGCTGTATGCACAATCAAAGAAGATCAATAAGATACATATAATCAAAGCAATCATTGTTAGGTTAGTGCTTCCTGAACGAGATATGTAATGCCGAAGGCCGGGGGGGGGTGATGGGGACATGATTCCCGATCTTTCGTTAGGTTACGGATAACTCCCACTTTGAGCGGAACTCAGGTTTTGGATAACTCTCACTTTGAGCGGAACGTGACACACCGATCCGGCTTCAAATCAAAAGACCGAAACCCTCAACCTTAGCACTACGAATCCTCGGGTTATCAACCGTGTCACCAACCGGTTGACCTCGCCAAGAAGGCTAATTCGTGCCTGTGAAATGAAGAACACAAGCAAGAACTCGAAAGAACGCAGCTCAAAAAGTTGGGACAAACTGCAGATGGATGATTAAGTTCTCAAGTTGGGGTTCCACAAACCGACGAACGGCGACTGTCAATGGATAGAATAATCTTAAACAAAACCCAAACCCTAACAACGGCGGCGGCTAAAGATTATAAAGGTCTTAGGGTCGTCGCCTACCCTGGACGCGCGTCCCTAATGGGCTCAAGACGATACACGGCCCAATAGACCAAATAAGGTGACGCAGCACCTGAATAGATTCTGGACGCTGACTTGTTTCGACAATACCTATTGATTCTGAAGGAATTTTGACATGAGACCAGTTGCATTGGCTTCCTTATTAAATTATCTTTCTAATCATGGCTGAGCCATCAAAAACGGAGTCCGGATGCGTCCGCGGCGCTGGTCTCAACACAGACTGGTCCTGGAGGCTGAGGTAGACTCAAAATCGTGTTGGACAGGACCTCCGGCTTGTGTTGCACGTCCTGGCTGGTCTCCCTCGCCTCCACAACTTCCTCCAAGTTCCTTATGACCCTCTCCAATGTTCCTAAGCAATATAACATCATTAGGTAGCAATCTATTCTCAAAAGTATGAAACGGATCGCTTAAGAACGAACTCACCTGTAATTTTAGTTGTCGCATTTGAGCTCGAGTC
Source organism: Chrysopogon serrulatus (assembly GCA_015844335.1). Lineage (NCBI taxonomy): Eukaryota > Viridiplantae > Streptophyta > Magnoliopsida > Poales > Poaceae > Chrysopogon > Chrysopogon serrulatus. The sequence goes on along the minus strand of JADLZL010000359.1, from coordinate 41,726 downwards.
ATTGGCCCTTGCACAATAGTAGAAGGATCGTAGATGTATCCAAAGGAGTGATGTCCTCATCGGGGGGGGGGGGGGGGCCTCGGTCACGCGATGTATGGGACCTCCCTAATGGGAGGTTAGACGGAGTGAAGAAGTAGGAAACACAGTAAATGTTCTCAGTAATTTTCCGATAACATTTTACATGCGGTAGACAGCCCTTCTTTTATAGTAGCTCTCCCACCTACTACGACCACACTACTGGAAACGGCATCTTTGCCACGGGTAAATGTCTTTGCCGAGTGCCAAAAATCGGGCACTCAGCAAAGAATTCTTTGCCGACGGCCACCACTCGGCAAAGAGGGACACTCGGCAAATAACTCTTTGCCGAGTGCCGACGCTCGGCAAAGGCTGCCACTCGGCAAAATTAGGTCTTTGCCGAAGGCCTGGTGCTCGGCAAAAGAAGGACCCTCGGCAAAATATGACGGAGGTGACGCCAGTAAACCTTTGCCGAGTGCCCATCGTCAAGCCCTCGGCAAAGATTTTTTCTTGAAAAAATATATATATATATTCTTTGCCGAGTGCCCAACACCGAGCACTCGGCAAAGATTTTTATTTTTTTACACATTTTCTTTGCCGAGTGCCTTGCGTATAGCACTCGGCAAAGATTTTTTTATTTTTTTTTATCTTTGCCGAGTGCCTTGGACCCGGCACTCGGCAAACAATTTTTTGTTTTTTTGTTTTTTTGGTTTCAGTATTTTTGTGGGCCTATAATATATTATTTAAAACTAGAATTTCAAATTTGGGCTAATTTTGATTTTCTTGGTGTTGTTTATTGATTTATTTTCTTTAGTTGATTTATTTTAATATTTCAAATGTGAACTGCGCAGGTGAATGGAAAAATAGAATTTAATGCTTTGTAAAATATTATTCATGGTATTTGGTGTATGTTGAGTCCCTATTCATGAAATCACATCAAATTTCAAACATCTTGTTTACATAACATGACGAAAATTTTCCGAAAAAGTGGTGACAAAATAAATAAAATCCATTTGAAGTTAAAAAATCACGAAAAACTTCGTTGAGGTGTCATGTCATCGCATGTGTATGCTTGTGACAAAAAATTGAGTGAGTTCCGAGTAAGTTGTGACATCGGATATGTGAAACGCATATCCTCACATGATATCACATGTGATGACATGCGGAGATCTCCGGGTTTTAAGTACCTGACGCCACAACTGTCTCGAAATCTTCTCAAATTTTTACCACAGCTTACACATATCATAACATGGCACCGCGTCTAGTTTCATGTGAATTTTGGAGTTCGTACGCATTTTATATAATTTTGAACCACTTTTCTGCCAAGTTCCTCGTCCTATTACATGAAACAAGATGCTGGATATTTGATGCGAGTTCTTGGATAGGCACTCAACATACACTAAATAGCAAGAATAACATTTTTGGAAGTATTAAATTCTATTTTTCCATGCACCCGCAGTTCAAATTTGAATTATTGAGAAAAACTTAACAAAAATAAATTATTTAATCAAATATAGCAAATAAAGTTGAAAATGTACCAAATTGTAGTAGTTGCTTTTAATTAATGTGTGTGAGCCCCCCAAAAAAAATTGGGGCCAAAACACACAAAAAAAAAAAAAAAATTTGCCGAGTGTCATGGTTGGCCCTCGGCAAAGGCCTCTTTGCCGAGTGCCCTGGCGTGGGCACTCGGCAAAGAAATTGCAAAAAAACAAAAAAAAAAAAAATGAGGCTTTGCCGAAGGCTGCTGGGCCGGCACTCGGCAAACCGCTAGGGTTTATGTTGGGCCGAACCGGCCCAGTCGACCTCACTCTCTCCCCGCCTCCTCCCCCACGCCCGCGCACTCCCGTCCCCCCGCCGCCCCATCGTCGCGCCGCCGCCCGTCGTCAGCGCGCCGGGGGGCGCCACCATCACTGCCTCGGCCGGCCGTCGGCGGGTCCCCGCGCGCCGCCCCGGCGTCCCCCGCGCCGCCTCGGGCCGACCGGCGCCCGCCGCCGCCGCTTCGCCGCGGCCCAGGCCCAGCGGGGGGCAGCCGCCGCCCGATCCCCGTGGCCGGCCCCGCCCCAGCGCCGTCCTCGGGCCGTCAAAACCACCCCGCGCAGCTGGCCCCGAGCCGCCCCCGCCGGCGGCTGAGCCGGCGGCCACGTCGCCTCCACGGTGCCCGCTTGCACCGGCGCGGCGCTTGCGGTCCGGCCCCGCCCCGGCCCGGCGGCTGCTGCGAAAAGGGAGTGAAGGAGGAGTGAAGGGAGGAGGAAGAAGAACAAGGGAGGAGGAGGAGGAAGAAGAAGAAGAGAAGGGAGGAGGAGAAGAGGAAGGCCCCCAGCCCTAGCCCCAGCCCCGGCCGCTGCGGTTCGTGCCGACCGTCGACGCCGTCCGTCCACGCCGTCGACACCGGTCCGTGGTTCCAGCATGTATGTAATTTCTTTCCGGAGTCTAGACTTAGTCCATGGTTCCATGCTTTAGCTATGCATTGCATGCATATATCTTGATATATAGCTTTAGATGTCTACAACTGCAACCATGATGATGATTCATAGTTCTTTAGTGAGGGAGAAGTATTTGCCTCTCTAATATCTATAATAAAAGCATGTTTTCAACTGTTGAACTTGTAACTATGGTTTAATATTATCATATCGAAATGTGACATCATTCCAATACATCTATGTACTCTGATTGAAATAACAAATGAACCGGATATATATACTGTTTATGTGGATGTGTGGGCCTTCATGCCGTTTATGTCATAGACGGCCTTCGTGCCTCTAATTGTGGATGTGTGGGCCTTCGTGCCGTAAATGTGGGTGTCGGCCATCGAGCCGGCGGTTTTCTTGCAGGTTTTGGAAACCTCCCCGTACAGGGGAGGTTCTGCCGAAATTTAGAACTTATATCGTTATTTTTTCTTCTCTTGCAGAGCAGAGGCCGTCGGAGGGGCCCGGAGTACCCTGATCGCCTTTGTCGGTGCTGCGTGTCTGCCTGCACCGCCCCGCCTCGCCACTGCCCCTACTCGCCACTGCCCCGCTAGCCTGACTCCGCCGCCACCCTTGGTATAAATATCCACTCCTCCTGTATCATTGTCGTGGATCGCGTAAACCAGTTAGGTGTCTCCCGTCCGAAACAGATACGGTTGGAGGCATGCATATTACTGCATGTATCCCACCGTATCTGTTTCGGATTGTCCACGTTTTTTGGACAGCCCGTGGATGTGTAGATGAGATTAGTTTCCATGGTTCACTCCGGTCTGAAACAAACTTTCGGCATCACCTCTCAGTTGTTCTCCGGATACTCTCCCTTGTAGGACGTGTATCGGGAGAATAGCGGGGAGGTGCTACCGAAATTCTGACTCGGACAGGAGTGAACCAAGGAAACTAACCTCATCTACACATCCGCTGGTGGGATTAGTACCTATCCACACCTATTAGACAGTATAAACACCACGTAGTTGTAATCTATTGTCACATTAGTTGTTGATGTATATATAAAAGGATGGAGGACCGTCAGTGGATGTACACGGGCCGTAGAAGCCGGACCGATTATGACTTGGACTGGGTGAGGAGGACAGATGGCTTCTTGCAACATGCATTTGGGGAGGGTAAAGCTAAAGGGCATTCTTTAGTCTGGTGTCCCTGCAGTCATTGTGACAACACGAGAAGGGTGAACAAGGACACCATGGGCAAACATCTTGTACACAATGGTTATACGCCGGGCTACCATAGGTGGATCCACCATGGTGAAGCCCATCGTATCAGAGAGGCGGTGGTAAGACCACGTCTTGAGGCTTTTAATGATGATGCTGGGGTAGCAGACATGCTAGATGACATACACCAAACTGAGTTCGCTGAAGGACGTGACAAGGAGGAGATGGAGGCAAACGCAGAGGCCTTCTATCGAATGTTGGACTCGGCACAGAAACCCCTTCACGAGCATATAGATGTTTCTATGCTGGATGCCATTGGACGCGTAATGGGGTTGAAGGCCAAGTTGAATCTGAGTCGAGAAGGCTTTGATAAGATGTTGGCCGTGTTTGGCAGCATGCTACCCAAACCTCATCTTCTGCCCCCCAACTTGTACGAGTCAGAGAAACTCCTTCGTACGCTCAAGATGCCGTATGACAAGATACATTGTTGTCCGAAAGGGTGCGTCCTATTTAGGAAAGAACACAAGGATGCAGCGTACTCTCCGAAGTGCAAATCCTCTAGGTACCTGGAGGTAGACCATGGTGACGGCAAGAAGAGGCAGCTTACCATCCCCGCGAATGTCTTACGGCACCTTCCATTCGTGCCGAGGATCCAACGGCTTTTCATGATCGCGGAATCCGCAAAATAGATGACATGGCACAAAAATGGCAAACGGTACAACCCTGACAAGATGGTACATCCGGCCGATGCTGAAGCATGGACGTACTTCAATGACAAACATCGTGACAAAGCAGATGAGGCTCGTAATGTACGTGTTGCGTTCGCAACGGATGGGTTCAATCCTTATGGAATGATGGCTGCTCCATACTCATGTTGGCCGGTGTTTGTTATCCCCCTGAATCTGCCCCCCGGCGTTGCCTTTCAACGGCATAATATGTTTTTATCGTTGATAATTTCTAGACACCCGGGGAGTAATATGGGTGTCTACATGGAGCCTGTGATTGATGAACTGATCGATGCTTGGGAGAAAGGGGTATGGACATACGACCGTGCTACAAAGGCAACCTTCAAAATGCACGTGTGGTACCACTACTCCATGCATGACTTCCTAGCGTATGGGATGTTCTGTGCCTGGTATGTTCAAGGGAAGATGCCATGTCCAATATGCAAGGAAGCTGTGATGTTCATTTGGTTGAAGAAGGGTGGCAAGTTTTCATCGTTCGACCAGCATCGTCAATTCTTCTCTTCTGACCATCCATTCAGACAAGACATGAAGAACTTTACAAAAGGTGTCAGGGTGAGAGATCCTAAACCGCACATCAAGAGTGGTTCCGAGGTTCATGCTCAGATAGATGCGCTCGTGCCTGCAGAAGGAGGTGGTTTTGTGGGATATGGTGAGGATCATATGTGGACTCATAAGTCCGGCTTGACCAGACTACCATACTTCGATGACCTTCTTCTACCACATAACATTGATGTAATGCACACTAAAAAGAATATCGCCGAGGCACTTTGGGGAACTGGAGCGGGTAGGACTGATTTCATTTCTTGGTTCAAACGAAAGGTAATGTCCACCTTGCATCTTACGTTTGATATTCGAAGTTCATCGTACGTTCGAATAATATAACGATGTGTCATGCTTGAGCTTGTAGGCCCAGAGCCATTCGTCCATGAGTGACGAGTTGAAACAAGTTGCAAACGGTTGTCAACCTAGGGTGAAATCATTTACCGGTTATGATGTGAACGGATATCGGTTCCACACAACAAGGTACGAGGAAGACCGGCCCAATCGAAAAACCACAAATAGCGGAGTTTGTACACCCGGCACTGATGGCCTCAACTACCATGGAAAACTTGAGGAGATATATGAACTGCAATTTGATGGTGACAAACCTCTTAAACCTATCTTGTTCAAATGCCACTGGTTCAATCCTCATGAAACGAGACGTACCCCTCATCTTGGGTTAGTTGAGGTTCGAGAAGATTCCATCTATCTGGGAAAAGATGTCTACATTGTGGCTCAACAGGCCGTGCAGGTGTATTACACGTGATATGCCAACCAAGGCAAAGCGGAGCTTCAGGGTTGGGCTATTGTGCACCAAGTGTCTCCACACGGCAAACTACCTACCCCAAATGATGACGATTACAACTTCAATGCAAACACATATGACGGAGAGTTCTATCAAGAAGATGGGCTAACAGGGACGTTCGAGATAGCCCTACCCGAAGTGAGCGAAATGGAAGTAGACAACGAAACGGTTGATGACGAGGAGGATGGAGAGGTGGTGGTAAATGCCAAGGACATAGAAATGCTTGAGAGATTACGTGTAGACGGTGAAGAACAATTATGTTTTGATGAGTGTCATAGTGTTGCCTATTTGGACAACATAGACAGTGATGACGAGACCTATGATCCTAATCATGAAGATTATTCCTAAAACATGTAATACTACATTTTTTAAATCTAAATTATTTGCATTTGTGTACTAGTGTCTTGTTTATTTATTTTGAATATCTCATCTATGTACTAATATGTCTTGTTCATTCTTTGTGACTGCAGGAGATTGATCAAAGATGGCGAGCAGCCGTCCACGACGTGAGACGCCCTCGACTTACGTGAGAGCACGCCCTCTCTTCCGAGGTGAGGGGTCGTCGTCAGGGGGAGCGTCCACAGGAGGTGCCGAGAGGAGGAGCAGGGGACACAGGAGGCAACGGTCTCCCACTCCATAGGAGGTGGCGGAGGAGCAGCAGGTGGTAGAGGAGAATGAGGTGGAGGAGGAGGAAGTGGAGGAGGGAGGCGAGGAGGCCGAGGAGGAGGGAGGCGAGGCACCGAATGTCTACCAGCGAGGCCCTGCGAAGCTCCATCAAGTTCCGCTTCCTCACGACCGTCCTGTGATTCGGCCTATGGCGAAGAGGTAAGTAACTATACATGCTATCACAACTACTTCAAATGATATGGTCGAACTCACCCGAGAAACTGACAAATTTTCGTATTCACTTCTACAGGGCCTGGAAAGTTCTCAATGCGGTACTCCCGTACGCACGCACCCTACGAGCATCTTGGGTGTTTTGTGCAGGAAATGGTACCACGGCTTGGTGGAGTTGTCGCCGGGGGCGAACAGAGCCGCCTACACATGGGACAGTGCACGCGGCTGCCCCCAGATGACGACTACCGCAACAAATAGGAGTGGGTACTTGCGGAGTTTTGGGTAAGTCTCTCGCACAACATTGATCAATCCATGGAATTCAAGCCTTCTTTTAAAATAATGTCCTAACTCATCGTTTTTGACTGCAGAAATTTTTCAAGCCAGAAGAAGGACTTGAAGCCCAGGCAGATCGGGTGGTGCATGCAGCCTGTAGGAAGTACGTCACTGACATACACCACGAGGCGCGCGTCCAGGCCAACGTTGACTACTAGGCATCGGTGCGTAGAATGAGCCTCACCAAAACTCAAGCAAGAACGATGACGCTGACTCAGGAGCAGTACCTTGAGGTATATGAATAATATTGATATTCATTTGTTTTTAGATTAAATAGGTTCAATTTGATCTTCTTATATGTGATATACTCGATGACTTGTAGGTGACTCCCCCGGTGGTGCCGAGCGTATCGAGTGCTTGGACCATGATTGTGGGCCAGTGGTTCACGCCAAGCTATATGGAGAAGCACGAGGCTCGGCCGAGCCCGGCATCTGCTCGAGCAAGGTCCCACTCACCATCAAGGCAGCCGAAGCCTCCCCGCATTCAAACAAGCCTACGTAAGTGATTTCGTTTATCTATTTTGACGCATAATTATGCCTGCTCTCTCACCATCTTTTTTGACTTTCTCACGGGAGGCTGCGCACCTGGGCGAGGAGGTCTCGAGTTCTCGGCGTGGGCTATGTCCCACATGGGCAAGGTGTCCTCCGTCTCCTTCGACCCGGCTGCCCCGCCCGAGTCGTACTCCGACCCGAATGTGTACACTAAAGTCCAGGAGTACACGTTGGCGGTACGAGAGCTCCATGGGCCAGACTACGACGTGCGCTCTGAGCCCATTGATGCCACCGCCATCATGAGGCTCGGAGGAGGGGAAGAAGCACGGCCGGCTGTGGATTGCGGACGGCGCCATCGACTCCAAAGATTTCCGTCTCTAGGCGTGATCCGAAGCACGAGCACGAGCCGCAGCCGGCCCATACGCCCACGGCCTAGTCCATCACTTCAGCGAGTCGACCAGCTCGAGGTAATTCCTGCAAAGATCTCGTACGTTCATATTCTAACACTTCAATTAGATTTGCATTACTGCAACATTGGAGCAAAATATTGCAGGCCCGTATTGTAGAACAAGATGGGGTACATGCAGAGCTAAGTGCCCAGCTAAAGGTCGAGCGGGCTGCGCGAGAGGCCCAGGAGAAGAAGACGGCAGAAATGATGCGCATCATGCAAGCTCTTGGGCAAAAAATGGGTGTAGATGTGCATATTCCTGATCCGGATCCTACAGGTCCTCTAGCTACTCCTACTGCTACTCCCGTGAGTATCAAAGAGTATTGTTGGCTTGTGTTTTACTTGTTTAACATAGAAACCTAGACGACACTAGCTATATGCAATTTGATAGGATTCTCTCTAAGTACTCAAACTGTAGTCCTACATTACTTCATGCAATCTCACACAAGCAACTAATTTAATGTGCAGCTTCCATCGGCGGGTTCTAATAATCCCGCTCATGCGTCACCTGGTAATGCAGCCTACGCTACACCACCGTCGTTTCAGAGGCCAGGTTGGTGAGAGTGCGCTCGTCATGTGCCGATGGATTTATGCCTGATTGTGATATATTGTGATGTATTGTGACCATGTGACTTGTGATGACCATGTGGCGATGGAACTTTGTGGCACTCTGTTGTGAACATGTGACTTTTGTTGGACTTTTGCGTTATATTGTGAGGATTGTGTTGTTTGCGATATATATGTGACGATGATGATGTTTGTGATATATATTGTGGTGCTGGATATATATGTTGATATATATGTGTGCTGATGGATATATATATATATATATATGTATTGCTTGTGTGGATGGAACGCAAAAAAAAAATTTGAATTTTCAGATCTTTGCCGAGTGCTATGGTATAGGCACTCGGCAAAGGATAATTTAAAAAAACAGAATTCAGGCTCTTTGCCGAGTGCTAAGGTAGGGGCACTCAGCAAAGAAATTCCAAAAAAAAATAAAACGTCTTTGCCGAGTGCCGGGTGAAGGGCACTCGGCAAAAAAATTCCAGAAAAAAAAAAAAAAGTCTTTGCCGAGTGTTGGGCTGCGGGGCACTCGGCAAAGAAATTCAAAAAAAAAAAAACAGTCTTTGCCGAGTCTTTGGGTTGAAGGGCACTCGGCAAACAAATTACCAAAAAAAAATTTAAAAATCTTTGCCGAGTGCCCCCCCGTTGGGGAACTTCGGCAAAAGCTCCGTCAAAAATAACCGCCGCCGTGGCGCCTACTTTTCTTTGCCGAGTGCCCGTTTAGCCCTCGGCAAAGCCTTTGCCGAGTGCCCGAAAAATGGCCCTCGGCAAAGAGGTGTTTGCCGACCAAAAATTCCCCGAGGGCCCTTTGCGGCGGCCCTCGGCCCTCGGCAAAGCCTTGCCGAGGGCTTTTTGCGCCTTTGCCGAGTGCCGGGGGCACTCGGCAAAGAACCCGTCTGCAGTAGTGCCACTTTAGAGAACTACCCTTGCAACCCTAATAGAGTATTCCTGCGCTGTCCGTCCCTGCGCCTGTGAGGATAGCGGCAACATCATCTTCCGCCAGCTCGTCTTGATGGGCCGGGCTTCCCATACAGATGCGAGCCCGCCTGTCATTCCACGCGCATTGCCTCGCTTGGATCGGTCGGACCTCCGCCCTATGGCGCAGGTGCTTGACCCAGCACTCCTCTTCAGCCTTCGCTTTCCTTCCTCCATCATGCGAAGGTCTCCAGCCTTTGCTCCTGTGAAGTCAGAATACCTCACAAGGTAGCTTGTCAAGTTAGAAACCCGTGGGCAATCTTACAGGGAACCTCCACTAGGGCGCCATCTTGGCCAGACTCATCTTTTTTCAGCTGCTTCTGAGGTTCATAAAACGAGCAGGAGTTAATGTCTGGAGCAGCTCCTTATGACTTGCAAGCCCACAAACTTGCCCAAGGCAGCAACTCCACTGGGGGGTAAGTTGATGGATCTGAACGCTGAATTCCTCCAGTACGTCATGAAGGAAGCTGCACGGAATAAACCAAAGACTGTAGGCAAAAAATCCCTAAAGACAACACTCTGGTCCTTATCAGAAAGCAGCATGGTCTCTGTGCCAAGTACCTTCGATTGACCAGCAACGAAGCAGCCCTTAGTTTCCAAGTTGTCCAAGATCATCTTCATCATGCGAGAATGCCCGATCTCATAAGTGATGTCCCTCCTCCCACCATCTCCGTTGAGCGGCTTGGAGGTACCAGATCGTCAATAGAAACCTCGACATCAGAAACTGTATCCTCCAAATCAAGAGCCTCCGCACTGGCCATCGTGCACTCCTCGTAGCACCGAGCCCAACCATCAGCCAAGACTCCAAAGAGCTTAGAGTAGGGCCCAAGAAAACATGCACTCCTCGTAGCCTACAGTGTGGGAATATTCCATTAAGGTTGCAAGGGTAGTTCTATAAAGTGGTCGTAGTAGGTGGGAGAGCTCACTATAAAAGGAGGGCTCTCCACCCCATATAAAAGGTTGTTGCAAAATTAATTGAGAACATTTCTTATGTTCCCTACTTTTTCACTCCGTCTAACCTCCCATCAGGGAGGTCCCCTACAACGCGTGGCCGAAAGTCCCCCTGGGCCTTTGGCGTTACATATCTCATTCGGGAAGCACTAACCCAACAATCATTATGATCTTTTTACACAGCGATGCCGTCAATAAGACCCTTACATCTTGGTGGACTCTTCAAATCGCTCTACATCCAGGTTAAATGATGTCACTCCTGGCCAATAATTTCACCTCATCGCAATTTTATAAGTTCTCCTATAGGAACTATAACTCAGGGTGGGAAAGGTATATGTGGTCCGTCACTAGATCATTGAGTGCGCACATGGCGAGATGCGAAATATAGGGCCTCTTTACAAAGGGTGGGAAAGTATGATCAAGCTAGAATGTCTTAATATAGGGCTTCTTTCGAGTGTAGGCAGGTGCGAAATGCAGCCTACACTCATGAATCTCATTAACATGCCTTTTGTCAGATTATTCCTTGACCTTCCACGTGTGTGGTTCACATTATCGTTGAGGTAGATGGTCCTCCGCATGTACTAGATCATCTGATGCACTGGGTCAGAGTCAGCTAACTTGGTGTCCATTCGCACAGGGACTTTCTAGAGCGCTATAGTAGTTCTCGATCATCAGAGCATGGGAGCAAGCGCCATGGACCATGTTTTGATTGTAGCGAAGAGCAAGCTCCTCACTCTAGCCCATGTCCTCGAGGTGAATCTTTTTGCAGCACTGTGATACTTTCTGTTGGATGAGGCAGGCAACTTCGTTGTACGTCCGTCAATGAGCATGACAGAATATCGTGGCTTGTTGGCATCCCGTGAATTGGACAACAAATATATCGATATCAGGGACTCTTCGTATATCTTGGTGTCGAGTGGCATCGCACTTCAATTTTCCTGGATACCACCTATTCCCATATTGTGCTCCACTCCCAAATAGCAGTGGTTAGACATTATACATCAAATTTTCATCCCCATCTAATTGTCAAATTGCCATATGTGAACGGGCTGTATATATAAAGGGAGGTAGGCAGCGCCAAACTGCTAACATGAGGGTTAATTGTTAACCGGTGCATGCACGACTCCTCTTGGGTTCCAAGAGGCCGTTTTTAATACCCCTTTGCACAGTTAGAAGAGAAGTCTCAATACTCACACAGTTGCAAAAAGCATACTTTTTTGCAAAATTGTCATTGCTACAGTACTCATAGAGTTCGCCTAGCTACTACACCTCACTCAAATCCCACACCATGTTCACATCTTGGATCCCAACACTGGTACCCTACAGATTACAGTGCATGCAGCACCAAATAATGAGATGTTGTGTTTCATCACTGCGCTGGTGTAAGTAAACAGTGAAGTAAAACATGATATTGTTAGGATGAGACATGCTTCATTCCTAGTACCTCTCTTTCCCTAAATGTTCAATGTCATGAGCGAATATATGTCTCTCATTTAGGTGCTCCAACATAAGCATGTGTCAGGAGAGATTTAAACAAATGATCTGTTGTTGGGATTGACTATTTCGGCGCAACCATGATCATCTAGTGTCAATCAAGACAAGCTGATGTTCCATCAAGAAAAATCAAGACCGGCAAAACCATGTCATGGTACAATTGTTGACAAAAGAGTTGGACAATTCCACCAATGGATATCAGGTTCCAGCGGTCTCCTGTCTACTAGACTATCATCCTTAATTAAGGAAGAACCCTTATCCCCTTAGATCCCAAATTAGGCCCTAAGCACCTAAATCTGACTCCAGCTTTGGGTTCATCTTTCCTGATGCCACCCAGTCCTGTTCTGTATTTGACTCGTTGTCTATGTCACTCAAACAACACCGCCTTGAAAAGCAGTTGGGATAGCCGGATAGTTATGCCTAATAATGCTAGTACAACACGGCAAACAATATCAATGCTCCTTCACACCGGGTAATGGTGATGCTGGAAACTGCTGTATGCTGATGGAGTGGTATATATAATCACAGGACATTGGCAATCTGCTACCAGCAACTCCAGTTAAAAAAGACCAGTATAATAGATTATTGAAATTTTTAGGGTGCATCGATCAAAAAGTAGTGGACTTCGCTTGGAGTTTTTCTGCATCGATCAAAAAGTAGTGGACTTTGCTAGGAGCTTACTACTTATAAATTATAACGTTAAAAGAATGTTCACACTCAAGGTAGTACAAGTGCACAAACTTTAAAACAATGTCTAAGCAGAGATTTTGGACGACAAGGCTGAAACTGAAACCTGAGACCCTTTGTTTAATAAATGTATAAAAGAATAATATCGCTAATATGAAATATTATATTATAAGTACTACAAAAAAAAGGATTGTGCAAGTATTTGTTTTAAACAATTTTAAATGTCACAAGAATTTGAAAACTACAAAAAAAAGGATTGTGCAAGTCATATTTACAGATCAGTTAACACTTCTCATATACATGGTTTCATACACCAATTTTAATCTGGTCAACGGCTTGCTTTCCCTGGAGGCTAACTCATTTCAGTCTCAACCGACTTCCCGGTTAGCTTGTACATTGCCCTCCCCATGCCTAAGATGGATGGATGTAAGTATAGACCGAGGCTTAAGATCTTCCTCCGCGCGGTGTAAAGTTGGAGTTATGAGCAGGGCAATTCCATCAGTAGCAATCAGGCAGGTGTCGTCTCTGCATGGCTTCTGTGTTGGAGCCGAGAAGCCTTGTCCCCTCGGATCCCAAGATCAGAACTGGGTCAAATATGATTCAGTGGGCCAAATACGATTCAGTTTCACTGAATATGATTCAGTTTCTCAGTGCATCTTTTCCTGATGTCTCCTATTCTAAATCTCTATTAATTTCACTAATTGTCCAGGCAATCAATAGATCAACAGCACCCATACGTGGCAGGAACAGGGACCAAAGCCATCACTAATTATGCTAATACAGTTTTCAGACACACACACACGCACAGAGGGGGAGAGAGAGAGAGAGAGAGAGAGAGAGAGAGAGAGAGAGAGAGAGAGAGAGAGAGAGGGATGGAATACAATATTGTTACTGGTCAATGGAGATGCCGGAAAAGTGCAGCTGTGTGGAGTGACATATATATTGAGAGGACTTTGGCAAGCTGTTAGGACAAATCTTAACAGAACAGTATAATAAATTAATGAAAACTCAGGGTGCAGCAAACAAAATACAGTCCTGTTGCTAGGAATCCACTAGCTATAAAACTAAATGCATATAGGCACCACAGTCAAATACAACAAGTGCAACACAACTTCCATTATTTTCATGTAGAAAAACGGTTTAATGAAGAAAAAAGAACACAAGTTGATATCAAAAGTTTTCCCTCGTATATAGACCTCCAGTTTAATTTGTTAACCACTATATAGATATAAGATATTCATATCATCAAGGCAAAACAATATATGTCTGGAACAAAGAGAATTATGGTGCAATCATTCCTGAACAAAAGGAATTATGTGGTGCAATGGTGCTATTAGATTAGTTTATCTTAAAAAGGCCAGATATATCGTCTCAGGAATTGCCACGCTCAATATAACATGTAAGAATGAGAATCCGTTGTAAAATCTACAATGCTACTTTTCCTTGGTAATAGTGGTTGAGTTTACAAGCTAAGCTCCAACAATGCATTTGCTCAAAGCGGAAAACCTTGTAACTTAGGAAATTACACTTGGCCTTATGAGATGCTCTGTCCTATGTAATTATTTCGTCCTCCAGAAATGATTATGCCTATTTGACAAGAGGAGAAAACACATACAACATGCCTTGCACAGGATTTATGCCCGTGGGAGAGATATGAGCAATAAAAGCTTGGCAGGTACACGTGGCTGCTGACCCACAAATGCCAATGCTTGGCTTGGCCCAGCAGCCAATATGCAGCACCAGAGTGTGGGTCCAGCCCAAGTAGGGAACATTAACTTGTTACTCATGAATCTAATCCTAATCCCAGATTCAACCACTCCTGTTCTTCTCCTCCAACTCCATACGTCTGTTCCAACAAACTTGATATTATTTGACTCCTCAGCACTAATGGCGGAATACTTCTTTTGTTGATTTTGGTTCAAAGCTGAGCAAAAATTTTAGTAGTATGCATGATTCATTTGTTTTTCCTTCTTGCCTTGAGGTCAAATTTTGATCAAAATGGAGCAAAAGTTTTACCATCAAAGCTTGAATTCTATGGTCCAGTCAAAACAATTGAATCCCACCAAAAAATTTCCAAACATTGGCCACTCTAGAGTTGTCCGGATTTTTTTCTGTTTGCATTTCGGCAATGAGACCACTTTCCATCAAACAAGGATTTGTTTTCTTTATATATTAGGAGAAATCTAGGTTTATTTGCAAAAGGGTGTCAGAAGCTATTTGTAATATTGTAAATATGGATCATGATTTATTATCACGACACATGCTAAGCAGGGCATTTCTAGGAATACTTTAGCGCTCAGCGAAGCAGCTAAACCAGCCAGACATCAGCTAGTAGCTGATGATGCAGACCTTCTCCGTGTCATTCGGTGCACTAGGTTAGAGAGGCGGCTCATTTGGTGCTTGCACAGGGACTTTCTAGAGGGTAATAGCAGTCCCTGATCATCAGAGCATGGGAGCAGGCTATATCGACCCTGTTCTGCTTGTAGCGAAGAGCAAGGTCCTCACACTTGTCCATGCCCTGTAGCTCAATGTTTTTGCAGCACCATTATGCTCCATGTCGGATGAGGCCACACAGCTTCGCTGTACGTCTGTGGACGAGACTGTAACATGCTGGCTCCTTGGCATCCCACGAATCAGACAATAAATATTTCGACTTTAAGGGCGCCACCACATGCGAACTCTTCGTATATCATGGGGTCAAGTGGTAGTTCGATTTTCCTAGATACCACCTATTCCCAGGCACTGTTTCACCCCACCTAAGTAACAGTGTTCATCAGACATATTATACACCAATTTTTCACCCCATCTAATTTTGAAGCAGCCATAAGCGAAGGGGCTGTATATATAGAGGGGGTCGATGGCATGGACAACTATAGCCACCAGTTACTGAGTAATAATAAGTAATGATAAACAATTGCCAGCACCGCCAAACTGCTGACGTCAGGGTTAGGCAATGCTGCATTCATTGTAGAACTTTTTATGGTTGGTTTGGCAGCGACCCATGTTATTAAATCGGACAACCATGAAAACAGATTTTTAAGAAGTGGAGCTAACACCACCCCTACAAATGGTTTTCATGTTTAAAAAAAATAAAAATTAGGAGGAATATTTTCATGTGCAGAGGTGCATGGGTATAACATGGGTCGAAACATCAAAAGTTTCAGAAACTTTGTTGTCGCAAAAGTGCATATGAGGGTATTTGGACCAATGATCTCTTGTCTATAGTTGGCACAAATGATCTCTTTTGTTGTCGCAAAGGTTTCAGAAACTCTCCTACCACAGAACCACTTAAAAGATCTCAAATGTCTTATCGATTGGAGCAGAGGTGTAGTTGTCAATTTTCTTAGGTTATTTTCATTTGTTTTAAATGACCAAAAAATAAATGTGTCAAGCTATGCATGCACTTGTTTCTTTACTTGAGTACAACGTCTAGTAGTTCACTAGGAAATAATAAAAAAGATAAAGTAATAAAAAGTAGAAAAAGCCCAAGTGCCCTGTGATGGGAGAAACCGGAGCATAGAGTGTAAGTAGGGCACCTTGAAGTGTAATTACATATTGTTTTCTACTTTCATGGTTCATAGCTATTTGTTACTATATGGACCTCTTCGTAACACTGAGGGGAATAGACGTCTAGTAGCATTGTTTGCTAGCAGTTCACTAACTACAGAATTAATGCCCAGTAGCCACCAACAACAAGTACAATCACAAACTTCTGGATCATTGCTTTTTAATTACAAAAAAGGTTTAAGCAAAGACAACTGAATAGAAAATAGTTTGGGCTTCTTACTTCTACACTTACAAAAGCAACAAAAAAGTTCAAAATTATTGGCCAAGCATGCGGGATATTACACACAGTTGGCACCAAGCATCACCTCTTACTTTGCCTCATGTGCACGCTGGACAGCTACTCCTCGCCATCCTTACTTGTTCACAACTGGTCAGTTGCGTCAGCTATATCATAGCCGCCTTGCTTGCGCAGCGAGTTTCAGCGGGGGGTGATCAGAGGTACTGGCATCTAGTTGCAGTCATGACCCCAGTGTCCAGCCGATCTATGTTCAGGCGCCGTGGTTGAGCAATTCTACCAAAGGCAATCAGGATTATTGGGACTCCTGTCTACCAGATTATGCAGTGCCAGGAAGAAGCTGAATCCTCTTATATGTCAAACTGAGTACTAAGCCCTTAAAACTGACTCGAGATTTCGGTTCATTTTTCCTGATGCCACCCAGTCTTGATCGGCAGTTCACTCTGAGGCTGGGATAGGTATATATAGCTGGACACAGACCAAAAACATCTCCTCTTGTTAGTATCATGAGACAGTATGTCGTAAAACTACGTAGCTACCAATACCAACACTGAACACTCTGACTCAGGCTAATGTTGATGCAGTGAACTGCTATAGGCTAACACAGTTGTATATATAATGAGTAGACTCGACCAAGCTGCTACCATGAATCTGCAATAGAGCAATTTGATAAATCATAGAAAAATTCATGGTTGCAGTGAATAAAAAGGTAGTTATAGACAAGATACGCAAAACGTCCACTGCCGGTCTAGAGATTTTGGAGGACAAGGCCAAAACTAAAACTGGACGCAACCATCGATGAAGCAGAGGCAGCTCCCGACAGCATGGAACCAGGTGCGTCAACTGGCAACGACATGGGGTGATGGATGGATGTTGATGGGCTTAGCAGGCTCCATCGATGGCCTCAACAGGCTCGGCGATGGGCTTTTTTTTGGACACAGTAACGGAACCAGTGATGTTAATGGGTTTTCCTGTATGCCACTCACTCCCAAAGGTGTATGTGGCTCTCTTCTCCCAGGTTTAGCATTCCCTTCAGTCACTGCAAAATAAAAGTCTCACTATATAAATAAGTTTTCGGCCCTCTCTCCCTCCATTTTTCTCTGTCTCTCTTTTCTTGGAACGCTGATATATATGAAGGTAGCCAGTTATTAGTATGCATAAATAGAAGAAAATAAGCTATAAATAAACTACAGTGCACTAAATAAAAGTAAGGAACCACATACATATTTCCCATTTGTTGGATCTGTGCCATTGCTCCTTTGACTCACCGAATCCGCGCTGCACTGAAGCCGCATGGAGGCCAGCGAAGGGCCAGCCTGTCAATGCCGTTGGACATGTGAAATATATGTTGGCCAGTGCCACATAAATTCTTTCCGGTACTAGTGCGCTGCAACAACAACATATCCGTCTCTGTAAATCCTCATATTTCAGAATATTATTGCATTTTATAACCACCTGGTTGGGCAATATCTTCTTGCGAAATCATTTTTGTTATAGCGTATAAATATAGGTAGTAGTGTTGTGCATTAATGGTGTCATGCAATGATGCCACGCGATTACTTTATCCTAACCGAGCCTATGATATATCCAAGGAATTGTCTTGATTTAGACCCTTCAGTTATCTTATAGTCATCAATTGCAAAAGATAAAACAAAACTATGCCGTATGCATGTGTGGTTGGTGGCCGCGTGTGTACCCGCCAAGCTTGCAGTCTCCACTCTTCTCCCATATAGGTCCACAAATCTTGGGACTAAACTTTGTTTTATCGGGTACAATTTGAACGTACACAACCCGCACACTTCATGCTCACATCAAATGCACACACACTCGTGTGCTTCCGTACACTACGCAAAGAGGAGATTGGGAGGCTCTTTAGCCTTCAGTGCGTGCACAGGAAATGCACGGTATCACCGAACATGCACATGTGCGTATACCTTGCAAATCTTTGATAAAATGTAGAATAAAGGTCCGTCACAATGGTTTAAATCTGATGAGTAGCGTCCCACTAGACCAAAAGGCCATTCGCAAATGCCAATGCTTGGCTCGGCCCAGAAGACGGTACGCAGGACAGAGTGGTTCAAGCCCATGTAGACAACAACTTGTTAGTTATCACCCATGAAGCCAATTCTATCTAGAGTCTAGATTCAGTGACACCGAATCGTCTCCTCCTATTCCCTCTGTTCAGTAAGAATGTTAATCTCATTTTTCAAGAGGTTAAAGAGCGAGTTAAACGTTTGAATAAGCTTATAGAAAATATTATTAACATTTATTTAATGCTTGATCTAATAATGTTTACTACAAATCATAAATATTAGTACATTTCTATATACCCCCTCTGTCCCAATATCCTGGACTTCAATGAGGTGCATTGATTTGGTAATGAATCCAGACTCTGGTGTGTATGAGGTGCATTGATTCCCCTGTGAACCTCGACACTTGAATGCAGGGGCAAAACAACTAACATTGTGGGATAGGGGGAGTATATCCAATCAACATGAAATTTTTTGACTCCTTAGAATGGTAGAGTTACATTCTTTCTAAGATTGAGGGAGTACTTCCTATGATTCTTTTGTAAATTTGTATTCAAACCTGAGCCAAAATTGTAGGATTGTGTGCGACCACTCTAGTTGTTTTCTTTCTTCTTCATGCCTTGTGGTCAAATTTTGAAACTAAGCATACATTTCATCATCAAAACTTGAATTCTATGGAGCGGTAAAGAAAACAATTGAATCTCACTAGAGAATTTCCAAACATTTCCCATTGTCGAGCTGTCCATTTTTTTTTTTTTTGCATTTTGGAAACAAGAACCCTTTTCTCTAAACGAGGATTTGTTTTTTTCTATAAATATGAGGACGAAAATTAGGTTTATTTGCAGAAAAAGAAGTCAGAGACTATTTGTAAAGTTTTATTTGCAAAGAAGAAGTCAGATACTATTTGTAATGTAAATATGGATCATGACTAATATTTACATGCTAGACAGGATATTTAATTTCTTGTAATACTTAATCGCACTTAGGTGTTCATGATGCAGCTAATGGCCGGTGTTGCGGATGGTGCGTGGTTTGCGCTGCCACTATGATTTACTTTTATGTATGCCAGCCAACCATGCCGCCATTGCTTTGCATGAGTCAGCTAGCTCGCTGTCGCTGTCAAACTTTCGCATCCATGCTCTCTGGTGCACTGCGCTCATGTCCTGGGCCTGCAACCACAAGTTGAACCACTGGCCAGAAGTGAGAACCAAGCCAACGGTATCCAATAGGCTGATGCAGTGCAGTCTGCTAGAAGCTTGAGCCTGGTCTGCCTGGAAATTCAGCTGTACAACACTTCTATATCTTGGGACGAAGAAACCTCAACCTCTGAGATCGCAAATGAAGTATTGGACTCCTTAGTCTCATTCAGGCTTTCCGTGCATTTTTCCAGGTGTCACCCAGTCCTACTCCTCAGCCATGAACAAATGAACAGACAAGACTGCCTAGTAGCAGCTGCCAGAGACAGACCGAAATTAAGCATCTCCTTGTCGGAGTCATGACACTGATATCAATGGTGATGCATGCAGTAAGCTGCAGTGGTATATATATATTGGGGCAGTGCCTACATATAAAATTAAAGCCATGTAGGTACCATAAGTACAAAAGTACAGCATTATTAAAAAAAAGTAAAAGTCAGAACAAACTTTGCCAGAGAATATAGGTTCGTACAAAAACTTATCTCGTATATATCCTGGTAACTCACTTATCAATGCATGTTATCAGCCTCTCCTATTTTTCTATTGTATCACCACCATAGATATAATTCAGGAGGAGCCGCCGCTGGAGTTAGCGATGCTGGCGAGGACAGTTTATGTTTTATGGTTGGCATCGGCGAGGGCACTTGCGCGAGCCAGGGGCAAGATTGCTGCCGGCTTTACCCAATGCCTGAAAGCGTGTTGGCCTTGGTGCACATCTTAAATTAACTTGCAATGGACACAGTAAATGAAGCATCGACTAGTGAGATAGCAAATCCTTGTCGGAAGCTGGTAAGCCTTTCTTGAGCTTCAGTATGTTAGACTGGATCGTCCACAGATGATTCAATTTTTTAGACCACTCCATTTCATTAGCCAGACTCTTGGGCTCTTATAGTGGACCAGTGGTTGCACGAAACAAATACAGAGCACTTTTCATGGAGAACAGAGCACAAGTTTTTTTTAGAAATACAGATTACTGCTTTATGGAAATCAGAAATGTTCAGCCTACATGGATCCTGCTTACGTGCTTATATAATGAAGTCTCAAAATTGTGCAATTCATGGAATGATTGATTTTAAAATCTTGTCCATTAATGAAAGGGGATCTCCACATCATAGAAGCACATGGTGCCACGGATGTCTAACATGATTCCAAGTTTATTCTCTGTCTGAATAATTAATCAATGACCTCACGTGTTGCAAGGGCAGCCACCTTACCAAATCAATGACCGCACAACTAATCAGTTTGAGTTATTGTTGTTTCCAGTATAGAGCATTGCATATATAGAAGTCTTTGCCACCTGCATCGAGCTACACACTAGCATTTCCTGAAGACATTAAGATTGCCTAAGAAAAGCCATTATAGTTTATACATATAGGAATTGGAGGCATCACGGAAAGAGGGTACATTGTTTGTCAAAGTTTTGATGGTCTAATGCTGATTGAGAATTGGCATGGCTTGTTGAGAAGATCCTCCACTACCGGAATGCATTGGAAGTAGTCCAACGCCACCGATTGCTTGTCCACCAAGGATAGTGACTAGTTCGCCCCGTCCGCTACCAGTCTTTCCATAATGAACATAGGTGACTACTCAGGGCGCAGCACAAGCTGGTGGAACCCATTCGTTGATCAGGTTGGCTCTCTGTAAGGCATAAGTGAGCACCAGCCACCAGAGACACAAATTACTCGAGAGGAACCTGATTTGGATGGATGGTGTAGATGCCCATGATTGGGTGGTGAACATCGTCGCCACCATGATTGGTTATCAAGAACCAACATGAATCTCAATATAGCACGGGCTTGCCACCGGACAGACACTCAATAGTCTCTGCAAACACACCAGACCATACAAGATGACCTCGACATCAAGTGATCCCTGATCACATATTCCCATTATATTCGCTGGAACTAGAAACATTCGAATTTAATTGATTATTGTTCCACAATATGGTTGCTTACATGTTTGCTGACAAACCGTATACTAAAGGCCTCTGAATCCATCAATAACTGAAATGGCTGAGATCAGTAATCAGAAATAGTTTATTTGGACCCATAGGGTCGCAAAAAATAGAACTGCCAGCTAAGATCAATTTTATTGGAGATCAGAGTTCCACTGATATCCACTGGTGATGGGCTTAGTCACCGGAGTTCCTGGAACGACGGATCGAGGAACGACGAACCGGGAACGGGAACGACGTTTTAGATGCAATTTTTACACTGTGGGAACGATTTCGTTCCCGCGTTCCCGTCCCGAACGCTCGTTCCCGGAACGTGGAACGCTGCATCGTTCCCGTTCCGCGGTGACTATGGTGATGGGTTATAGTACCTGCCAATGAATTCCCTGACACTAAAAATCAACTCCCTCCGCCTCTTTTTAATCTGAAAATGATGATTCATGACCAATTAGCATGGCTCGACACTTTGCTCACAAGGCTGGCGATGGCTCGTCTTCGTCGTTGAACCCAGTGACGTAATGGAAAGTGTAGAGAGAAATATCCGGAAGGAACTGGAGTAACTTGTTTCTTTGGGACATTCTCGTCTGCAGAAGTGCAGACATATGCACTGCTAGCCAGATACGAACTGAACCCATTATTTACAGCAAAAAAATATCTAAATTCCGATATTTCTGCACATCGGATGCTCTCTCTCTCTCTCTCTCTCTCATTTAATACAATTGAATTGAAAATCGCAAAAGATTTGGAACTGCAGTGATGGCTGAGCAGCGCCGACGTGCATGGGATGAGAATGATGCGTGGAGGCGGGCCTGCGCAGGGTAGAGTGAAGCGCCGCCCCATGGGAGGATGTTGCGGCAGGCAGTAGGGTGGTCAGAGGTGGTAATGGGAGAGGGAGGAGGAAGGAGGTCAAGGCCGATCAGTTTTGATGGATCCGTTTGGTTGAAGCTTAGTCCAGGCCTCCAAGGACACAAGTGGAAGCTCAGGCCTCTTTTTTTATTTCCACGAACTAAATGAGTTTCAAAATCTCAAAAATGCATTCGAGTGGGTTGCGCACGTTCATTAATTGCAAAAGAGTGAATCCACTATGAGAGATGGCAAACCAGCAAAACCAGTTTCCCATGATGGTAGAATTGCCAATTTCTCCTATGGGATGGGTCCATGGCCGGAACAAAGAACATGATCTTTTATGGAGAAGGAATAGAAAGGGAGAGAGGAAGAAGAAAGAGCTATGAGCTGAACGACATTTCACATTTGTTCTCTCAGTTCCTAAGAAGAAAACAATATTTTAATATGTACGGTGTCTTCTAACAGATTTGTCATAAATGGAGTTTCCTCTAACAAAGCAACCGTGCTGAAGACCTTATGCTAACTGTATCTTCCAGCAGTACCCGTTCTTGACTAAAGTCAAGCCCGACAACCCAATGCCGATGACAACAAACAAAATCGTGCTGTCTTATCAGCAAATACCACGAAGTGTGGCCGCACCGCAGTCAGAGAAACAGTCTCGAGATGGGTTCAAAGATAAGAAGAGATAGAACTGCAAGAACTGGAAAGAGTTGTGCCACAAGCATCTGTCTCGATCGTCTTGAGCGAAATGCTATTCTCCTGACACCACTCAATCCCATTGTATAGCTTCTCTGCAGAATCGCAAATTCATATGGATGTAGGAGAAGACTACATATATAGCTAGAGAGACAAGAGGGCTTAATAAGCTACATGTGGGAGGCTTGAGGCGATATATATAACAGCATGCGCAGAACAGTCGGTAGGTGATTTCTTATTACATTTACACAGCTAAGTGAACCAGCAATTATTTCTCACACAAGCTGCCCTTAAAAGTTGAGCCACAAGTTGAAAAGAGTGTCTTTGAAAAAAAAAATGAACAAATACTAATACACCTGACATTGTGATTGGCTATACAAAAATCCTTATAATTTATACATATAGGAATAGGAGGCATCACGGAAAGAGGGTATATTATTTGTCAGAAGTTCCTTTTTGTTGCTGTTTTGATGCTCCAAAGGTGGAAGAGGATTAGCACGGCCTGGCGAGAAGATCCTTCACCCCTGGGACACAAGGGAAATAGTCCAGTGCGACTGATTTCTTGACCACCATGGAAAGTCACTAGCTCGCCCTGACCACTACCAGCAGCGTCCTGATGTTGAACATGGGTGAGTACTCAGGGCGCAGCACAAACTGGTTGAACCGATTGTTGCAGTCCATGCTGTTGATCAGGCTGGCTCTCAGCCCGGCATAAGTGAACACCAGCCACCAGGGGCACAAACTGCTCGAGAGGAATGTGATTTGGAGGGGTGCTGTAGGTACCCGTGATTGGGTGGTGAACGTTGCCATTGCCACCACCATGATTGGAGATCAGGAACATACATCAATGAAGCTCAACGTTCCATGGTCTTACCCTGACGTATCAGGCTCCCTACGGACAGACAGACAGACAGTAGTCTCTGCAAACAAACCAGGCCACACAAGATGAGCTCGAGTTCAAATGATCGTCCTCCATGATCCCATTGTATTCCGTGGAACTAGAAACATTCGAATTTGATTGATTATTGTTCCACAAATCGGTCTCTCACACGTTGTTTGCTGACAAATGGTATACCAAGGGCTAGCTGTTGGAATATAATCTCCGGGTTTGTAGGGGATGGACCAACGCGCGCCTAGACCCGTTGCAGACTGATTTCAGGGTCCCACCTCACGGCATGATTGGAAGCGAACACCTAACATCCTATGGGTGCGGCCCAAAGGGCGTAACACCCTAAAATTTGTATGTTTTCAAAATAGATAAATTGCTTTAATTATGCATATGTGTTGGCATTGCAACCTAAGCAAAATCACGAAGTTAATTAAATTAAATCAGTGATAAGATTAATTAGACACATGTATTGTTCCCCCATGCTGCTGCATATCATTATGTGTTATGTGCTTTGATCAAACTTCAATTTAATTTCAGAATCATTTTTAGGCCTTGTTCAGATTGAAAGTTTCTGCAATTTGAGCAACTGTAGCACTTTTGTTTGTATTTGGCAAATATTATCCAATCGTGGCTCAACTAGGCTCAAAAGATTCATCTTGTGATTTACAACAAAACTATATAATTAGTTATTTTTTTACTAACATTTAATGCTCCATACATATGGGTAGAAATTGATGTGATAGAGAGAGTGAAAAAAATTGCAACTTGCAGGGGAATTAAACAAGGGCTTAGAGGATTTTGAAAAATAATTTGGTAAAATAGAAAAGGAATTTCTCTCACTCTCTTCCTTGTAACTGGAGCAGCTTAGCTGGCGGCCTAGCTTTTTCCCACCTGCCGGTCCACACTCTCCCTCTTGGAAGAGGGTTTTACCTATGTGTCATTATGGAAGATGGTCCATTTTTATATGCCACTAAAAAGTTTAAACGCACTTTGATGCCATGACGCTAAATTTTCTGATCTTCGACGCCATTCTGTCCAGTTTTACTCCTAACGGTGTCAGACTGCGGTAGAAAAAGACTAAACTACCCTCAGGATAGCCAAAGTTTCTGCTGCTCTTCTCACTGTCTGCTAGGCCCCACTAGTCAGTTTCGTCTTCCACCTCCAGCACCTAGATGGGAGCCAGACACCACCAGCTTGGTCCTCCATCCATGGTTACCGAGCGGCTGAGGATGACGAGTATGGCACCGTGCGAGGGTGACTGCACACTCGGCCAAGCGGCGGTGCTAGTGGCCTCGTGTGTCGGCCACGACCACGCTGGCTGTGCGCTTGTCGTGTCCGAGGCATGATGTTTTTTTAACAAGCTTCAACGATGTGCGTAATTGTCGGGGCATGACTACGGGCGCTCCTCCCCCATAAAACATCTATTCCATCATCCTAGGCAATCCCACGGCCTCACCGCCACCCAAGCCTGCCACCGGTCGTCTCATAGTTATAACCGGGGTAGTCTCATATTTTTGCCCCCCTAGGATACATAGTTCGACTCCAACTCTATTCTAGACTAATACAAAGCGTAACCATACTGTACACATATTTGACACATATCTCAAAGTTGTCATACTTCATTCTTGTGTTCCTGTTATATATGCGGCAGCGGTCACATTTCACAGCTTTATCACTCCTTTCTTTGTGATACGTAGCTCAGAAAATCATGGTGAGGATCATATCAAGGTAGGACATGAGCCTTCTCCTTCTAAGCATCAATCCCGGCCCCTATGGAATCAGTGCTGTGAACCCCAGTTGAATGGAATTATGAATTGGCATGTCTGAAAACTTCAATCTCACACACATATATATTTGCATTTTTGCTTCTACAACCAGAGTTGAATGGATTCATGATTTGGTTGCTGCTATATAAGTTTGGCATAGATGCATGCGTATTGCAATGTGTGGCTCGCTCTATATGTTGGTTCATGTGCTGCAGCTAAATACGCCAGATCTGTACTCGGAATGGGGCCGGGACCAACGCTATAGTAGAAAAAAATGCAATAATTTATAGATGATACGATTTTGTTTTTAGACCACTATGTTTTAGCAGAGTGTGGTTTTTATTCGTACCATAACAAAATAATACAATTGATGTCCTGACTTATGCAAAAACAATGTTGTTTTTATTACCCTGCAGTACGTCAAAACTGATTGCCATTTACAAAAAGAAATGTGCAACAGTTATAATGTTCCGTTTTCTAAATAGTGAAGCAAACAAATGATCTACACACATCATTTAGTCAGAACAGTTTTTATTTACAACAACCTAATAATTTATAAATTTATGAGCAATACAAAATTGAGTTTTTTAGGCTCCTCATATTTTTTCGAACAACAGTTTACTTGGCAAAAAAAAAAATTAATACAGTTTTTTGGGCACAGATTCCTTAAGAAACACCAGTAATACAATTATCATGTCTCTGAAAATCTATTTTCTAGTAGTGTTGTTTCGTGTAGGGGACCTCTGCTTGGACCTGCGGACAAGGGCGGTCCCGGGGCCTGGCCAGTGTGGGCGTTTGCCCAGGCTTAGCCGCTCTCCGTGTCAGGTTCACCAACAACTCCACTCGGTGAGGTGGTGATCGATGACGAAGTCGCGAGCCTCATGGTTGCGCTTCAGATCGGCGAAGCACTTCTCGCACCTGTGTTCATGGTCATTGAATCAGCCACTGAATTCATTGAGAACGGGCTTCAAATTGGGATGTATCGCACCAATACACGCTGCCTATGGGTCTACCTAGAGCTTATGACCGGTGATGGGCGGCAGATGATGCACAAACAGATCCTTGATTGATAAGTTGAAAGAGCACACATTGGCAGCTTCTATTTCCAAGTGTCTCTCAATCCAAAACCATTGTCGTAGAGATGACAAAATTAAGAAAAATTAATCATGATCTTTTGTGTTCCATCAAGACAAACTAAACGAGATGAGCAGACCACACAAGTTATTTGATGGTGTGAATCGAGGCAGGCTGGTCGACTGTTGTTTATATATTACTGCTGCATACGTGCTTATATAACTAAGTCTCAAAACTTCGCAATCATGGAATGATTGAGTTTAGAACCTTGTCCATTAATAAAATGGGATCTCCACATCATAGAAGCACTGGTGCGACGGATATCTAAGATGACTCCAAGTTTACTCTCTCTCTCTTCCTGTCTCTCTCTTTCAATCAAGCAATCAATGAACCTCACGTGATGTAAGGGCAGCCAGCCAGCCACCATAGAAAATTAAAAGTCTTCGCTTCTTCCACACAACCAATCAGTTGGAGTATTGTGTTTCCACTTTCCAGTACAAAGCATTACATATATAGAAGTCTTTGCCTCCTGCATCGACGCAGTACTAGCAGTTCCTGAAATCTTCAAAATTGCTATACAAAATCATTATAGTTTATACATATAGGAATAGCAGGTATCATGGAAAGCGGGTACATTGTTTGTCAAAAGTTCCATTCTGGTTCTGTTTGCATGGCCTAAGGCTGCAGGAGGATTAGCATGTCCTTTTCAGCATATCCTTGAACACAGGCACACAGGACAAGTAGTGCAGCGCCACCAATTTCTTGACTACCGAAGAGGGTGACTAGCTCGCCCCCACCACTACCAGTGTCGCAATGCTGAACATGGGTGAGTACTCTCGGCACGGCACAATCTGTTAGAACCTGTCGGCACGATCGTCCACGCTGTTGATCAGGTTGGCCGTCTACCTGGCTACACGAGCACCTGCCACCAGGGAAGGTTCGATGATCGAGAGGAACACAATGTCCCCGCGGACAGTCTCAACAGACACTGCAAAAACGCCAGGCTGTGCAAGATGATGAGGCTGCAAAAACGCCAGGCTGTGCAAGATGATGAGCTTGAAATCAAATGACCTCTGGTCCCATTGTATTCCCATGAACCAAAAACATTCAAATTTGGTTGATTATTGTTCCACAAATTGGTTGGTCAAATGTTTGCTGACAAACGGAATACTAAGGGAATTTTAATCCATCAATAGCTGATATGGCTGAGGTAACTAATACAAAAACGGTTTTGGCCACAAGAAGCTGTACCCCGGTGGTGTGGGCATGGCACGCGCGACCCATGCAGGAACGATACCCATGGCATGGGAGGGTCTTGCCCTTCCATGGCAATGGTCAGCTGTCCAAGGCACCCATGGGACAGGAAGACCTGCCCTGGTTGCATGGCCCTACATAGAGGCAGTTGAAGCACAAGATTTCATTGAATGCAGATCGCGGGTCCAAAAACCTTTTTTGAAACTGGTAAGCCTTTGTTGAGCTTCAGTATATCAGACTGGACAGATCACTGATGATTCAATTTTTTTAGACCACTATGTTTCAGTAGCCAGTCCCTTGGGCTCTTACAGTGGTTGTGTGAAAGAAATAGAGTACTCCTTCATGGAAAACAGAACACACATTTTTTTTTGTTGCTCTGCAAACAAAATCAGAGCATGTATTGCAACTAAATTGTCTTTGGAACAGTCTCATCTAATAAAGTCTCAAAAATTGCAATTCTTGGTGTGATCTGTTCTGGAATCCTGTCCAATAATCAAAAGAGATCCTCACATAATGGAAGCACATGGTACTACTGCTATACAAATGTTCTAAGCTCGTTTCTTGGGTGTTAAGGAGAAACAAAGCCGAAGGAAAATGAGACAACTAACAAGTCTGCTGCTGAGCCCGTCTGTAATGTTGTCGCAATTGTCTTGTGTCAGGAAGACCGCCACTTTGCAAGATTAGGCAGCAATGCGTCCTTGGTGGATAGCCAGAGCTCCTCCTGCACTCTGAATTGACCGACCAGCACCAAAGTCAGAGGTAGTGAAAGTGGCTGGCTGCACGCAAGCACCTTCCCGCAAGACCTTCATCCCTTGCTGCTGCAAACACTCCATCCATGGTCTGCTGCACTGGCCGCGCCATTCTCACAACTGCCAGGAACATGAACACACTAAACAATGCTCCATCTTTTGGCGTTGCCTCCTTCCTGTGGTCGTGCATCTTGACAATGCAGTCATGCTATATGGACAGCTGCTCCAATCAGAAGATGAGCCTTTTGCCAGCGAGCATTCCATCAACAGGCAGCTGTCCTATACCTTTGACAGACAGCAATAGTATGTGTGCATCTTTGGGCATGGTGAGAGGCAGAGAAATGAAGCAGGGGCTGCTGCACATGTGGGGTACATGGGAGTAGAAAGTAGAGGATGAAGATGACGGGAAAAATGTTAATTCCCCCTTTTTCTCCATCCTTGTAGCAGAGAAAATAATATTATACTAAACTGTTTTAGTGGCCCACGACTAACAACCAAGCTTTTGGTAATGGTAGTTAGCCAAGCCTTTTCATATGTGAAATGGCCAATTCCACCTATATGTAAACTCACAGCAAAATTTGCCATCCTTAAACAATCATAATTCTAGATTTCTTGCCTATTACGTCTAGCTACAAGATATTCCTTATACACCACAGCAAATCCGTAAGTATTGTACAGAACGAGATTGGTAACCTAGAGCATTGTTAGTGAACAACAGCTCTCCGAGTTCAAACTGTGGATTATCACACATCTATTGTGGTTGTGAAGAAGAAACAAGAAGATGGAATTAATAGGATCACACTCAATTCATTCCCAGTGGCTCTCACTCCCTAATTGCCTGATGTCATGAGTGAATGTTTCTCTCATCTTGTTGCACTAACATATAAGAGTGTGTTGGGGCTCGGATATCCCAACAAAGATGCTGTCACAGAGCAATCTACAAAAAATTATTGATTTGATTTGAAATACAACAGTACATCGTAACCAGATAATATGGCCAGGCCTTGGGTATTTACAGCAGGGAAGTTATAAGAACACATTTAGCTACATATGCCTTTTTTGCCCATTCTCCCAACTAGGGTTTTACAAAGATACTGGAATATTCTAGCATATAACAGTCTTTACATGGAAACAGTAGTGGCAGCTATCAAATATTATTAGCTGCTTGAACAAACCACGACTCTATATTTGAGACTTGGGTCTCCCATCCTAAAATGGAAAAGGTCTATATGACCTTCTCTATAGGGGGTGGACTACTTAAGCCCTTCAACTACAAAACCATCTATTCTATTCTCCGAACTTTTCAAAACCAGTCAAATAACCCCCTCAAGCGGTTTTAAACTGTGGTTTTGCTATAGTAATGTGGTTTTGTCTTTTTCTTTTTCATTTATTTTGGCTGAATATTGAAAAATCATAGTAAACCACAGAAAAATCATAAAATAGAAAATTAATTTTGTTGGACTCCACACGAGCAGATCTACACAATGAACATATAATATGGTATGCTTTAATATAAAATTATTTTAATTTAAGTTTAGATCTATGTTTTCTATAATTAATTGAAGTAATTCATAGCCACAATTTTTATGGTCGATATGTGGTGAATTTTTATGGTGCACTTATTATTAGATGCTTGAGCTAGAGTAAAAATTTCATACTCATTGGACCATGTATAACTTAGTTATAAATTTATTTACATTTAACTGCAAACCCTTCATCCATGGTCTGCTTCACTGGCGGCGACGTTGGTCTGTACCCCCTCCATCCTTAGGTCGAGCATCTTGACAATGCAGCGATGCTATTGGACAGCTGCTCCAATCAGAAACGCAATAGTATTTGTGCATCTTTGGATCAATACGGTGAGAAGCAGGGAATTGAATGGTGGGCAGAAGACATGTGGGGAACATGGGAGCAGAGGATGAAGACCGCGGCCCGCGGGAAGAATGTCAATTCCCCTGTTTTCTACATCCTTGGAGCAGGGAAAATAATATTATAATCATTTCAGCGTCCCATGACAAGCAATCAAGCTTCCGTGCAATCAAGCTTCCGTGATGGTAGTTAGAAAGTTTAGCCATTTCTAGAGTGAAATCGCCAATACCACCTATATCTAAACTGACATCAAAATTTGTCTTCTTTAAACAATCACAATTCCAGATTTCCTGTCTGCTAGGTCTAGCTAGACGATCTTCCATGTAGCCCCCAGAAAACCAAAAAGTGGATTATCACACATTTATTGCGGTTGTGACGAGCAAATAAGAAGATGGAATTGCCATGATCACACTCGCTTCATTCCCACTGCCTCTCACTCCCTAATATGCTGCCATAGAACAATCTAGAAAGAATGCATGATTCAGATAAATGGCAGGAGTGCAATCGCATAATATGGAGGCATATTAACTCATCAAGTTATCATGTTTTAGATATCACCACATGATTTATAAAGTTTAGGAATTCCTTTATTGTGCATTTTAAATTTAGGGTTCTAATAGCCTGCAAAGCTAAATATAAACAGCGGAGATGCACAGCCGCACTTGTTACTTTTATATTGTCAGTATTGCCCATTGCATACTGCATATACGAGTCCCTACCATCCACACATCGATCCTATACAATACCTTTTGATCAATATACATCGAGGCTGGTATAATTACGGTCGGCTACATACAAGATCATTATAGGAGGAATGGGATGCATCGCGAAAAGGGTGTACGAGAATCCTTGCTTGGCACAAGGATTGGGCACAGGGATGCTTCGTGGTAATGATGACCCGATCACCTTGCCCTTGAGACAGAGTGCTGGACATGGTCACAGGGGACACAACGCTGGCCAAAGATCCAAACACAAGGTCCTCGCCGCCTTGCTGACAAAGCAATCGAAGGCAAGAGCACCTATATCCAGTAATGTGGTGGAGCTGTCCGAAGGTGCACAACTCCCTGAGCTAGCTGCAGGAGAATACAAACAAAAAAAAGCTGAGAGAAATGTAACTAACTTGTTCATCCCTGGCGATTCATATAAAGTAGGATTAGTTTTCTATCTTGGGGAGTTGCTGAGAACCAATAGTATCGTTTGCCTTAGAATCTCATCCTTTACGCAAAATAATGCCAGCGTGCTACTGATGGAAAAGCTGAGGTGGTGCTGTTATGGTCGTGTAGGGGCATTTTTCATGTCTTGATGTTGAGTTCTGTAAGTGTGTTCGTTTCCTTTAATTGACCTTCTCTGTTAATACATAGACTGGTAGATTTTGTGCTGGTTTCTCTAAAAATTGTAATACATAATCACTACTGGAAACTTGAAATTCCCTTACGGTGCACTATCGTCAGGGAAAATAAAAATATTGACATTAAAATGCATGTATGATCATAAAAAATAAAAATATCGCCATGAAATTTCTTACGTTGCATTTACCGTCAGGGAAAATGAAAATACCGTCAGGGCTAGCTCGATAGGGTAATTTCAGTTTTGCCTGACGTTGGTCAGAGAATTTCAAGTGCCCAGTAGTGAATGGAGGAGCACATGAGAAAGGACCTTGAAATACAATTATATATATGGTACCAAAGAGCATAGGATAATTATTAGGCTAGTGTTAGCATCAAAGCATCCAAACACGTAATAACCACACTCTAGTGAGTATGGGTTGTGTACTACTGAGGCGACTTTTTGAATGACCACCTCACGAAACTTCTCCTAGAACCAAACCAACCGGGGTCTAATATTGCCCATGGCCTAACAACCCAGATCATGATTGCTTTTTGCCAATCATGCCTTGAATCTGGCATTGTCCCATCTTCTAGAAACTTCTTCAAGTAGCTCTGGTGCACCATCATCCTTACGAATAATGGACGGCGTATACATAAGGATTTATATCTTCAGAGTTCAAATGACTATGAAAGGAAGTTGTAGGGAGTAGAAGAAATTAGATGTCCAGATTTATATCTAGATGCAACAGTGGTAAGTGGAGGTTGCGAAAGCAACTGTAGTTGGCAGGATCACTAGCGGAGAATCAATAAAATAGTTAGATTGTTTCTAGGAGATATAATAATGTTGGGTCAATACAACAACAATATCATTGCCCGGTGGTGGCTTGATCCAGTAGTGATATAATAATGTTGGGTCATCACCTGAGCCGGTAGTAGTATGACACTTCTTATTGCCGAGTTGTAGCTTGATCTGGCCACAATATATCATTGCCGAGTTGTTGCCTCTAAAAATGGGAGTCATTTTCTGAGATGGGCACCTTAGGAGGCCCATGTCTATTAACGGGTCCAAAGCTCATGGCCCAATCTCAAAGCACATAATGTCCCTACCTGACCCAATTGTCTCTCCCACCTGCTGATTCCGACTCTTCCTCTCCCTCTCTGCTCCCACCCAGTGCTTCAACTATTGCTTCTGCAACATGGAATGCCACTCTCCTGCACCGTTGTGATCTAGTGCTTAGAGTCCACTCCCCTGCCCTACTGCAGCCCAGTGCCTAGAGACGAACCATGTCGAATCTGGCACTTGAGAATAATGCCCTATCGAGATCTGGCGGTGCCTAGACATCCGGTGCTTGGAGGCTGACCCTACAAGATCTGGAGCCCGGAACCTCCACAGCTGTGACGATGCACCTCCTGTGCCCGCCGTCCTGACACTACATAGCGCAACCCACCATGTCCTTCCTTTCCCCATTCGGCCATGCTAGCAAGGACCGAGAGTAGGCCAAAGTCCGGCACCTCACCGTGGTCGCTTTCCTCCTCCAATCAAGGTAGCCACGCCACATATATAGCTTGTTCTCTGACCACGGTGTAGAGCTTATGAGTAGACAAAAAGATAGGGTGGTAGGAACAAAACTAGGCATGAGTGAATCTCGCCGGGAGTTTGTGGGTTGTGGAATAGTGTTGCTGGATGATGCATGGGGACCACTATGACCATCCATGAAGGCTCCACAACCACAACTCCTGGATGATTAGCGTGGCATTGGCCTCAGGATTGGGTTCGCTGGCAGGGCCTTTCTACTTCTTTTTGGTTTTCCGGAGGCGGGCATATCTCTGCTGCACAGGATTGACAATGATTTTGTTCCAAAGACAGACAGTGCTTCCACCTCGGGAAAGTGATTTTTGATCGTCTCTCTTATTGTTTATAGGATTAAGTCCACTTTTGGCCCTTCAACTATCTCGCTCGGCTGATTTTAGCCCTGATCTCCAAAACCGTTTACTGCGTGTGCCTGACCTCCTGTTGTGGTTCAGTTTTAGCACCTGGGCGGTTTTGCGATGACGTGTAGACAGTTTTGACTTGCCACCGTGGCATGGACCGCCACGTTGGACAGCCGAGTGGTTGAGCCACGTTGGACAGTTTGGCGGGCTCCTCATGCAGCCTCTGCCATTCCTGTGAGTAACATATGGCCGTGCTGAGCTGCAGCCTCTGCTGTTCCAGCAGATGCTCGCCAACTGGACTGATGGTGCCAAGGCCGCGCCGCATTGCAGATGGATGGGCGTCCGGTGCAACACCGCCGGCCTTGTCGACGCGCTCAACCTCTTCGGGAAGAACATGAGCGGCAAGGTCACGGACGACGTGCTCCGGCTGCCGTCGCTCACCGTCCTCAACCTCTCCTCCAACGCGTTCGACACCACGCTGCCCAGGTTGATAGCGCCGCTGTCCAATCTCCAGGTGTTCGACGTGAGCCAGAAATCCTTCGAGGGCGCGTTCCCGGCCGGCCTTGGCTCCAGCGTTGACCTCGTCGTCGTCAACGCCTCTGGCAACAACTTCTTCGGCGCCCTTCCTGGCGACCTCGCCAATGTCACGTCCCTCGACACCATCGACTGAGGGGGCAGCTTCTTCGATGGCGACATCCCGGCGGCATACCGGAGCCTAACCAAGCTCAAGTTCCTAGGCTCTCAGGCAACATGGCGCTAAGGCCAAACCGACGGTCACTTGCTCTGTCGGTGGCTCAACTCTCCACTAGCTCGATCGATCGCATTCATCGGGCAGAAGGTGATGACGTAGTTCGTCCCCGCCGGGCACGTGTAGGCGGTGTTCCTCGTGTCCCTGGTGCGTGATCGCCTGCGGGCACGCCTTCTTCAAGTACTCCGTCCCCTTGCTGGGCCCGCAGCCGCCGCCCTTGCCGTCGCAAGGGTTGCCGCACTGGCCACCCGCCGCTGCTCGGAGGGGCAGTTGAACGTGATCTCCTGCACGGGGCACGAGGGCCTCCCGTGGCGCGCACTTTCCGCCACCGCCCCGTCGCGTCTGGGGAGGAACGACATGGGTGCGTTGAAGCCGTGGACGAGGGAGATGCCGAACTGGTCGTCGGCGCCGCCAAGGGGCGGGCGCCGCTGAAGCGAGTACTCGGCCCGCCGGGCGTGGCGGCGAGCGCCGCCCGTGCGCATCGCAGTGGGTTGGCTCGCGGTGATGCTCGGCTGTCCAACGTGGTGGTCCATGCCACGGTGGCAAGTCAAAACCGCCTAGACGTCATCGCAAAACTGCCCAGGTGCTAAAACCGAACCACAACAGGAGGTCAGGCGCGCGCAGTAAAACGGTTTTGGAGATCAGGGTTAAAATTGGCCAAGCGAGATAGTTGAGGGGTCAAAAGTGGACTTAATCCTTGTTTATATTAGTCTTGTGAGTGTTTCTCAAGACTAGAACCTGCAGCCTAATATTAAAAAATTATATATTGTTATTTTTTATTTACATTTTGTAATATTGAATTAAATATTTGGCTACTATATAAATCAACTGAATAAAGTTTCATCTAGAAAGTTTAAAATCTTATCAAGCAGCATAACTTTCTTGTCTCCAGAAATCCTTTTTCTAGCAGTTTGTTTCGTACAGCGGTCCACTCTGCTTGGACATGAAGAAACGGTGGTTCTGTGCCCAGTGAGTGTGCAGCAGGCTGGAGCCTACGCTTTGCCGCTGTGTGTGGCCTCCTCCACCAAAGACTACAGCTTAGTGAGGCGGTGATCAACAACGATGTCGTGAGCCACACTGCCGATTGCCGAAGCACTTCTACCACTGGCTTTCATGATCATCGAATCAGTGACTGACTTCGCTGACAATGAGCCTCAAATAGGGATCAATTGCACATTTGCACTGAGCGCATACTGCCAGCAGGTATTGAGCTAATGATTGGCGACAGGCTGCAGATGTTGCACAAACTATTCCTTGATTGGCATATTCCAAGAGTACATCTTGGCAGCTTGTATTTCCTGGTGTACGTGTCTCATTCCAAATCCATTGTCATAGACATGACAAAACTAAGGCAAATTAATTGTAATATGTTGTGTTCCATCAAGACCAACTAGACGCCATCAAGACCAACTAGACGAGGTAGTTTTGGATAAAAGAATTAAGAGAGCATACAACACAAGTTATTTTGGTGGAGTGAATCCAGGCAGGCAGGTCGGCTTTTGTTTTATATATTACTCCTATAGAAGATTAGTGTGTTGTACCTGTACAGGAAGGCACGATATTTGATGGAGGGCATCAACGCCAGGCAGAATGTGCCAGGGACGACACCTTACTGCTACCTCTGTGACTAATCCTCTTTTTCCACTGTGATGTTGTACTTTGTCGTCCCATAGATAACAATCATTGTGTGGATCAAGCGTTGTGTATGTTCAATACTATTTAATAATAAGTTGTCACCAGAATATTGATTTAATTTTTTCCAGTAGTTTTACCTTCAAACCACTTTGAGAGTCACTTCAGATTAAGAGCACATCCGAAGCTCACTGTGAGCACTAGTACTTGATGAGCCCACGTCTATTGACGGATGCGAGCTCAAGGCCCATCTCATATTCCCACCTGAGGTCTCCAACTCTTCTATCCTCTGCCTCTCTCCCACCCACCGCTTCTCCTATTGCTTCCACAGCGTGGACTACCACTCCACTGCCCCGCTGCGACCCAGTGCCTAGAGGGCTAGAGCCCAACCCCTTTGAATCCGGATCTTGGAGCACACCCTACCGAGAACTGGTGTCTAGTGGTCGTCCCCACAAGCATCCGGTGCTTGGAGGCTGCCCCTACAGCAGGATCCGGAATGTGGAAGCCCACATGGCAGCCATGACGCACCTCCTGTGCCCCTCCTGCTAGCGCAGAGCGCAACCCACCAAGCCCTGCCTTGCTCCGTCTGGCCATGGTAGCTTCGACTAAGAGTAGGCTGAAGTCCAGAGCTACACCATCGTCGCATCCTCCTTCAACCAAGGTGGCCATGCCATATAGCTCATTCTCCAACCATGGGGTAGGAACAACAACATGTGGGTAAATCTTGCTGTGATTTGGAGGGTTGTGGTTGTGGAGCAGTGGGACCACGACGAGCGCAACAGCCAAATAATGAGCTTAGCATCGGCCTCAGGAGTGGGATCTCCGGCAGGGCCTTTTTAGGTCATGCAATTGCTTCTCAAGACTCAATCCTGTAGCCTAATACTCAAACATATATAGGCTATTTCTTTTTTATCAACATTCTTGTGTTAAAATATTTTGGCCACTATATAAATTCAAATGGAAGAAAGTTGTATCTATAAAGTTTTAAATCTTCTCAAGCAATACAACCTTCTTGTCTCCAAAAATCCATTCTCTAGTAGTATTTTTTGTGCAGTGGTCCTCTGCTCGGACCTGCAGACAAGTGCGGTCTCACGGCCTGGCGAGTGTGGGAAGCTGCCTGGGCTCTGCCACTCTCCATGCCATCCTCCCCCAATGACTCAAACTCTGTTAGGCGGTGGTTGACAACAACATTGCGAACAGCACAGTCGCGGTACAGACCGGTGAAGCACTTCTCCCACCAGGCTGTCTCCCAAAACATTGATTTTTTTTCCTTCTGGTATATGTTTTACCTGCGAACCACTGCCAGAGCCACTTTAGATTAAGAGCATATCCTCAGTTAACTGTGAGGATTAGTAGTACTTTCATTCATTCGTACAAAAGTAAAAGGTGTAGTTCATAAACACTAATACAGATTTGGACATCATTGCCGGCTTCATGACTACCTGAAATGTCAGAACCGGCAGTGATGAGAAAATCACCGGGCTGGGCTGGCTGTAAAGGACCACATCACTACCGATTTGTAGCTTGCATCGGCAGTGAGTTGGCGGACACTTATCACTGCCGATTCTTGTCTGGAACCGATAGTTATTTGGTGCTATCACTGTCGGAGCTAGCCAAGAATCGATGGTGATTCACTGGCAGTACAAGAAATGAGGTGCCATCCTCTCCTTCATCCTCAGTTCCATCTTGACCACAGTGGCACGCATTTGGTTTTCATAACGGTATGTAGTACTCTACTATTCGAATTCAGTCTCTTGGTTTTCACAGCGTCCCAACTCCATGTCTACTGATTCGTATTTCCAGCCGTAGGACCCAACTCCATATCTACTACAGAATCCAGCTAGAGTAAATAATTATTTCTCATATACATGGCTGATATTTCTCATATACATGGCTGATGACACCATCTATAACACACGCAACAGGCGGGTGGATTAGGGGCTAGTAGATTGGGGAGGGAGAGGAGCAGGGAGGGGGCGGCGCTAGGGGCAGCGGAGCCTTAGGGCTGGCTGCCCTAGGGGATGGTGGCGGTGGTGGAGGTGGCGGGGCGGCGGCGTGAGGAGCAGGGGGCGGCGGCGTAAGGGAGGAGGGGAAGGCGGGAGATTGGAATAATGGGAATTACCCCCAATTACTTTTTGATTCGATCCAATTATAATGCCTATTATTTATAGTCCCGATAGGACTCTAATAGGAAAGTCCTTATCGAACACAGACTTTTCATATTATCTAATCTTAATTCTTTAAATAACAATAATAATAAAAGGTAATTAGCAGTGAATGCAGCAAAGATGGCGGGGAGCGTCCACGCGGCCCCCCAGCTCCCCGACGCGCAGCACGGGGAGGCGGTGGCTAGGGTAGCCGCTGCCCCTCCACCTGCGGCGCCCCCATGCTGACCCTCCCTAGGGTAGGCCGTGGGGCCTGCTAGCAATGTCTGTGTCCTTCTTGGGCCCAATAATCTGATCACTTGTCACCATCTTCATTTGACATGTGACAGAACTCGTCCCTTCTCCGATCAGCGCGTCCTCGCGCTGAATCTTAGTCCACACGATGTGTCCTGCCGTGAAGCTCTTCAGATCCTGTCGGTCCATGTATAGCTGAACAAGAAACTATCCCTGGTAATTATCACCATTTGTATTCTCATCTGCAATGTAGAAAAAGCAATAGTGGAAGGAGCCAAAGTATCCATCAATGAAATGACTGAATGGAGTGTTGCACTGAATCAATCCTAGCGGTTTCTCGGTCAAGTGCTGCTGAGATATCAATCCTGCAATGTGCACCTGATGCATCTCCTCTGGTGGTGTGTATAAGATATGAATATTTTGGACATCGAATACTCCACCGCCGATTTGAGTAAATTGACGGCCTTTGTCATCAAAAAAAATCACAGTTGCCCACGGCATCCATGTAGTCGGCCACTTTTCAAGAGACAGAACAGCAATCGGAAACGCAGATATCGGATCATATGTAGTACGATAATTGAATCCCACAGCAAATAATTCATGAGATTGCTTTGCCCAAGTTTCCATCAATTCTGGAAAATATCACTACTACACAAAATGTTTTAGGAGGCACTTGAGAGTGGGCCTCGGAGGCGGGCACAATTTCTAACCGTCTCGGTTATTGCTAACTATTAATCTCGCCACTGGTCACCGTCTTCATTTGATGTTTGACACCATCCATTGAACAATAAATACCTGATAACATATATATTATATTTAATGCCTTAAAACATTCTCAAATTAACACCAAAACTACAAATAAAGTTTCAGGGCCCATTGGGTGTTACATTTTGAAAGAAAAAAATTGGTATATCTATCTCTCATAACCGGGAGATCCTAATGAAAAAGAAGTGTAAATGGCAAGACCAGAAGCAAATATGTGACCAGTTTATGCAGCTGTAATTGCTGGTTAAAAACTACCAAAGCCAGGTGCAATTGCTATTTAAAAACTACCAAAGTTCTAGCAACATTTCTCAGTGGTCTATATTTAACCGTGTAACAACCTCAAAATATTTTTTAAAGCAGTAGGTTTTTACGAACAAAGTACTACTCAAAATAATACCTAACAATTTCTTGCAAGATTGATTCACTATTGCTGGGAATTGCAATGTTACCAATTATGGCCTCCGAAGCTTCAGGCATGTACGAATTGTACAGAAGCAAAACTACTCTGAACTCTCTGGAAAAAGGCGACCATATTGATCCTCCTGAACTTCTCTGTTTCTGTCAATATACATGCATCAAAATCCCACAGCGAACACTGATTTGGCTAGTGAAATTAACCGAACAAATAGACAAAAATCCTATGCAACCTAAAGGTTAACAGAATTCCTGAAGCGAAACGGCGAACCTGGTTACTGTTTGTGCTTGTTGCTGCAAATGAACAGATCAAGAACAAGCTGAGCTACTAACTTTGATGTATGTTGCACGACTTTATAACTACGACTATTTGGAAACATTTTGTTTTTGTGAGAAATTTATATCGACGCATGAGACTACATGTAACAGCATGGTGGGGAGGGTGGTCAGTGGCATGCTCGGGCGACGGCGGTGAGCGGCGGTGCTGGATGAGGAGGCGGCTAGGGTTTGGAGGAGGGGGGTGGTGCAGGTTGAGAAGAGAGAGAGTGATAAGGGAGAGGAATAAGGCCTTTCGGCTATTTCCTCATTGATTCCAATAATTACTAGGCCCCTCGTATTATAGTCCGGGGAAACATATTCTCTAAGCAATCTCAGGAGATTCTTATAGTAATTGGATTCTCCTTTCCTAAACAATCTCAAACCTTTCCAAGTCTAACAGAATTCTATTGAGGTAACTAGATATTAATTTGATGACATGGCAATAGCAACGGCAGCGGCGACCACGGCGCATGCCCTCTCCCCCACCGGCGTGGCCATCTTGGGTAGAGCTAGGCTCGGGGACGCCTAGCACCTCCTCCTCTTGGACCTCTGTTAGCCAAATTATTCCACCAATGGGCTGCATTCATTATTTTATCGAAATCTCTACAATTATACATTGAGAGTATGAAATTCATATTTGAAGTCTGTAATTCATGTTACATTCATGTACTGATCCTTCGTTCATTGATAGGGCACCATTAGCTTTTCAGTGGGCATCATTAGTATTTCAGTTGTTTTGTTTCTGATTTCTGATTTCCAAGACTCCCTGTTTCAAGTATGGACATATTCCACTTATGTGGCATGTTTTTATTCGATGAAACAGGAGGGGTAACACCCCTACTAGAATTTATTCTGTAAAAGAGTTTACTCATCAAGAAACAAAGAATGTAAGGAAAAAATAGCATGAATTACGCAAGCTGTCTAGCCATTGATCTATATGAGGATGTAAACGTGATTTTTCCTGTATAACAACCAAGGAAAATTCTATCTTGAGCACTCACTTATGTAGCATGTTGGTGTCCTCACATGCTAGTGCCGTTTCATCGCACACTCACTGTGTCACGCAGGCAGAGTAACTCAAGTTATGGCGTTTTAGATAGCATGTGACATGATTACATTTTTGCATTTTAGAAATGTAGGGATCTAGATGGCATGCAGAGCTAAATTCAATGATCAGCGGTACATTTTACTCTATGTATAATGACCCCATGGTCTACGAGAACATGACGAACTTTATTTTCGGGTAGCTTTTTAGTAAATATAATTATGTTTGAGTTCATATAGGAGTATCAGTTCCTAAACTGTCGCATACGTATATATATAGGACTATCAGTTCATATATAGTATATATCAGTATATGCACAGCTGCACCATCCAGATATATAGTGGAGGCAGACGGCTGCACGTGTTGTTTTTATCTTGTCAGCATTGGCCATAGTATAGTGTATAAAGGAGTCCCTAGCTTCGAATTCTGCACATGGATCCTACACACTACCATTACTTGATCAAGACGTTGAAGCTGATATTGTTATGCCAGCTATACACAGG